>WOXC01008228.1:0-410376 GCA_011680675.1 Gymnobelideus leadbeateri | reverse complement strand
CTGATGGTTTTAGATAGATGCTAGCAACTATTTTAAGGAAGGCTCCATTTATTCCTATACTTTCTAGTGTTTTTAATAGGAATGGATGTTGTACTTTGTCGAAAGCCTTTTCTGCATCTATTGAGATGATCATGTGGTTTTTGCTAGTTTTGTTGTTGATATGCTCAATTATATTGATGGTTTTCCTAATATTAAACCATCCTTGCATTCCTGGAATGAATCCTACCTGATCAGGGTGTATTATTTTTGTGATAAGTTGTTGGAGTCTTTTGGCTAATATTTTATTTAGAATTTTTGCGTCTAAATTCATGAGGAATTGGTCTATAATTTTCTTTCTCTGTTTTATCTCTTCCTGATTTAGGAATCAGTACCATATTTGTATCATAGAAAGAGTTTGGTAGGACTCCTTCTTCACTAATTTTCCCAAATAGTTTGTAGAGTATTGGAATCAATTGTTCTTTAAATGTTTGATAGAATTCACTAGTGAACCCATCTGGCCCTGGAGATTTTTTCCTAGGGAGTTCATTGATGGCTTGTTTGATTTCTTTTTCTGAGATGGGGTTATTTAGGTAATTCACTTCCTCTTCAGTTAATCTGGGCAACTTGTGATTTTGTAAATATTCATCCATTTCACTAAGATTGTCATATTTATGTGCATACAATTGGGAAAAATAATTCCTCATTATTTTTTGATTTCCTCTTCATTGGAGGTAGATTCACCCTTTTTATTTTTGATACTCATAATTTGGTTTTCTTCTTTCTTTTTTTTATCATATTGACTAAGGGTCTATCAATTTTGTTGATTTTTTCATAAAACCAGCTCTTGGTTTTATTTATTAATTCAATGGTTTTCTTAATTTCAATTTTATTAATCTCACCTTTGGTTTTCAGTATTTCTAATTTAGTACTAAATTGGGGATTTTCAATTTGTTCTTTTTCTAGCTTTTTCAATTGCATGTCCAATTCACTGACCTCCCTTCTCTCTGCTTTAATTAAGTATGCTCAGGGATATAAAACTTCCCCTGAGAACTGCCTTTAGTGCATCCCACAAATTTTGGTATGTTGTTTCATTATTATCATTCTCTTGAATGAAATTATTGATTGTTTCTATAATTTCTTCTTTGACCCACCAATTTTTTAGGATTAAATTGTTTAGTTTCCAATTAGTTTTTAGTCTATCTTTCCATGGCCCTTTATTGCATATAATTTTTATTGCATCATGATCTGAGAATGATGCGCTTACTATTTCTGCCTTTCTGCACTGGATTGTGAGGTTTTTATGCCCTAGTACATGGTCTATTTTTGAGTATGTACCATGCACTGCTGAGAAGAAAGTAAATTCCTTTTTATCCCCATTCAGTTTTCTCCAGAGATCCATCATATCTAGTCTCTCTAAGATTCTATTCACCTCCTTAACTTCTTTCTTGTTTATTTTGAGGTTAGATTTATCGAGTTCAGAGAGGGGGAGATTAAGGTCCCCCACTAGTATAGTTTTGCTATCTATTTCTTCCTCTAATTCCTTTAACTTCTCCTCTAGGAATTTGGATGCTATACCACTTGGTGCATATATATTAAGTAGTGATATTGCTTCATTCTCAATGGTGCCTTTTAGTAGGATATAGTTTCCTTCCTTATCTCTTTTAATTAGATCTATTTTTGCTTTTGCTTTATCTGAGATAAGTATTGCTACCCCTGCTTTTTTTACTTTAGCTGAGGCATAATAAATTTTACTCCAACCTTTTACCTTTACCCTGTGGGTATCCCTTTGTTTCAAATGTGTTTCTTGGAGACAGCATATTGTAGGATTATGGTTTTTAATCCATTCTGCTATCCGTCTCTGTTTTATGGGAGAGTTCATCCCATTCACATTCACAGTAATGATGACTATCTGTCTCTTCCCTTCCATCCTATTCCCTCCCCTGTTTATGTTTTGGTTTCTTCCTTCTCCCTTCCCCTCCTTGAAGTTTTCCCTTTTGACCACCCCCTCCCTCAGTGTTCCCACCCAGTGACCCCCCTTCTTAACCTACCCTCTCCCCTTACTACTATTTCCCTCCCTTATAATCCCTCCCTTTAGTCTCCTCCTTTTCACCCCCCCCCTACCCTCCCACTATCTATAGGACACAACAAATTTTTATACTTATCAGAGTAAATTACTCCCCGTTTGATTCCAAACCAATGAGAGTAAATTTCAAACAATGCTCCTCTCCCTCCCTCCAATTCCTCTATTTAATGAATTTATGTATCTATTCACATTAGATTCTTAAACTTCACTGATTAATTTGATCCTTCTTTGAACCAGAACCAGTGAGAATAGTGTTTAAATGATGTTCCTCTCCCTCTTACTTTCCCTTCTTCTATAGTGTGTTTTGATGCCTCTTCAGATGGCATCTTTTACCTTTTCCTAGCTCATCCTTTCCTTTTTCCCATTACAGTACCATTGATCCCCTTAATAGTCTTTTTTTTTTTTTTAGACTCCATGTTAGTGCATTCATACCCACACCCTCTCAGTATAACCCTTTTGCAGGTCATGATAATCATAGAGATTTCAAATATTGACAGTTATCAGCTCCACATATAGGGATGTGAACATTTTGCTCTTGTTGCATCCCAGGTAATGAGCTTGTATTTGTGGGTGTGGGTATGTGCACTTCTGCATGTGTGAGTCTATGTTACCCTTGTTTACCTTTTTATGTTCTTCTGGAGTCTTGTAATTGGAGATCAAATTTTCCATTGAGCTCTGGCTTTTTCATTAGGAAAGTCTGGGAGTCCCTTACTTCATTAAACGTCCATCTCCTTGCCTGAAAGATTATGCTCAGTTTTGCCGGGTAGTTAATCCTTGGTTGTAGTCCTAGCTCTCTTGCCCTACGAAATATCAAATTCCAGTCCCTCCGCTCTTTTAATGTAGAAGCTGCTCGGTCCTGTGTGATCCTAACTGTAGTTCCTCGATATTTGAATTGTTTCTTTTTGGCTGCTTGTAGAATTTTTTCTTTAATCTTATAATTCTGGAATTTGGCTACTGTATTTCTTGGAGTTTTCAGTTTGGGATCTCTTTCAGGAGGAGTCCAGTGAATTCTATCAATAGCTATTTTATCTTCTGATTCCAGGACCTCAGGACAGTTTTCTTTGACAATCTCTTGGAGGATGTTGTCTAGACTGCTTTTCTCATCATGGCTTTCTGGTAGACCAATAATTCTTAGGTTGTCTCTCCTGGATCTGTTCTCTAGGTCAGTTATTTTTCCAGTGAGATATTTTACATTTTCTTGCAATTTTTCGATCATCTTGTTTTTTTCGATTGACTCCTGCTGCATCATAGAGTTCTGAGTTTCAGTTTGGTTGTATCTAATTTTTAGTGAATTATGGTCTTCAATAAGTTTTTGAAGTTCCTTTTTTAGGGAGGTATTTTCTTTTTCCAAGTTGGTCATTGCCTCCCTGATTTGGTCTTTAAAATTTTTCTTAAGCTCCTCCAGGAATGCTATTTGGGCTTGAGACCAGATCATGTTTCCTTCTGTGGTCTCTGGTGTGGGCAGAGAGTCTATATTGTCCTGTGTGTTTTGTTGTTCTTGCCCTGCATAGTATGCTCGAACAGACTCTCCTGCCTTCCCCTTCTCCCTCTCAGCTTCCTTCCTTCCCATTGTGACTTCCTGTTTCTTAGTGTCTCAGGCTATGAGTTTGGGGCCTGATCCTTGACTTTGAATACCTCTGGGTGGCTAGTTTATGGCTAAGTCAGGGAAGTCAGTGAGGAATGTAGATGTGTAGGTGGGGTTGAGTCTGACCACTTCAGATTTCTGCCTCTATACCCCTGGGCTATAAGTAGGCTTTTGTTGGTGAGGTGAGGTGGGGCTAGTTGGGTCCCCTCCCTCTCTTCTCTTCAGATTCCTGGCTGTCTCAGTTACACCCTTTCTTGGAGATTCTCAAGCCTGAGGCTATTTCCATTAACTTGGGGTTTCAGTCTGGGTGGGAGACTTATCTTTGGGTTTTCTGCTTCATGAAGGAGGGATGGGAGGATCGGAGCAGCTAGAATTTACTTTGCCATTCCAGCCCCTGTATCATACAGGCAGGCAGTTTCTAAATTTCCAGGCTGGGGGCTGAATGCAGCCTGAGAAGCCACTCTCTCCACTGGGGGCCTGACTCTCCTACCTGGCTCCAATGATCCGTTCCCTCTGTGAGATGACTGTGATTCGTCCTTGGTAAGTCTGCAGGCTGGGGCTTTTTCTCTCTCTGGTGTATTCTGCTTGCCTGCTCTTAGGTCTGAGCTGTGCAGACCCCACGCGCTCTGCGCTCGACCTGTGCGGGCACTCTGGGCAACCTCCTGTGCTGGATTCTGCCACACTCTGTCTTCCTGTGGGCTCTGTCACTCCGGAATCCGCTCAGATTTACCCTTTTGGACTTAGTGACAGAGGAGCTCAGCGAGGTTACTGCTTCCTTTCCGCCATCTTGGCTCCGCCCCCTCTATCCATTTTTCCAGTGCCATTCAGACCCCTGTCCCTATCTGTAAAAAAAAAAAATAGACCTGACTAATATTACTTCTCATAATTTGTGAAAATTTTCTTCAAAATTAATCTTTACCAATCAATGAACATTTATTAAGGATCTACTGTGTCAGGCATTGTGCTAAAAGCTATTAATGCCAAGGTGTTAATAATCAATAATATTCTTTCCAGAGAAAAATTATTTTAATAAAGAGACAGCAATGCCTTAATCCAAGGAATTAATAGAACTTTGACACTTCAATATTTTTCACTGGGGATAAGATTTAGTCTTTCTTATCCACAAAGTTGTCAATAACCTTAAATGTGGTTTTAATTATTTCTGCTGTTGTCAGAGCTAATAACCTGCTTGTTCACCCTCTTCCCCATCTCATCAGTGATTCTGGCTGCAAGGAAGCAGGTGGTTTGAATGAGTTAAAGACCAATCTTGGTTCAGTTGTTTGTTGTTATTCAAAGACAAAGGATTTTGTGTTACCTTTCCAGGTCTTCTGAGGTTTGCTGTCCCTTTGCCTTTGGTCTTGTCACCCCCATAGCAGGAAGGAAGACGCCAGCTCCCTGCTGTGATTAATGCCATTGGCAAAGTCACCTCCGGTTTCCTGTCTATGGAGCTGTGGGCTGATGGCAGGGGGTGGGTGGCAGGGGGGCACCAGAAGCTGCCAGAGCAAGGGTGTCCATACACAGTAGTTTGGGGAAATTGATGGAGGCCCCAGGGATTAGAAGATAAAATTGCCAAAACTAGGCCAAGTTTAATTGCCTCCAAGAACAATCAAAAGCATGAATTGAGAAGATGAAGTGTAATCATCCTGGAGGGACTCTCTGCAACAGTAATCCACAAGTTAGCCTAATCAGCTGTCTTCTTCTCAATGGTAAATCTCCCATCACCTACTTTCTATCTTAGTCTTTCCATTTCATCCAGTATTAGTACCATCTTTCTCCATATGATTCCTAATTTACTATATATAGTAACTACCTAATTGAGCTCAGCTCTAGCTCACTTGACCTTTCTGTCCTCTGGGACACTCCCAGGGACTCTTCTTATTCTCAGCCTATCCTGACCTATAGCAACTTGAGGACTGCTAGGGGCTACTATCTAGGCTTTCCCCACACTTGGCAATGTCACATATTATGGAGCTCTCTTCTCCTGATTGATGAGTCCCTTGCTGGGACCACCATTTTATGAAGGTCCCCAGCTGTGCTCACTTCCCAACATCTCATTCTCTAAACTGCACCTTCTTGCCAAATGCCTTGCCCTTGAAAGGATGCCCTCCCTCTCTCCCTCTGCTTTCCCACTTCTCTTCATATTTGGCAATCTTCTATTAGAATATAAGTTCCTTAAGAGTATAAATGTCTTGCTTGAAAGTGTTTTATCTCCAGGGCTTAGCACCTAGTCTGGAACATAGTAAATTCGTAAGGAAAATTCTGTCTTTCTCTGTCTCTCTGTTTCTCCTTTTTTCCTTTCCTCTCTCCCCTTTCCTCCTTCCTTTCCTCCCTTATCTTTCCTTCCTTCCTTTCCTCCCTCTCCCCCCTCTTTCTATATGTATTTATATATCACAATTGACTCTACTATAGATTTTAAATAGGAGTAGAGTGCTAGAATATGGCATCCACATGAACTCAATCAACAATATGTTGACAAGGAATCTTCAAGTAAATAACTGAGTCATTTGCTAGTAGGAATGTAGAAATTTGTGGCAGCAATTCGAGATCGTTCAAAATCAGCAGAAATTTGGGAGGGATTGTTTTAAAAAGATAGAATTTACTGATCATTGGAGATTATGCAAGGAAACAGGAGAAACTGTGCAACTGCAGATTGAAAAAAATGAAGCAAGATGATACAGAGGATAGAGCAGTAGATTTGTAGTCAGGAAGCCCTGATTTTAAATTTGGCCTCAAATACTTATTAGCTGTATGACCCTGGGCAAGTCATTTAATCACCATCTTCCTCAGTTTCCTCATGTGTAAAATGCAAATCTATCTCTCAGGGTTTTGTGAGAATTAAATGAGAGTATTTAAGTGCTTCACAAACCTTAAAAGGTTATGTTAATGCTAGATGATGATGATGATGATGATGATGATAATGCTTGGTAAAAAGTCACAGAATGGTGACTAGAATTATACAGCAGATGAAAACTTCTCCTGCCATAAATATGGACCTTACAATATCTTGGAGAATTCAATAGGTATTTTGTACTGAAACCAGGGAGCATCATCACATTGCAAATGTGTTGCTTTCACTCACCCAAACAGTATTGAAGCATAAGCATTTAAGATAAAAAGAACCAGATGTCTACAGGAGCTTTCACAGTAGGCAGGCATTTTGGAACCCATTAGGAGAAAGTGGAACTTAGGGTCTTCTGTGACCAGGAGAATATGACCCATTTTGACCAGAAGCAGTTGGAATGGCTTTAATCAGGACGTCTGCAGCATTTGTTCTAAGTTATTTGCATCCTGGTTATTCCTTTCTGCTGATCCAGGAGGTAACATCTATCTGAACTGACTTTTTGTCCTAGGTTCCTCCTCTGACAAAAGCTGATATAATCAGGGAACCTGAGAACTCTCAACCCAGTTTCTCTCTGGACATAGTTGATTAGAAGGCTACTATTTGGATTAATGGAGGAACAACTAGAGTCTTTTTCTTTTTTCTCTCTCTTCATCTCTCTTACTTTTTCTCTCCCTCCTTCCTCTCTATCTCCTTCCATTTCATTCTCTTCTAGCTTTTGGGGGTTCCATATGGTTTCATGCTCAGCTAGGTCCCACTGAGCCCATGAAAGGTTTTAGTTTTTTAATAACTCTATGTTATGCTTTGGAAGACTGAGGATTCTACTTTTTTTTATTATATGGCAGTAATTTTGGATGGATTGATATGTTCATTACTGAGTTAAGAATTTCCCTATAGTATACATGGTGATAATCTATATTCAACCTCTTAATTCTCTCTGGTTTCCTTCAAGTCTGAGATAAAATCCAGCCTTCTACAATAAGCCTTTCCTGATCCTTTTAATACTAGTGCCTTCCCTCTTGATTATCTCCAATTTATCCTGGATATGTTTTGCTTGTACATAGTTGTTTGCATGTTGTGTCTCCCATTAGGCTGAACTCTGGAGATAAGGAATTGATTTTTTATCTTTCTTTGTATCCCTAACCTCAGTACAGAACCAGGTACATTGTAGATGTTTATTGACTCCTCCGTCTTCCCTCCCCTCTTTCCCTTTCCTTCTCTCTGCCCCTTCCTTCTGCTCTCCCTCCTTCCTCCCCTCCAGCCTCTCCCTCACTCTTTCCATCCCTCTCCTCTCCCCATATTTCTCCCTACCTCTTTCATTTCCCCTCCTTATCCCCTTCCTCTTTCTCCTCCTTCTTCCTGTCTCCCTCTTTCCTTCATCCCTTCTCTCCTCCCCTTTTCTCCCTCTCCCTCCCTCCTTGCAGATGAAATCTCTTCCTTTTATTGTTCTCCCAAAGTACCTCATTTGTAATATGATATGGTTGCCTCAAGCTCACCACATATCTCTTGATAGGTTCATTTTTTGGTTTGATGGAAATAATTATGCTCTATCTCATACAATATTTCTAGGGAAATTAAAAGTATTAAAAGATGGATATTTGTTTTTGGAAGATGTTTGCAGTTAATAAAGGATCCTTGACATTTTCTGAAGGCAATCCATTCCATCTTCTTCCTTCTCTTTATGTCTGGGTCTAGATCCTTGTACTGTTTGTCTCAGGCCTACATACAGCTGGACTAGCTATTATCTTGGCAATAGATATTCTTATCCCCTTGGCTTCTCCTGTACGTATGATCAAGCTCAACACTATTTAATGGTTATCAATCTCTTTCTGGATGCTCTTTAGTGTTTCCTACATTGATGTGACTGGTACAGTGTTATTCCCAAACAAGAACATCTGGATGGACTCATCATCCATAGGGAATGCCTCTTTAACTTGGGTTTGATGCCGGGGCTCTTAGCTCCCTGAGTTCTTGTGATGATGGCTTTAAATAATGTATGTAAAATTATTTTAACTGAAAGCTATTGGCAACATATTTTTTCCTGTCATTAGTTCTTAGGGTATAAAGGTTAATATTTTTTAATTAAAAATTAAAGGAGAGCAGTCATTTCCCATTCTTAGCATTTTTTTGTAAATTGAAATGGAGACATTACCCTAAAAAAAAACATAGACAATGAGAAGTAGGAGGGACTTGAAATAACTACTCCAACCCTTTCACTTTGGTTTGCAGGTCAAAGCCTTGGAAAGGTGCTGTAAGCCAAATACATAATAAATGAGGAAATATGACAAAAGTCAGAGGAGTGAAACACCTTCACTCAATTTCACCTTTTTATTCCTTGTCTTCACTCCTCCTGCCCTCTTCCCCCATCTTTTATTTACATTAGAAAGAAACTCAAAATGGGTTAATAATCTCACTTTAATCAATCAAATATATATCATTTACCTAGTTCGGGGGGAAAAGTCAACACCCTGACTTTCAGAGAATACAAACTGAAGTTACAAGCAGACCAAAAAAAAAATATAGAGAGAAACAGAGCAGCAGACAGGGCTTCCAGCTGTCTGACCATTACATCCACACCTAGTCAGTTACCAGAGAGGGAAGCACCAACATCTGGGTTTTCAAAGCTGGGGGCTTAACAGCTGTCCAGAGTCTCATCTGGTTAAATCACATAACTTCTCAAAGTGAGCCCCAAAACAAAATCTCACATCAGGGTGTGTGTATCTATCTATCTATCAATATAGATATAGATATAGATATAGATATAGATATAGATAGCCTTATCCTGGCTCAGAGAATGTCACAACCCTCTTGACCCATTCAAGCCTTCTGCCACAGGTTGCAGGTGACCGCATTTAGCCTATTAGGGGTCAGAGTATATTTTCAAATCAAGGAAGGTTCTCAGAATCACTTAAGCCTGTCAAAGGGCCTAGGGGAAGAGAAGATCTTAAATTCCCATTCCCACAACATTAGTCTAAACCAGATTAAGATATAATTGGGGGGGCGGCTAGGTGGCGCAGTGAGTAGAGCATCCGCCCTGGAGTCAGAAGGACCTGAGTTCGGATCTGGCCTCTTAAAGCACACACAAATAAAACCCTAGCCATGTGGCCTTGGCCAAATTACTTAACCCCAATTGCCCTCCAAAAACAAAAAAAAAAAAAAGATATAATTGGGAATTGTTTCATGAAATAAATAAAAATACAATATGACATGGACAATGCTAATTTGTGGTTTTCTAAGTCAATATGGGACCCACAGATCTCATTTTCCACTTAAGTTTGACGCCACTAGGAAAAGAACAGTTCCATGTTCTACTGAATTCTACTCTCCTGTGGATTTTCTTTGCATCTTTATAGAAAGATGTATTTCTTTGCATTATTCTAGAAAAGTTCAGTTGTATATTTTAATGTGTTTTTACCCCTTCCCAGAGCAATCATGTGGGCAGAGGCAGAATATATTTTAGTGCTATCACTTTTATTTGAAGTAAAAAAACCTAGGGCAAAATGTTGAGGGTTTCATTCACTGAATGATAAAGTTCCTGTCAGGGGAGAAATTGGTAGATTGACAACTCTTTCCTGATTCTGTGGGTATTATTATACAGCCAACCTTAGTTGGTGGAGGTGATTTCTATGGTTAATTCCATGAAGGAACGGGAATGAGTTATTATTATCTGGTTTTTACCATCCCATAATGGCCAGGATCCTGGTGCCCCTGAAGAACAAATGATTTCCAGCCATCTTTGTATGAGCAGTGATCGTTTGAGTTACTGGTCTTAGATGTTAGCATACATGGTAGTTAGTGTATATAGTAGGTAGTGTACAAAATATGTGTTTAATAAGTATGTGGTGAATTGACTTATTAAGATACAGAGGAGATTGTTATTCATGTGTCCTTAGAGCTGAACAACTTCTAATCAGAGGAACAAGCTTTATGGAGGCTCAGGCTCAAGCAGGATAAGGTTAAAGAAAAGCAAAGGGGGTTGCAGAGAGCTAGAAGTTGCTCCTTATTACAAGATTTGCTCTTTCTATCAGTACAAACAACCCTGCCTTGATTCTGAAGCTGTAATTATTTTCTCGGCTGGCCCTTGTCAAGTTGACAGCCCTTGAGCTCAGCTGCCACTGTGCCATTGTCAGAATCAAATTACTAGAAAGGTCAGTGTCATTAACATGGGCTTTAAAAAGAGTGAAAATGCCAGCCAGGAAACTTCTGAGCATCACCTACTGAGTCACAGGGTTTGTCCACTGGTAGATTTCATCGTTATTACTTTTCCATGCTCAAGGGTGTTTTGGTTGAGACCCTAAAATCCAAATGTCTTGTCACTTTGCATGGGCATTCACAAATCCCTAAGGTCCTTGAGTTCTCTTGATGCTTTTTAGGACCTCTATCAAAAACGAAACAAAACAAAACAACTCTGTTGGTGGCAGCTAGGTGGCATGGTGAATAGAGCACTGTCCCCGGAGTCAGGAGAACCTGAGTTCAAATCTGGTCTCAGACATTTGACACACTTATTAGATGTGTGACATTGGGCAAGTCACTTAACCTCAATTGCCTTGCCTTTCCTCCTGTGCCCCCCCAAAAACCCCACACCCCTGTATCCTTATAGAGACCCCCTAAACATAGCTCTCAACAGTGAGTGGATGACAGAGAACAGCTAATAAAAGTGCAAATACTACAGAGGTAGCAAATCCCAGCAACCCACAGCTGTAACTGAAAAGATCATTCCAGATAAGAGTAAATGATCATGCTCTTTGAACTTTTAAATCAAAGGTTTTCATTTAGCCCTGTGCTGGTTATTTCTCCTTGTGTAAATTAGAAGTTCCTTTAGGGCAATGACCATCTCTTATAAGCTGAAGAAGGATTAGACCATTTTGGATCTGATCTTCTCAGTTGGGGAGAGGATCACTATATTATAGCATAATCTGGTGAAAGAATCACTCAATTTGGAGTCAGAAGACCCACACACACACTAGCAATGGAAGGAAGAAAATTAGCATTTATTAAGGCCCTCCCAGGTGTCAGTCACTGTGCTAAGAACCTAATTATCCATTTGATCCTGGCAACAACCTTGGATTCTAGGTGCTAAATTGTCCCCATTTTATAGATGGGGAAACTGAAGTAGTAGTTAACGAATGATTTGCCAAGGGTAACACTGAACCAATAAGTGTTTGAGGCTATATTTGAATTTAGGTCTTCCTAACTCTAGGCCCAGTCCTTTATTTATCCACTGTGCTACCTAGCTGCCTACAGATAAGGCTAATCCTATAGGCATATCTTGTTTCAGGGCAGCTAAGTAGTACAGTGGCTAGAGTACCAGGTATGGAGTTAGGAAGACCTGAGTTCAAATTTGGCCTCAGATACTTACTAGTTCTATGATCCTGGGCAAGTCACTTAACCCTATTTGCCTCAAGAGGAAATGGCAAACCACTATAGTATCTTTACCAAGAAAACCCCACATAGGATCATGAAGAGTCAGACATGACTGAACAATAACAATGCTTTACTTTTTAATTGGTTCTTATTGTACTTTACTTTATTGTGGCTTATAGATATTGTGTTTTTGTTTTGTTTTGTTTACAAATTGAAGGTTTGCAGCAACCCTATATCAAGCAAGTCTATTGGCACCTTTTTCCAACATCATATCTCTATGTCTCATTTTGGTAATTTTCACAATATTTCAAACTTTTTCATTATTACTATATCTGTGATGGTGATCTGGGATCAGTGATCTTTGATGTTCCTATTGTAATTGTCTTGGGGCACCATGAACTGTGCCCATATAAGATAGAGAACTTAATTGATAAATGTGCATTCTGACTGCTCCACTGACCAGCCATTCCTCATCTCTCTCCCTCTCCTCAGGCCTCCCTATTCCCTGACACACAACAGTATTGAAATCAAGCCAATTAATAACGTTACAATGGTTTCTAAGTATTGAAATGAAAGGAAGAGTCAATAAATCTGACAAACTTCATCATTGTCTTCTTTTTAAAAAATATTTCTGCAGCTATCCTGCCCTTCAGCAACTACCACCCTTGACCAGTCATAGCCATCAACCTCAAGGCAAGACCCTCTACCAGCAAAAAGATTACAACTCACTGAAGGCTCAGGAGATGGTTAGCACTTTTTAAAAGTATTTTTAATATTAGGGTATGTACATTTTTAGACATGACACTATTGAACATCCAGTAGACTATAGTATAGTTTAAATACAACTTTTATACACACTGGGAAACAAAAAAAATGGTAGGACTTGCTTTATTATGAACTGAACCCACAATATTTCTGAGGTATGCTTATATGTATGGGAGGCTGGGAAATTATTCCCTCTAGGCCTTTGCTTCCTCATATTTAAAAAAAGGGATTGAATTCAGTGACCTATAAGATTTGTTTCCACTCTAAATCTAAGTTCCTGTGGACTAACTAGTACTAGTTTCTGAAGAACGTCTGAATAGGAAATAGAGGATGGCAAATTTCTTTTCAATTTAAAAAGAACTTCCGAACAATTAGAATTGTCCAAAAGGAGAATGGATTGCTTCGGAAGCTAACAAGTGGGCTCCCTGTTTTGTTCGATTTGTTAGCAGAGCCTGGATGAGTATTAATTGGAAATGTTACAGGTGGGATTTGGTGACAGCTTCTTAGGTTTGAGTAGATAACTTTTCAACTCTCAGATTAGAAAATCAAATGTTCTAACAAAATACAATTTTCTCCTTCTCTTGGAACCCTTCCCACACAGTGCCCAGCACACTGATATCCTACTTGTTGCTTGATTCCATTTACCAGTCTTCTAATAAGAATTGACATTGATAAAGCACTTTAAAGTTGCAAAGCATTTCACATACGTTATTTCAGCTGAAATACACAACAATTCTTTGCATTCAGAGCGATGTAACATTCCCGTTTGATGATGGAGGAAATTGAGTCTCAGAGAAGTCAAAGGATTTTCTTAGTCAGAGGCAGGATTTGAACTTTCTGAGGCCAAGTTGAGAACAAATTACACTGTACAACACTGCCTTTCTTTTTCTTTCTACCTCAGAGTTGGCTACAGGAGAGCAGGTGGTTCTGAGGGTCTCTGGTTCACAGGGTCAAATGATTGACTGCATGTGATGAAAGCTCAGAACAAAAGGTTAATGGCAGAGGTACTAAACCTCCGTGTTCCAGTATCAGCTCTGTCTCTGATTCTCTGGACAATCTTTTATAATTTATTGTACCTTAGTATTCTTCCATCTTTTCTGGTGCATAAGGAATAGATTTTTCTATCCCTGAAGTAGACCAAGTAGAAAATGAATTGCTATTGTTCCAAATTATGGGACATCATGCAATTAGATGGAAAACCAATAAAGGTGATCCATATGCATATGTAGACATCCATCTATCTATAGATAACATTTACACACATGCTTATATGTATGCATATATACAAGTCAGAGAGATGAGATGGAGTATATTCAGAACAGTACGAATGCAAGTTTGAACCATGGAGTGTTTGAGGGGGAGAAATGGGTAATAACTTCTTCAGCTGAAAATATATCAGGAGGTTAAATCATAAATAGAGAAAATCAAAACTGAGATGGCTTAGGTAATTTAATCCCTTCTGTCCCTCATTTTCTTCCCCCCACCCACCCCAGTAGGCACACACTCATACACAGCCCACCTGAAAACAGGTTCATTGATGGAGTCACTACCAGGTATTTCAGACAAATGCAGGAGGAACAAGTAAAATGCTTTTTGTCTTTCTTCTCTCCCTTCTCTTCCTACCTTTCTATCCCTTCTTCTCCCTCCATTCTTCCTTTCTCTTTTTCTCCTTTCACCCTCTGCTATTCTGTTACTTTCCCTTACCAGGGAGATCATAACTTCCATAAAAGCAGGGTCTTTGCAGTTTTAAGTAAATTTGTTTCATGCTACTTCAGTAAGCAAAAAGGAACAAGAAGAAAAAAAAGAAATAAATAAGACAGAGATCAGGGAAATATTATAGGAAGAATATTTTAAGCATGATTAGCTTTGATGGGACTCAGGTGTATGTCTCCAATTAAAGCCATCCAACACTGTTATAAATATTTTCTCATTATGAAAAGAACACCTAAACTGGTAAAATCTCAGAGTATTTGATGCTATTTTTTTCAGTCTGGAATTGTTCTTTATATTGTACCTTAAGGTTTTCAGAGTGCTTTACAATATTATCTCCTTTCATCCAACAACCCTGAAAGGTAGGTGTTATTATTAGCATCCCCATTTTACAAATAGGGAAACTGAGGCATAGAGAAATAACATGATTTGCTCAGGATCACAAAATTCTAGATTTGAATTCAGGTCTTTCTGACTCCACATCTAATGCTCTATCTACTGTACCACCTCGATGCTTTCTATTTAGTAGGAAAAGTTTACACAAATTAAAAATTAAGTTATTCTGTTTTTACTCCATCCTTTTTTATAATCCTATCAACCTAAACTATAGCTTAGTATCTTCTTTGACCTCCTTTAATAAATTTAAATAAATATTTAAATAAATTAAATTAAAATATTTTAAATATTTTAAAAAGAAAAGCATCCAATACAAGCTTCTGCTTGTTCTGAGCTTTAGTGCACCCAATATTATTCTTTTAGATCAATTGCACTGTTTTGTACTCATCTTAGCCTTGTTTCCATAAGTTATGTTTTTTTTTTTAAATCTAAGTTGGTTGATGATATCTATACAGGGGCAGTGGTACTGTTTTTTGTTTCTTTTGTTGTTGTTGTTTTTAGAAATGATTTAATATTTTATTTTCCCCAAATTACATTTAAAAGCAATTTTTAACATTCATTTTCTTAGTTCCAAATCCTCTCACTGCTTCTCCACCTTTCCTCCCTCATTGAGAAGGCAAGCAATCAGATATAGGTTATACATGAACAGTCATGCAAAACATATTTCTATGTTAGTTATGTTGTGAAAGAAAACACTGACAAAAAAAGAAAAAAGAAAAATAAAGAAAAAGCAAGCTTCAGTCTGCATTTATACTCCATTAATTATTTTTCTGGAGAAGGATAGTGTTAACATTATGAGTCCTTTGGAATTATATGGCATCATTGTATTGCTGATAATAGCTAAGTTTTTCACTATTGGTCATCATACAATGTTGTTGTTACTGTATGCATTGTTGTCCTGGTTCTGCTTATTTCACTTTGTTTTGGCTATCAGTCTTTCCCGGTTTTTCTGAGAGCAACATGCTCACCATTTCTTATATCACAATGGTTTTCTATCACAATCAAATACAACTTGTACAGCCATTCCACAACTGATATACAGCTCCTCAATTTCCAATTCTTTGTCAGATGGTGATATACTTGAGAGAAATAGGGCAGCTAGGAAGAAAGATAGGTTTGGGGAAAAATGAATTTTGTTTTAGACATGTTGAATTTGAGATGCCTATGGGACATGATGGTAGATATGACCAGGAGGGAATTGATATTATAGGACTGGAGCTTATGAGAGAAGTGAAGGCCAGATGTATAGATTTTGGAGACAGCTAAGTGGCGTTGTTTAACTTGTTAGGAAGTACTGTGTTCAAATCCTGATTCAGATACTGACTATGTGACTCTCCACAAATCCCTTTACTCCTTTAAGGGTCCATTTTCTTCTCCATAAAATGGGAATGATACCTACACCAGGGTTGTTATGAAGCTCAAATGAGATATGTAAAGCACTTTGCAAACCTTAAACTACTATAAAATATTAGCTATTTTGGAATCATGTTCATAGAAGTAATGACTAAACTGATAATATCATCAAAAGAGGAAAGAAAGAAAAGGACCCAGGACAGAGCCCTGGGGTATGCCTATGAATAGAAGGTGGCATATAACTGATTCTCCAGCAAAGGAACCTGAAAAAGAATATTAGCTAAGTAGTACAAGAACCAGGAGAGATCTGCCACATAAGAGGACTAGCAGGAAGGTTATATTGACTGGACCAGAGCATACATCAAGGGGAACAATGTATAATAAAACTGGAAAGGTAGATTGGGGTGAGGGGTTGTTAAGGGCTTTAAATGACAAACATAATGGTTTGCTTTTGATCCTAGATATAATAAGGAATCATCATAGTTTATGGAGTACAAGAATTACATCAACACACTTGTGACTTAGGAATATCACTTTAGCATTGTGTGGAGAATAGATTGAAGAGGAGAGAGGCTTGAGCCAGATTGATCAATTGGAAGTCTATTGCAATAACCCAAGTCCAAAGTGATGAGAGTATGAACTAGGGTTGTGACTATATAAAGAGAGAAAAGTGGAAGGCAAAAGATAGTATAGAGGTAGAATCATCAAGACTTAATGACTGTTTGGATTTGTAAGATGAATGTCAGTGTGGAGTCAAGAACGATTACAAAGCTGTAAATCTGAGTAGGATAATGGTACCCTTGAAAGAGATGGGAAATTTGGGAAGAGATACAGGTTTGGGGGAAAAGTAAGTGCATTGTATTTTGACCATGTGTAACAGCAAGCACCCTAGCACACCCAGGATGGCCTGCTAGCACAGGTTCTTTTGATCTGCCTTATAAAGATCGCTTTGAAGGGGTTGACAATCCTTTAATTTCAGAGAAAGAAGGGTGTATAGAAAATACAAGCAGATGCCATCTTGGTTGGGGGAGAGACGGGGAGAAAATGTGAAAGTCAAAATCTTGTGGAAATGAATGGTAAAATTAAAAAAATAAATTCTAAAAATATAAAAATAAAATATTTTTTAAAAAAGAAAATATAAGCAGATAAATTATCACAAAACCAACAAACAGGGCTCTAGCTGTCTAAGTAAAGCAATATTGCTATACACTTTACATAAATCACCAGATTGAGGAAGCACAGATATCTAAGCAGTTGGGGGGGGTGTTCTTAACAAATGGCTACTCAAAGTCTCAAGAAGGAAATCGAAAAAGATCCTTCTCATGAGTGAACCCCCAAAGCAAGATACCAAACTCCTAGAATATATAAATATATAACAAAGACTCAGCCCTAATTCGCTCAAATGCCAGAAGGCACAGAAACCTACTTGACTCAGCACAGCTGTGAATTATCAGGGTTCAAAGGGGATTAATCCTTCAGATGTTTACAATTTAGCCTGAGCCTGGGAAACTGAACTCCAAAAAGAAAACAACAAAAATCCCACCTTGCTTGTTACAACATGCTGAGTTTAAAATGCTTGTGAGGTACTCAGTGTGACTTAACTAATAGAGAGTTGGTGATGTAAGACTGGAGCTAAGGAGAGAGACTAGGGCTAGAAATATAGATATATGAGTCATTTGGAAAGAAATAATAATAAAATCCAAGAAAGTTGACAGCAAGAGTCTGTGTAAACTAAGAAAAAAGAGAGTCTAGCACAGAGCCCTGCTATACACCCACAGTTGGAGAATGATGATTAACAAGGTGACTCTCCTCTCTCTCTCTCCCTTTCCCTCTCCCTCTCTCCCTCTCTCCCTCTCTCCCTCTCTCCCTCTCTCCCTCTCTCCCTCTCCCCCTCTCCCCCTCTCCCCCTCTCCCCCTCTCCCCCTCCCTCTCTCTCCCCCTCTCCCCCTCCCTCTCTCTCCCTCTCCCCCTCTCCCTCCCTCTTCCTTCTCTTCCACCTCCTCTTCTTACTCTCCCCGCTCCCCCACTTCCTCCTTCTGAGCAGTCATACAGGGTGAAGAAGAACTAAGTGTTAGCTGTGTCACAAAAACTCAGGGAGGAAAGAATATCTAAGAGCTGAGAATAATCAACAGTAACAAATACTACATAAAGGTCAAGAAGGACAATGATTAGGGAAAAAAAAAGATTGGATTTGATAATTAAGAGCTTATTGGTTTAAATTAAGTAATGAGGTCAGAAGCCAGATTGCAAGAGACTGAAAAATGTGCAAGAAGAATTGAAGACAACTATGGCAGAATAAAGGAAGATGTCAAAGGCTTTTAAGGTATAAAGCTGAAAAAGAGAGCATTTACGGTGAATAGCCTATTGAAGATCACTATGGTGCTAGAAAGGCATTTTCTGGTGGTCATTATTCCGATGAAGAAATATATAACTGGAAAAAATGCATTGATCAGACATTAAGAACAAGTCACAACCACTCTCAGCCCAGATCCTTCATTATTTTCTGCTCAATGTCCAGCCTCCACGAAGAAGGCCCTGTTAAGTCCAACATTGGGAAGGATTTCAGTTAAGCATCAGCATGCTTCAATCTACATTGTTAAAAAGAATATCCACACTGGTGAGTTTATAGATTCATTGGCATACTAGACCAGAATGGATGAAAGAACAGTGTGTCCCCAAAGAAAGAATGAAAGCTGGAATTCTAGATGATTGCCTCTTGGCAATTTGGCCTAGACTTTGAGTTTTGGTCTCTTAGCAAACTGGGCAAGAGTCGGTGGGTTACCATTCTGGATTAGGGAAAGAGAAGGGGATGGTTGGATTCTAAGGTCCACTAATTGCTACTCTCCCTGGATCTTAGTTGGGAATCTTATTGAAAAATGCTCTAATAAACGAAAATACAAGAATGGTACTTATGCAATGCACTGGGCACTTTCAGTAGTCATCATGTTTGGTTGATCTCATCCTGTGTTTCATGGCCCTTCTGGATGAAGTCTTTGGGGTTGTGGAATTGGGTGGAGAATATTGTCCATAAGGAGACTAGAGTCAATGAGTAGAGCTATGCTTTTATTTGAGTATTCTACTTTATAAGTTCTAGCAAAGTCTCTGCTGCATCTGCCTTTACTGATTCATTTCTAAGTCCAGATTCAACTTCCTGGAACTTTATTTATGGGTCTATCAAGGTCTAGATGATTTCATTAGAGATCCTAGGTTAAATGCATGTGTCATTGGCATCTTCCACAACGAAGGCATTTTCCCCTCTGAAGTCAGTGGATCTGTTGATTTGCAGATTTGGTGCTAACTGGATTATGAGAATTATTAGATTATTAGAATGAGTACATATTATTAGAAAAACAAACAAAAACCCAAGAAACCTCCAAAGTCTCATCCTATCCTGTAAGGGCCTTGCTCAGAAAATAGCCTGGCTTTTCTGCTAGGCTATAAAAACAATTTACTTTGATGATCTTTTTGAAATTTTTTTAGTTTTTCTTCTATTTCTGTCATTTGATTTATAAAGTCTTTTTAAAGATCTTCTATGAATTTTTTTGGGCAGATAACCATTTGACATTATTCATTTACTTCAGTATCCTCTGAAGATGAACCCTGGTCATCTCTATTCCCATGATAGCTTTCTATAGTTGGATTCTTTCTCCTTTGCTTGTGTGTTTTGTGTGGTAATAAATTAATTTTTGTAATCACCCCTAGCCCTGGAGTATGAGGAATGGTGCCTCTTATCCCAGATTTTCAGTTCTCCCCTATAGACTGGAACCAAAGCCAAACCTGCCACCTCCTGTAAGTGCCCAAAGCTAGGGGCTTTCTGCCCCACTGCTTCTGTACTCATGGGGTATATGCTGGTTCCTTCTACCCTGCCCCCCTACCCCCCCAGCTGGGTCTGGTGTTCCTTATCAGTACAGGTTCCCTCAATCTTCCTGGCCTCAAATGCACAATTGCCCTCACTATCTGGGAGTAAAATTTCCTGTAGCTGGGGGCCAATTCAGCCTCTCAAACCAACTAATCCCAGGACTTGATGTTTGTTGTTAAAAACGAAGCTAGCCAGGAGGTGTTTACTCTTCACAGTAACCAATCCTTGTCCTGGGATTTTTCTTTCCATCTTCTCAAATTGTCCCTGGAAGACCCTGGTTGTGCCCCTATTCTTACTTATCTCCACCCACACTTTGTTCCCCCTAAAGTGCTATTTTAACTCTTTTTGGGGGGTGGGGGGAATCTTGAGAGCTTGAAATTTTCTGACCTGCTCCATTATCTTCCCAGAATCCTCTTTCCTTTGATGAACTTTCAATAGAATTCCCAATGACAGCTTCTTGGAGACTGTTCTATCACATCTCACAATCTGATAAAACATTTTTTCTAGATCTTAACGAATTTTGATCTGCACTATTGAACGGAATATCAACAGTGAATATAGTATTGAAGTATTAAAGCCTATTTTATGCTTTACCATCTGGATAATGGAAAAGCTCCTATAGCTTAGAGGAGGGTGTCTCCATATTGAGATTCTGTGTGTTTCATCAAACCTGATCCTACAACATCTAGGCCTGTTGAGAGATGTTGTAGGATGGGCTTTAAGGTATCAAAACTTTTTACAGGCGTGATGTCATTTGATCCCTATGATGAAATACATTGTCTATTTATCCCAAGTCAGTGAGATAGATGAATGAATACCAGTATTATTATCTCCATTTATAGATGAGGAAACCCAGACTAGGTATTTTTCACTCAAGGTCACACAGCTAGTAAGTGGCTTGGTCGCTTTTGGTATTTGCAAAAACCATAGTGGGAGGACACAGCTTAAGAAAGTCAAGGGAAGGAAAAAAGCCCAAAGCTTTATTTAACCCAAAGCAGGAGAGTCAGGCAGGCTCTGGAACAGTGGCCTGATTGCTCTCACAATGTCTGCTAGAAGAAAAAAAAATAAAGAGAGTAATGTGAGAAGCCTCTTGAGAGGGATGTGCACAGTACAGCACCCCGTGGAAATTTACCAGGGAGTGAGAATCCACAGAGAGAAAACATTTCCTGTGGGGGCCATCAACATGCAGCTCTGCGTCATCCGCTGGACTGCAGAGCTATTATCCCCACCCCCACTGTCATCACACTGTCATCATCATCACCAGTATCATAGGCACCATCATTGTTACTGAAAGCAAAAATCACCCCCATTTCTATAGCACTTTAAGATTTACTTCTGTTTTTGTTGCCTTCTCGGAAGAACCCCGAGCTGTATTTTACAGCTGAGAACACTGAGGCTAAGAAGGGTTAATCTTTTTATTGCGGTGCTGCCTGAGGAGGCATAAAGAATTAATCTGGGGAGCAGCTAGGTGGCCCCATGAATAGAGCACCGGCCCTGGAGTCAGGAGGATCTGAGTTCAAATCCAGCCTCAGACACTTAACACTTACTAGCTGTGTGGCCTTGGGCAAGTCACTCAACCCCAATTTCCCTGCCTTTTCCCCTCCAAAAAGTTTAAAAAAAAAGAATCTAGCTTGTAGTTCTTTCCCAGATGAGTATCCAGGGTATAATCTTTTATATAAATAAATCTAATCATAAATAAATACCTTGCACTATACAAAGAACAAAATAATAAATGAATGAAAAAATTTTAAAAATACAAGTGCTTCCTATGTTCAAAGCAATAGGGCTTCAAATAGAAAAGCAAAACAATCCCTATTCTCAAAGAGCTCATATTCTAATAAGGGGAAAACACACTATGGAAGATGTCAACTGCAAGTCAACTACAGTCCCATGATCCATAGAATGTAGTGGCAAACCCGATAATAATGCACCTTCTTTAGTGTCATTTACATGGATAAAACCATATAATAGCAAACATTAATTTAACACCATGTGCCACATATGGTGCTTCACAAATATTATCTTATTTGATGCTCACAACAACCCTAGGAGGTAGGTGCTAATATTTGTTTTTGCTTTTTTTTTTGAGTGGGGTAAGGCAGGGGAATTGGGGTTAAGTAACTTGCCCAAGGTCACACAGCTAGTAAGTGTTAAGTGTCTGAGGCCAGATTTAAACTCAGGTCCTCCTGACTTCAGGCCCTGAACTCAATCCACTGGACCACCTAGCTGTCTTTCTCATGATGAACCATTTGATAGGGTCATGGACTTTGGGGCTGGAAATGTTCTTTTTGGGGTCTTCAGTAGCTGTAGCTGTTGAGGCAGGGGCTGACGCATGTATAGAAGCAGTTACCAGGCCACATCTCTACCAAAGTTGATCCATTATATGGCAATGGGGTTGGGTTGGATGCAGCAACCCCAGGTCAGGAAATACTGGGCTAGTGATAGCTCATCCTCATACACATGCAACTACATCACCTGACTGTATCACTGCTGCTATTCTGTGGGGCTTCAGATGAATGAGGCTTCAGAGAGTTTATTTCACCACTCCGTGGACATGAAGGATTCTGCACCTCTTTGTCTCCAGGCACCTGAACAAAGAGGTTGGGAGAGGGGTGGAGTGTATGGATGAGCTCTCTTTGTCCCTGAATGGGTGAAGTTGCAGAGATGAGAGTTCTACTGGCAAGACTGGGTAGGGCATTAGCAAGATCACAGATGAAGAACATTATTAGCAGTGTCCCTTAGCACAGGTCATTCAGTTCACACTGAGAGAATACATTTCTTGACATCATGGGATATATTTATAGAAGCCGCTACCAAAGGTAGGTTTTGAAAGGTGCCATAGGAAAAAATTCATTTTTAAGTTTTTGACCCAAGGAGAAAGGATGGGAGGAAAGGTAGGAAAGACCTACAGATATCTGTAGCAACAGGTTGCCATAGCAGCTAGATCGTATGAATGGTCACTATGGAGAAATCCTCTCCCCCTTTCCAGGAAACACTGATTGGGATCCTGACCAACTTGGGCCTTGGGAGAGATTAGCAGAAAAGCAAGAATACCAAACCATACCAAACCAATCTGGAAACACTTATAAATGAAAGCAGAAATAGAATTTCTAATTTTTGCATCTGTAAGGCCCAGCACAGTGCCTGGCATGTTATATGCCCTTAATAAATGTTTATTGAGTTTAAATTAAATTCTACTAAAATGTTAATGGAAGAAGACATACTCAAAAATGCAAAACTATGTAAAACAAATCTGTAGAATGCAAGTGTCTGTTTTAAATGTGAGGGATAGCCATAGGAAAATTTATGAAGAAGATAAGGGATTTGGGGAGTAAAGGGAAGGGGATTTTCCCCCCTTTGGTCAAAATGCCTTCCCTCAGATGCCCAGAAAGAGCCTCATTCCCTCTTCTTGCATAGTCCCCTGTTCACCCTCACTTAGTCAAAACCCACCTTTCATATCCCAATACCTCTGAGCCTCAATAGATAAAGGAACACTCCATCTGATATGCTAATTTGTGCTTACTTTGTTAAGGAATAATAGTGACTTAAAATGTTACTCTGTACTCGACCATTTGCATTTTGATACCACTTTTCAATGTCCATAAGTGTGTTGCAAACTTTGGGAACAGATAGGGAATATCGTGATAGAATCTTCCAGAACACCCCTAAAATTTACTATACAAACATTTACCTGTGGATGTAATTCAATTATATTTTTATTAAGCAATTTCTACCTGAAACGCACCATGCTAGGCACTGAAGATACAAATTAAAAAACAAAACTCTCTCAGTCCCTAAAGAATACATCCTACTGGAAGAATATCAAATAATGATGATAATAGCAATAAGATTAAAAACTAGTATTTATGTAGTGCTTTAAAGTGTGCAAGGTACTTTACATGTGTTACCTCCCTTGATCTTCACAATAACCCCGGGACATTGGCACCATTTCACAGATGAGGAAACTGAGGCTCAAAGAAGTCGTAGAGATAGTCTCTGGGTGAGAATTCAAATTCAGGTCACCCTGGCTCTAAGTCCAACATTCTATCCCCTGAACAAAGATGCAAAGATGAGATCAAAACGTGTTACACCAAGACAATTGAAGAGAAGACTTGTATGGGCATCAGGGGAGACTTTATAGAGGAAATGGCACCTGAACTGACCCATGAAGAAAGAGAAGACTTCTCTATACCATATATATCTATATCCATTTGTTTCCCTTAAATTCTAGTGTGTGTGTGTGTGTGTGTGTGTGTGTGTGTGTGTGTGTGTGTGTGTATCAACAAAGGAAGAAATCAAGATTTTAAAAGTGTTAGAGAATGATTTTGGTTTCCAAAGAAAACCAAAGAATTGAAGCAAAACAAAATGTAACTTATAAGGTGGGATTCATATATAATTTCTATCATATATATATATATATATAGAGAGAGAGAGAGAGAGAGAGAGAGAGAGAGAGAGAGAGAGAGAGAGAGAGAGTGAGTTTTGCTGCAAAAATCATTCTCAATAATAGAAAAGAAAGGCAATTTACCAAACTTCTTTATGGGCCAAATTTAGTCCTGATACCCAAACCAGGGTTGGATGACAGGGAACCACTGATATATGTACCTAATTAATGTTGCAAAAATTGTAAATTAAATTTTAGTGAAGAAATGAGAGCAACATCTTCAAAAATGATTCATTAGTTCCGTGTCATATTTTTAGCAGGGATGAAAAGATAGTTTATTGGAAGTATATTTGTCACAATTGTTCATATAAATAACAAAATAAGGCAGTATATCATAAACAGATAAACTCTGACCTCTCAGTCAGCAAAGCCTGGACTTAAGTTCCATCTTTGTCAATTCAGTTAATCTCTCGTTGCCCCCAGGTAACTCTTTAAGGACAACTTTCAGAGCAAGTGACAGTCTTCAGTGGTAGAGGTTTCCTCATCAGGACTTCCTTAGAGAAAGAAAATCACATCAGAACAAATCAATACAAAACTAAACAGTTATAGTTTGATTGTCTCAATTGGTCAAGAAAAATTCTCAAATAACCTGTAACACACATAAATATTCTGGAGGTAACTTGTCTGTACATATGTGTTTGCATGTTCTTTCCATTAGATTATAAATTCTCTGAGTGGAGGGTTCATCTTTTGTCTCTTTTTGTATTCCCAGAACTTAGTACAGTGTTTGGTACATAATGGGTGCTTTATAAGTTCTTATTGATTGATTTACAGAACTAGACAAAATGATAGCAAATTTAATTTGGAGAAACAAAAAGTGAAGAATTTCTAAGAAAGTAATTTTCAAAAGTTGGAATGAAGGAAGCCTAGAATTACCATAGCTATAATATAAGGTAGATTACAAAGTACTACTAAATTAATATTGTTTGGTGCTGGATAAAAAAAAAATGAGTGTTTTGGGGTAGCCAACTATACAACCATGGCCTGGAAGCAAAACAAAAAAAAACAAACAAACAAAAACAAAAAATCATTAGGCCAATATTAGAGAAATCCAAGAACTCAGTCTGCTAGGACAAAAGTTCCTTCTCCAATTAGATAATCTAAAAATAAATGATCACCTCACAAAACTAAATATTTAAAATAGTCAATCAACAAGCACTTATTAATGCCATCTAGAGTGATCTGGGTGGTGCAATTGACAGATCTTTGGTCTTGGAGTCAGGAAGACCTGAGTTCAAATCTAGTTTCAGCCATTTCTAGTTGTGTAACTCTGGGCAAGTTGTTTGATATTTGTTTGTCTCAGTTTCCTTGATTGTAAAATGGGGATAATGAAAGCACCTGACTTCCAGGGTTGAGAGTCAAGTGAGATTTCTAAAGTACTAGGCATAATGCCTCGCACACAGTAGGCGCTTAATATATGCCAGTACTCTTCTCTTCCATTCTCCTCAGGCACTGTGCTGAGTAATGAGGATACAAAGAAAGTAAAAAAAATTTTAAATGGAATCCTTACCCTTCAGGAGCTCACATTCTAAAGGCTGCAAGTTGTAAATAATTGGGTTCATACAAGGTGTATCCACTGAATATGTGGAAAATAATTTCAAAGGGGCAGCAGCTAGAGGGGCCAGAAAAGGCTTTCTAAAGAAGACGAGGTTTGACTCAAGTCTTACAGGAAGCCAGGAAAACTCCAGTGAAATGAGGACAGAAAACATTCCAGGCATTAGAGGAAGCTAGTTCAAAGGCATTGAGTGGAGAGATGGGGTGTCATTTATGAGAACAGCAAGGAGGACAATGGAGTTGGATTATAAAGGATAAGAAAGATATTAGCTTGTAAGAAGACTAAAAAGCCAAGAAGGACCAGGTTTGGAAGAATTTTCAATACCAAAGAGTTATATTTTTTTCTGTAGGTAATTGGACTCTTGAGATCTTTTTGATGCTTTTTGAAGGACTGGGGAGAGAGTGTTTCATAACCAAACAAGGAATGGAGGAGGTCATAAAAGGCAAAATGGGCCATTTCAGATATTTAAAATATTTTATAGGAACAAAATAAAAGTCTCTAAGATAATAAGAGAAGGTGTGAAGTGGGAAAAATATCTGACATGTCTGACAAAAGCCTTCAAAATGTAGAGCATGGGGAGTTTACCACCAATGCCTATGATTAACAGACTAAAATGAAATAAAATAAACATATAAAATAAAAATAAAACACATGAAAATAAAATAAATTTATACTAATAGAATATGAACAAAAAGGTTAAAAATGAAAAAAAATCAATGATAACATGAAGCAAAGCAATAATAAAAGAAATATAAATTTAAACCACTCCAAGTTTTAGTTTCACATCCACTAAATTTTCAAGGATAATAAATAATCAATGATAGAAAGTATGAGAAGACTAGCATATGATATGTGCTATTAGTAAATCTACAAACTGGCCCACCCATTCTGGAAAATGACTTGAAATTATGCAAGACAGATTGCTAAATCATTCATACCCTTTGACCTAGTGATCCAAGGAGGTTAACAACAAGTCAAAATATTCAGAACAGCATTTTTGGGGGGAAACAAAGGGGAAAGAAAAAAGAAACAAAGTAGGTCCCTATAAATTAGAGAAATTGTGGTATATGGATAACAACAACAGCAACAAGTAACATTTATAAAATGCCAGGCACTGTCCTAAACACTTTACAATTACTATCTCCTTAGATTCTTACAACAATCCTGGGGGATAGTAGCTGTCATTGACACCATTTTCCAGATAAAGGAACGGAGGCAAACAGAGTTTGAATGATTTCCCCACAGTCACACAGCTAGTGAGTGTTGGAGGTCAAATTTGAACTTAGGTCTTCCTGACACCAGGTCCAGTGCTCTGTGGTGCCACCTAGCTGCCCCTCAACTACATAAATGTAAATAAATGAAAAGGAATGTTAGCACATCATGCCCTGATGGAGAGGCAAAATGGTTTCATAGAGTCAGTCTGGGTCGAGAAGACAGTATGAGTCTCAGAACCCTGGAAAACTTACTTAATTTCACAATACTCCAGGGAAAAACTGAAGAAGGGACAGAGCAGAGGCTGATCTGTATTAGTAGTTAGTGGTTACCCTTTGGGGAGTTCTCTACACAATGAGATCACAAGTTCAGTCAAAGCAATAGCAGCAACAAGAAAATGATGAATATGAAGAATTGAGAGAAACAGAACGTCTGTTGGGGGTGAATGCAGATCAAAGCAAATAGAACCAGGAGAATGATATATACCACAATGACAAAACTCCAACAAGGAATACAATATCCCATGATATCCAAATTCAGATGAAATCCATTCACCAGTCTCAGTTCCAGAGGAGCAATGATGAAGCACCCTTCTCTCCACTTGGTAAGAGAGGAGGAGTTGAGGTATGAATGCAGAAATTTTGCAGATGCTGATAGACACAATCACTAAGAGGTCTGGCTTTGCTTCACTCCTTTTCTTTGTTGAAAAGAAGGGTCCCAGGAACAGCCTCTGTGTTGGGGCAGGAAATATATTGAATTTGGGGACCAAGCATTAATCTGATTTGGCAAGAAAGTGACCCTTGAGCATAATTTTAATCTCCCTTAGAGATGGCCAATTTACAAAGATGCTAATTTCATCACTGTCTGTCAAGAAAGAAACAAAATGGAGGATCCTAAAATTATTCATTTCTACTTGAGGCCAGGTCCAATGGACCACTAGATAAATAGCTCACAGGCTGCTAATAAGGGATGAGAAGGGCTACAGTTAAATAAGTCTGAGTCAGAGCACAGACACAGGAATAGGCCAGCAGAAGGAAAATAAGTCAGACGATATCAAAGGGCAGGAGTACCCCCCATGCACGTTTTCCTCAGCTTCTGACTGAACAAATTAATATTCTGTGGATGCTTTAGCCACAGCCCATCTCTGCCCAAACTCCAAAAGCCCCCAACCCATACCCACTCAGTTTTAATAAGCGGGAGCTAATAGCACAGGCAGTAGACACTGAAGGAACTCAGAAAGGATAGTGGTTTTCCTTCTCATTTATATTTCCTGGCCAAGCCCTCACACTAGTTCATATGCCCAGGCCCACTTTTATATGTGTGAAGGAGAATAAATAATATTTATTTACTACAATAAATATTTACTACAGTATCTAAATAAATAAATAATAAGATTTACCTGTGACTGAGAAGATTGCAACATCCCTCATTTTACGTCTATTTGGATTTGCAAAGAAAATACCACAGGAGCAGTGAAAGTGAAGAGGAATCTTATTTTTATAGAATTCTCTTGGTTCTAAGACCCAACAGGGATCATGGGTAATGTCAATATGACAACTCGGAGTGTAGTACATAGGTTGGACAATCAGTGGTGTTGACTCGGGTTTTACATGCTCGGGGTCACTGGACTTCAAGGAGAAAAGCACTATGGAAAATTCAAAATAATAGTCTTATGAAACCAGATAAAAACAGCACAAAGGTTGGTTGCCAGGGTCATAAACTCTGAAATAGAATGTGAAAGTCAACAGGGCAGTGGCTAAGAGTTAGAAGAAAACTCTCTGGAGCTTTTGGTCTTGGTAGCCAAGAGTGGCTCTGACAGCTGCCTCTGCTGCCTATTAAAATATGACCATTCAGCCAACTTTCTCCGCCCTGTCCCAATGGGCCAGCCATTATGAATTTAAAGGGCCATGCTCACCTTGGTGACCTTGGAAATTTAGCATAAGAATTTCCTTAGAAGAAGAGCAGAAATGGCCTCTGCCACTTGCCACCTGTATGATCTTTGAAAAGTAAGTCACTTATGAGAGCGAAAGCTTTATTTAACCATTTTGGTCCTCAGCTTCCTTATTTATGAAATTAAAATAATGCTACTCATATACTGATGTCACAGAGTTGCTCTAAGAATCAAATAAGGTAATGCATGAAATGTGCTTTCCAAAAATTAAACTATCCAACTGTGAATTATTGTTATTCTGGTGAATAGTATCCTTTCCCCCCAAAAAAATGATTTTTGAGTAACTGAGTCTGGGACCCAGATCCTCAACATTTCCAACAAATATAAAAATGCTTTTTAAAAAAATCATTTAGCTTTACATGTTCTAATAGTATGCCACCTAAGGTTAAGTCCCTCCTCCCAGATTCTTGTCTTAGTTAAGAAGTATTTATGGCTCTTCTACCACTTATGAAGGACAGTCAGACTGTAAAATTGCAAAGAAATGAGAATTTAGTGTGGTGTTATGAAAAGAGCATTGAATTTGAAATGAACAAACTTGCCTTCGGAATCCCACATCTGTTACTTACTAATCTCTGTGAATGAGGAAAGAACAGGACATCAGAAGACCTGGAGTTGCTACCTATGTGATTCTGGGCAAATCATCTCACCTTGCTGGGTCTTAATTTCCTCATATACCAAATAAAGGGATTGTCCTAGTTGAGCTACATTCCTTGCAGTTCTAAATTTTATGGCTATGACACTCTACTTCCCAATACCAGTTTAAATTGAGATTACATGACAGGGTCCCTATTTTTACTGCAATATCTAAATGAATCAACTGAAGGTTCACAGGTTCAAGTCAGCTGGAGGAAGTATCATGGGTCAGAGAAAAACCATGGCCTCATGTAATGGGCGGCTTAAATAATGACAAAATTCCAGAGTTAGAAAGGACCTCAATAGCGATCCAGTACAACCCATACAAACAAATCTATATATCTACACATGTTATATATATATATATATATATATATGTAAAATTATTCTACATGTATAGAAAAATTTTACATATCTATATCTATATCTATCTATCTATCTATATCTATTTGTATCTAATAGTAGCCATCTCTAGGGAAGGGGGGAGGGAAGAAAAATTTACATGATCACTTTGTTGTATATTTGAAGGGAATAGCAATTTGTACATTGTAGATTTGCAATTTCATGTGCAATTATCTTTTTTATTGTGCTGTGTTTGGAAATTCTTGCTTTGTTCTGTGAATGGAAAATCAAATAAATTTTTAAAAAATCATAATGATGATTTACATAGGTTCCAAACTAGAGAATTTAACAAATATTATCACATTATGCCTTAACTTATCTGTATGATTGTCTCTTTAATTGCACAACTGTTGAGGCCAATTAGCAGGTTTTTCCCACCTAAATAAGGCTATTCAGTAATGTACAATTATAGGTGTGAAACCCCTATTATTAGGTTAGTTTCAGAGTTAGTAAATTTGTTATACTACAAGATGTAATTAAAAGGATGGGGAAAGAAGGTGGAGGCAATGAGGAAAGGCTAAAAGATTTAGGATTATGTAGTTTAGGAGCAAGAAGATAGGGAATAACTTAATCATTTATAATAGAAACAGAGGGCTAGTGAGAGAAATTTGAAATAAAATTCTGTTATTGATTACTAAGCTCCTTAAGAGAGCTTTCAGAACAGCCATGGAGTTATCTCTCTATGCCATTGTCATGGGCTGCCATGAGATGACTGCCATCCCGGTGGTCTGCTCCCTTAAGACTGACTTTGACCAAGGTATCAGCTTGCCTCCTTTTTAACTACAATTATCCCTTCTACATCCTGGGGATCAGGGGCATGATGCCCCTACGATCTGGAAAATCTGCATAAAATTTTTGGCCCTTCCTTCACACCAGAGAAGGCTGAATTATTATGGTATTAAAGGATAGACTATGTTTACATTATCCAATGCTATGCATATATTTGATGCATTTCTGACTTTTTTTTATATTGTCTGCTGGCCTTTGTGTTTCATCTGTGGCTTCCATAAAACTCCCCCCAAATTCCCATTTTATTTCCTATGCTGACCTGCAATATATCAAAACCTTGATGGGGAAAGCCACAATGTAGAAGGGACAACTGTAAGTACACGATGGTCACTCATCTAAACCATGAAAACTGGCCACGGTCTGGAATGACTTCTCAGATAAGACTCAATAAGCGGAAGGTATGAGGGATTATTTTTCCAATTTTAGTCTCAAAAGAATATTGGCCATTTCCTGAAGAATGTAATCAACAGTCATGATTGATTGAAGTATGCTATATCTGCTGATCTATAATGCATATCTGGAAGTGGTTCCTGGAAGGAATTTCTTCCTTTGGCTATAGCCAACCTCCATTATAAGTATTAACCTGACATTAATGGCAGGTGTTTTAAAGATGATTTGTAAAGGATTTCTCTGTTCCCCTAAAGGTATATTTGGTAACCAAATAAATCACAACATAATGCTATAATAAGAACTGACATTTCTATAATGCTTTAAGGTTTGCAAACGTCTTTACATACATTATTGAACCTACATATTTATACATAAAAACCCATCAGAAAATTTCTTTAAAATATAACACCTCCAATTCCCTCCAGTAACACATAGCAGCTGAGTGGCTGAATTAGTCCCAGTTCGCAGAAACTAAACCATTTTAAGCAAAAAGTTAAGCTAAAATACCACTGATTCTATTTGAAGTACCATCCTATATTAGTAATTTTCAAACATAACATGCAAGACCTATCTTATTGTCCCTTCCTTTATCTTATGGTAGCAGTCAATAATAAGGGATTTTTAACAGTACTTCACTGAGGTCTTCCACTATACTTCCTAATATCAGTTTAAATTCAGATGACATTTTTGTTTTGCATTTTTCCATGCACACAGATTAAACAAAACATTAAAATAGCCCAGAAAACACTGCATCTGGCAATATCCTTTTGTTCTCCACCTCCCCTGTCCAGTTCCTCTTGTCAAACAAACATATTGGAAATGATAGAGATACTTATCTTGCTCTACAAATTTTCTATTTAAAAAAAAGGAAAAGAAATAAAATATAGGTCTTAGAATAATAGCTGGAGAACAGAAAATATCTTGGTATACACAGGAAGCATTTCTGGTCCAAGAAAAAGAACTAATGCTGTTCAAGAGGATATTAGGGAAAGATGGGAAAATGTAGCAGAAATTCAGGCCTCTGGAATTGGGAGATATTGCTGCAAGAGGAACTTCATCTCAGAAATAATAAGTGAAGTCAAAAATTTAACAGAGCAAATAGCTCATGGAACATTTCAGCTGAAGGTAAGCTTGCTCAGGCCCCTCCTTCACCCTACCATCCTCATTATCTCTGGCTCCTTTCCCTCCCTCACCCTTCTTTCTTCTTCTTAACTCCACCTCCCCCTGCCCTCCTTCCCCTCCCCTCCTCCTACCTTCCTCCTCATTGCTTAACTTCAAGCCTATTCCTGTTAGCTGGGCTGAATGTGACCTCCTGAAGCTGGCAGGCTGAGATTAGACCCAGTGGGGAGCTGTGCCAATTTAATGAGTCCAAGGGGCATAAATGTCACTGTCCTAGCAGGCTCCCGCCAAGTATGCCAAGCCTCTGTGGGCCTCAGTGACTTCCATTTGCATCCAGCCTCAGTCTCTGCCAATGGCAATAAAAAAGGGCCTTCTCAGAGACACTGCTCTTTGTGTTTACACAAGGCAGTGTGCCTACTGAACTATTTCCCCTTTTTCCCTCAGCAAGATTTTTAGAGGCTGACACCTACCCATTCCAGCACCTTTTAAACTGATTTGTCTTCCTTTATTGTTCTATGAATGAGAAAGTCCTAGGTTTCCGTGGAGAGAGTACATGCCTTGCTTTCAAACTACATATGCCAACTGACAGTTTTGTTAGGCTGAGTTGACCTGTGCTCCAGTGAAAAATGAAGAACAGGATTATCTGGTCAATTTAGACAGATTGTCAAAGTGAGTCATTGAGGACCACCAAAAATATACTTTGGGGATTGAATTATTCAGAATGGTTATAAAAAAAGTAGACAATTATTTTTCTCCCAAAGGTCAAATGAGCATCATCGAAACCCAGCTCTAATTAATGGTGTACAGTGTCATCCTGTCATTATAATAATTTAATTTCTTAAATAAGAGCTAATCAGCTATTTGTATATATTACATATATGCATATGTATCATATGTATACACATCACAATACATGCACACAAACACATGCTGTACATATGTGTATATAATATGTGTGATATATGTATATGTAACATGTAATATATGAATATATAACAAAGGTCTTGAAGCGTGATTGTCATGAATAATTTGGTAGCCCCATGAAGCTACTAAATTTAGAGCAGACTAGTGACTGTTGTCCTTAGCAGGGAAGAATAATTAACACATTTGTGAATCAGAGGCCTATTTCCACCTCTATTGAGAAGGATGACCGTTTGTTTGCTTAAGCATCAATGTCGTTCAGATATGCTTGTGAAATTCCAGTACATTTTAATTTAACATGACTTCTATAAAGCTATCTCAATTTGAATGAAAAATTATTAGCTTTGAGAGGAGGGTAAACATGCCTCTAATGCTTAAGTTGATGGATTGTTTTTCCCTTCTGAAGCCCATAACTACTCTTCAGCCCCATTCAGAAATGGTCACAACCTATAAGCAAAATTAAAGAAACGCATTTTATATATAAAATTCGCCAAAGACGAAAAATATTGAAATTCTGTGAGGAAAACTGAGTCACCATTTTGGAATATGTGAGCTGTTTTGGAGAGCTAGTTTAGTATTCAGACATATGTAATACTTCATTATACCCTGTGTTTACTGTGGGGGCCTTGAGTGCACTGAAATCTATAATGTTAATGTTATATGTCTGAGATGTTTGATTAAACATTGGACTACATCTGTTGTGAGAGAGGAGATATATGAAGGTTATAGCGTGGAATTGGCACCCACTCTCTTGGAAGATGGAAGAAATGTTAAATGAATCGGAATGATTCAGATTGAAGAGGACTGGAACCTGAGTTAACTGTTCCTCTAATTGAACATATTTTTTTTATTTAGAGGATGGTAAGGAGCTTTTCTCTGTGTCTCCTAAGGAAAGAAGAAGAAATGTGCTTGGGCTACTAATGAGATTGAAATGTCATATGAAGGGAAATTTTGGAACTGTTAGCTTAGGTTGACTCCAGAGTAGATTATAGAGGAAAGGGGTAGAGTGGCCTTCAGTGATTATCCCCAAACTCAGATTTAGTATCCCTCTATTTGGTACAATTTTAAGTACTCTACTTTTATCTGTTATTAATTAGCTTAGTGGGTTAGTGACAAAGATAAAGAGATTAAGGTTTAGGGCCTTATGGACCATGGGATCACAGTAATATTTTCAGTTCAATAATTTCAGTCATGTCTGACTCTTCATGATCCCATTTGGGGTTTTCTTGGCAAAGACACTGGAGTAGTTTGCCATTTCCTTCTCCAGCTCATTTTTACAGCTGAGGAACTAAGGCAAACAGGTTTAAGTAACTTGCCCAGGATTACACAGCTAGTGTCTGAGGCCAAATTTGAACTCAGGTCTTCCTGATTCCAGGCCCAGCACTCTATCCACTGCTCCATTTAGCTACTCCTACAATGATCTCAGCCATGTCCTGAATCATGACTGGATGGGTTGCATGCTAGCTTTATCTGGGAGCGAGATAAATCAAAATCAGATTAATTAAGTCAAGTGGCTATAAAAGAGCCATGTGGCCTGGTCACATGAAATTGAAGGGAATGCCAAAGTCATAGGGCCTTCTTGTCAATTTCCTCCTTACTTTTGGCTTTGAGATGTCCCTTTCTGTGGGCTCGCATTTCATACCTGGCACAACCACAAGGGGTCAGACTTCTATATTTGTCAATGTCAAGGATACTATAGAGTGAGGAGGACAAGTACATTTCTTTCCTTCAATTAAGTCAGTAAAAATTTACTTAAGAACCTACTATGTGCAAGATGTTGTGTGAGTCACTGTGAATAAAACACAGTCCTCCCCATAGTTACAAATTACAATTTTGGGATGTGTGGATTATTGGTCAAACCAACATCACAACCTCACCATTTCTGGGAGGAATAGGAAATGAGCACGGGATTTCATTGATACAGCGGTCTCCCAGGTGCAATGGGTCTTGTTATGAATAGTAGATCTTAATGACACGGACAATTTAAACATACTCTTATCCCATGGTTGACTTTCTGACTGAAGGAAAGCAGTTTGGAGTAGATCTTATCTTGGAACCCTATTCAGTTGCTTAGAGACCTATTGAATGTTATAAGTGTAGTAATTTTAATACATACACACACATACAAACACATGCAAACACATACTGTATATAGATCCAGGCTGAGTTTTTCACCACCACTTAAAGCGAATTTCTTGTCCCTTTCTTTTCCACCAGTTTACATTGATTTCTTACTGAGACATGTTTTCTCTATTAAGCTGCATTGATTCTTCCATTTAGGAAGTAGATTTGCAGTATCATTTGGTGAGGTCTTTAAGCCAACAAGATAGCCTTGCAAATAACTTTCTATTTTCTACCTACTTTATAGGATTTGGAGAAAGATCAAACACCATGACATAAAAGAAGTATTTTGTCACCAACAAGGATTAAATAAATGTCAATTTATCATCACCACAGCCACCTAAATCAGTACCATCATTGCCATCCTTTATTTGGCTTCAAAAGTTCATGTAGTTCCAGAACTGGAAGGGAATACAAGAAATCATCTTTTAAAAAGTTTATTTGTGTCTTCAGCAAAATAAATTTCTCAGCCAGGACACAACCTGGATTTCTGCCTTTCCAATCTTCTTACACATTAGTGCTTTCCTTCAACTCTGACCTTCTATAAGACTAAGCTAGTTTACTCTTCCAGAAACATGGCACTCCATCTCCCATATTTATGCTTTGATACTGTCTGTCCTCCATGCCTGCCATATACTTCCTCCTCTCTTCTGCCCATTAAAACCTCTGATTTCCTTCAAAACTCAGTTCAAGTATCATCTTTTCCACGAGGCCTTTTATGACTACCCTTTAACCCCCAAGGCAAGTGACCAGTGGGATGTCAGGGGAGGTGGAAATAAGTATTGGTTGATATAGCGCCCACTATGTGTCAGGCACTATGCTAAGTGCTTTACAAATCTAACCACATTTCATCCTCAACAATAATTTTGAGGGGCAGGTGCTATTATTATCTTCATTTTATGGTTAGGAAACTAATAAGAAATTAAATGATTTATTTGTCCAGGGTCACTCAGCTAGTAAATGTCTGAAGCCAGATTTGAACTTAGATCTTCCTGACTTCAGGCTTAAAATTTTAGCTGCTTCTATCCAAACCACCTTGTATTTATTTTGTATATGTCTTATTGTGGTCTTAAGGTTTAATAGCTTGATATTTTAATTGCTTAAAATTGCACAGAAATTTTTGGGACACTATGCTACCTCTATCATCAGAATATAAGCTACTTGAGGGTAGGACTATTTCACTTTTGTCTATCACTAATCCTTAACATAGTATCTGGTACAATGCAAACACTTAATAAATGTTGATCCATTGATTGATTCTTTTCTGGGAGATGTCTAGTGATAGTTACCTTCTTTATTTAACTTCTTTATGTAGCATTTAATTATATCACTTGCCAAGAAGTTCTTGTGTAGAACCTTTATCTCTCTAGCTATAATTTAAACTGATTTTTCTCTCATTCAGTCTTCTATGAATGTAGCACCAATTAAGCATTTTTTCAATGTACTTGTAAAAATGTTTATTTTTTTCTTCCCATTACCAAATATTGGTTTATAACGACTCCAGGCTTTCCTCCATATTCTCCTACCCCCATCCTACTTGAGGTTCTTATTACCTCACAAGTGCCTCACTGCTATGGGTTCATACTGTTCCTCCTTACCATAGTTTCCCCTTCCACCAATCACAGTGCAATGTTGATAGGTTAATGATCCTAAAAGTGTGCTTCCATCATATCCCTTTTTTGAAGAAAAAAACCATAATGCTTTCCTGTTGTTTGTCTTAAATAAAAGTAAAAATATAATATATGGATATATTAAAATATGTTGTAATATAAAAATAGAGACTCATCAACTTTTTTCATTCCTGGACTTCCATAAGGGTATGCTTTACAAAGAATATTGATAAGCTGGAGAGCTTCCCAAGGAAAGCAATAAAGATGATTGAGGCATCAAGCATATGCTATATGAGGATCTGTCAAAGGAATTGAGGATGTTTTCACCTGAAGAAGAGGAAACTTGGGCTGGAAGAATGATCACTGTCTTTAAATGTTTCAAGGTCTATCATTTAGAATAAAGGTTGACCCACTCTGCCTGGCCCCAGACTAGACTAGAAGCAATAGTTGAAAGTTTCAAGAGGCTTCTTTATTACGTTAGACTTAACATGAAAGGAAATTCCTAATAATTGAACCCTCTAGAAACAGACTGGTTCATCTTAGATTACAGGAGATCCATTATCATGGAGGTTCTTCAAGCAAAGGCTGGAGCAGCCAGTCAGTCAACCACAAGCATTTATTAAATGCTTAATATGTGGGATATTTGTCAGGAATGCTGTGTAGAAAGGGTCCTTGTTTAAGTATGGGTTGAACTGGTTGGGTTGCTGTCTTTGGTGCTTGAAGAGATCAAAATGACATCACTATGTTGGGTCAAGGTGCAATGTATCTGGCCATGACTGATCAGACCAATGTGATCTTGGAAGGCTCTACCACAGATTGGGCACAAATAGTCCACGTGAAGATTTGGATTGCAGATGTCTCTAAATTTGCATGTCTCATGTTTCTTTTGAATTACTGAAATTCTGCTTTGCTCATAGAGTAAAACTAGATTAGATACCTGCTGAAATAATGATTAATCCTGAGATTCTGTTTTTCTGTTAATCAAATCAATCTTACTTCTCCAACCATATCTCTTGATGCCATATGACATGAACTCTCTAGTCAGGCCAACTTCCTTACCATCCATGTATACACCATGCCTACTTCCATGTCCATGCCTTTGTTAATAATGACTTCTAAGACCTGAAATGTTTTTCTACTTCTTGCTGCCATTCCATTCCTTTAACATTCTTTAAGGTTTAGTTCTTTTCTCCATAGGCCAGTACAATGTTTCAATATTTTAATGGATGGTACATCATTCAATTGATCACCAAATGTTTGCTGAGCAAATTTGCTGATATCATTTGGAAGATGGATTACCCTTATTCTCTGTGGTTTCAGAAAAAAAAAAACAACTAAGACTAATGATTGAAACCTACAAGAAGTTGGATTTTATTTCTATATAATGAAGGACTTGCCAACAATTAGAACCATTTAACAATATAATGAACTATATCACTGGTCATAGGATTACAGGATTAAAACATAAAAAAGTCCTTAGATAAAATCTTCCAGTCCAATCCTATCATTTTGCAAGTAAGGACAGCAGACTATATAACTGCCTATCTGGAATATTTTAGAAGGAGTCTTGCTTGGGATGGAGGGAGGGAGGCTGAACAATTTATCTTTTCTTGACTTTTTTCAACTCTAAAATGCTGAGATCCTATTATGTATGAGGAACATGAAGCAATTTATAGTGATAATTAAATGATTCTGAGGGAGAAAGAAGAATTGGACTCAAAGCATACCTTTCCCTTTCTAATTTTAATCTTCAATGTCCTATTAAAATATAATTTACTATTTCTTTGCCCATCAAAGGTTATTACTTCATCTCTAATTTGGAATTTCATTCCTCTTGCCCATGGTCCTGCTTGCCAGCTGTTGCTGGTGCTAAATATACAGTCTGTTCTCCATCCACAGGGAGATTTTTGTTCCATGGTGCCAGCTAATCTAATCTTATCAATTTTGTTCCTTCTTTGATTTTTGGATTTTGACACCATAGATTCTGCAAGAAAAAGTAATGACTTTTCCCAAAGATTTGTTCATAACTTTTTCTTCTCTCTCTCTCTCTCTACTTTTTCCTCTTACGGTCTTTTTCACTCCCATGGTTTTTACTACCACTAATATGTAGAAGACTAGCAAATTGTGGATTTTGAGCCAGAAGACTTAGATGTGACCTTATGCAAACCACTTAACCTCCATGAATCTCAGTCTCCTCATCCATAAATTAGAGATGTTAGACTAGATGACATTTAAGGTCCCTTCCAGATATCATTCTATGGTCCTATATATCTAGTCGTGACCTCTCATTTGATCTCCAGGTAAAGGAAGGTCCTCATTCTACCTCAGCCAAAAGATGCTGCAAAATATCTTAGAATTCTTGTTGGGGGAGAGGGGAGAGAAAAAAATGACAAGTGTGATTTCATTGGTATAGGGTGCTCCCAAGTGAAAAAACTCTCCCCTGTCAATGCAGGTTGGCATGTTTTCTGAAATTTATCATCTTAGAGAGTTGCTTAGAGCATTGAAAAGACAAGCTAGTTTCCTATGGTAGTTTAAAGTTTATGTTAGAGATGGAATTTGAACTCAGATCTTCCTTGACTTTGAGGTCAGCTCTCTATATGCATATTATAACTATATGCATAACTATATATACATATATATATATATATATATATATATATATATATAATTATGCACATGTTGATGCTTGGACTAAATAAGCTGTTCATCTATCAAAATGGAAAAAATGGGCATCCTGTATCTTTTCCCAGGTGAACAGTTAGACCAAACTCTTTTGGGGAGATTATGGCTCTTGTCTGGGAGGTTTTACAGAGGAGGATTACTAAAAGTACCTTGGTATCACCCACATCTTGAAGACCTCACTATCTATGAAATATTCAAGAAGAAATGGTGGCCTAACAGTGTCAAAGTTTTCAGAGTTGTCCAAAAGAAATAAAATTGAGAAAAGTCCTGATGTCATGACAGATTTGGTAATCAGGAGATCATTGTTTGCTTGGGTGAAATCAATTGCCATGGAGATATAGTGTTCAGAAGCAATATTTCAAAGGGTTCAGAAACAAATGAGAGAAGAGGAATTGGAGGCACTGAGAAGAGATAGTTTTTTCTAGGAATTTGGCTGTGAAAGGAATAGGAGATTGAAGATGGGATCATTTTTTATTTTTTTAGGATTGGGAGATTTGGGTAGGTTTTTATGCATTTAGGAAGGAATCAAATGCACAAGGAAAGATCAAAGATTTGAGAGAAAAGGAATAATTGTGGGGGCAATCCTCTCGAGAAGATGAAGAAATGGGGTTATGTCTTCAGCATAGACTATAGAAAAAGAGAAGAGAATGGGAGATGAGATTAAGGAGTTTATGAAGAGGAAGAATGAGGAAAAGGGAGCTCACAATGATGGTCTCTATTTTCTTATTAATATGTGATGTGATGTCTACTTTATTTATTATTGATTTATTTATGCTTTTTGGAGGGAAATTGGGGTTAAGTGACTTGCCCAAAGTCACACGGCTCGTAAATGTGTCAAGTGTCTGAGGCCAGATTTTAACTCAGGTCTTCCTGACTCCAGGGTTGTGCTCTATTTACTAGGCCACCTAGCCGCCCTGATGTCTTTCCTTTAGAGGGTGGGAAGCAAAGGGTGGCGCAGAAGACTTGAGGAGTAAAAAGACGTGTTTAACAAACTCTGTTGGGGAGAGACAATAAGAAATCAATTAGGGAGGAGTAAAGCAGTAAGGGTCTGTACTTCTGTGAAGGCCCAGTTGAGATTAAATGACACAAATCGGCAGTAGATAGACCCCTTTGATTTAGTTGCATGATTTCCTTCAAATTCATTCAGCAGCATGTGAATAAGAGCAGAAAAGACAAGTGGCAGAAGAAATCGGGTTGGAATCTGGGCAGGCTATGGGGCATGGCTTTGGAGAGTAGAAAACTGTAGAATTGAATTGGTTTAACTAGAGGGTATAGGGATGAAGATCATCACCTTTTCCAAAGTGATCAGGAAATAGAGGTAAAAATAGTTATGGTCTAGCTGTTTTAGTTGGTAGTGTTTTCTTGGAAAAGGGGGAATACAAGGCTCGTGTTATCTTTGATTTGATTTTGTGACTGGTCCACCTGTTTGCACAGTAGCCTTCAAGGGCAGGAACTGTATCTAGTTTTATATACTCATAAGTTCTAAACACAGATCATTTTACATAATAGGGTCTCAATACTTTGTGATTGGATTGTTTTTGAGTTGTGCAATTAATTTTTGGTTCTTGTTTGAGTTATATCATCTCTCCCTTTGAGAATATGACTGTATTATAAATAAGAGAAAAAGAGAGAGAGAGAGAGAGAGAGAGAGAGAGAGGGTGAGGAATCCGCATTTTTACCTTCTTTAGGCTTTAAAAGAGAAGAAAGAGGAAAAAGCATTTCCCCTGATGAGTGCCCTATGTTTAAAGGCTCCTGAGTGAGAACCCAACACAATCCATTGAATGAAATTATATGAATTTAGCAAACAGCAAGCCCTAATTAGACCAAAGTACAACAGCTCATGACAGATGTGCAATTATTGTTGAATGATCGTATCTGTCATCATTCCACGAGGGCCCTACAGTAAAGGCTTGAGGCAGAAGAGATCAAACTGAAGGAGAATGAGATGAGATACCATTCCATCTGTCAGGGAGCTTAAATCAGAATTGTCGGATTTTTGTAATTGAGAGCAACAAACGTAGTTTGACCAGGGGTGGAGGAGCATGATCTTTGTGGTTGGATTGACTTAGCAGAACCCAGAAGGAAGACACTAGGAAATTCCATCTTTATACTTGATAGGAATCGTCATCAGTTCCTGCTTTACTGACAGTCATAGATCTAAGGTCCTTCAATATTATAACTGGAAGGGACCTTGGAGATCATTTATTCCAACTCCATTAATTGAAAAGAAAATAGAAAGAGAGGGCTTAAATCTTAGGATGGGGGAGGGGTTTCATCTTCTTTGTATCACAAACCTCTTTAGTGAAGTCTAGTAAAGCCTATAGACCCCTTCTCAGAATGATGTTTTAAATGCATGAAAGAACATATATGAACTTATAAAGGAAAATAATTATATTTAAATACAGTTATCAAATGTTAAAACATACCCATACTCACAAGTGCACAGATCCCTAATTAAAACCCTCTGCCCTAGGGTCATACCATTAGTTATGAAGACCAGGTTTTCAGATTCACATTCCATTAGTTTTTGAACTATTCTGTAGCTATTTATCCCAATCTGCATAAAAACATTGAAGTCTCCCTATTGGGAGGTGGGGCTTAGAACTTTAATATAGAATGTTTACAATATATATCCCCCCTCACACACACACACACACACACACACACACACACACTCACAGCACTATGAGGCAGATATGCAGCTCTAGCAACTAGAGAAGAATCAGAATATCAAGTTTTCTGGCTTTGTGTTATGCTTATCCTACAGAGGAGAGGTATTAAAAACAAAGGGGAAAACATAAATCTACCAACCATATACTTTCTGGTGGCTTTTTGTGTTAAAGTCACTAAATGCCTACATATTATCCTTATAGTTACAATGGAAATACACAGAGGAGAGCTTGAGAAATGCTTTGAACCTAGGAAAGCAAGAAAACCAATCAATCAACAATGAGACAGAGAGACAGGAGATATATGGAATAAATCCAGTAAATGATAAGAACAAATGTTATTATAAAAGCTCCTTGAAGGCACAGTCTATTTATTCTTACATCTGTATCCTCAGTGCCTTACACATGTTAGGAACTTGATGAATGTTCATTGAATTAAGTTGACCATGATACCTCATGTATAGTTTTAGGATGTAGATTTTGAACTTTTCCTTTGGGTGGAAAAATGGTAAGGCTATAGGTACACAAGGTTATATATACTGTCAAATTTAGGGACTATATCAGTCAGTTTTGATAAAAGGGATCTATAATGAGGGTAGTAAATGCCAAAGAATCTATATTCTTAGCACTCCTATAGTGTTTGGAACATGAATGGGGCAATAGATTTCAACTCATCTGTCATGTTGGGAAGAGGCTGGAGATAACCTAATTCAGTTAATAGAAATATTAATTACTTCTCAGTGTGGTAGAATGGGAGACCTGGATTCTATAACTAGTTGTATGACCTAGGGCAAATCAGTTCATCACAATGGAAATCCCTAGAAAGCAGGGATGCTTTTCTTCTTGTTGCTGTTCATTAGTTTGCTTGCTTTAGGTTTAGTTTTTGTCATTGATTTTTGACTTTTCTTTGTATCCTGGCACTAAGCACACACAGAGGCTTTCAAAGAAAGATTGGATGACCATTTGTTGGACATGTTATTGTGGTCATTCCTTTCATGTCAGGGTCAAACAATATGATTGCTGAGGCCCCTTCCAGCTTTTAAACCTGAGATTCTACAATTGTGTGACCAGTAATGAAGCATATTTCCTTCCTCTTGGTAAACAATTGGTGGACTATGGGTGCATGTGATTATGTATGCTATCAAATTTAGAGGTTGAATCAGTTTTGGTTTTGATGAAATGTTCTGTGATAAAAAGGAAGCATCTAAGAGGATCATGGTGCACTGGTAAATAATTATGGGGCAAGAAATAAAAGGCATCAAAAAACATTTTAAAAAGAAATTATGGTGGTTGAACATGATTTCACAGATTTCTTGCAACTCTAATGTTCTTTGATTGGGTGATTCTATACTGTTTGTCCTACCCCACTAGAAAATGAAATTTATACATGAGCATAAAGTTCACTGTCACTAGAAGATCCTCTCTGATGATTAACTGTTGTTTCTGCCCTTAATTTTTCCACATAGCATAGATTACAAAGAAAATAATGTCATGGTTCCCCAGTGTCCAAGAATCTTCATTTTTATTCTGAGATTTTGAAAACTTTATAGATAAGGAAATTTAGCTTCAGTAACCTTCCATGGCGCCATGGTCCTTTTTGAGAAAGAACGACAAACAACAACCCGAGGTCATTTCATGTTTAGTTAATTATAAAGATGCCGCTAGAACACAGGTCTTTGGATATCAAGTTCAGTACAGTCTCTACAAGTCTCTAACTTAAAAGATTGCATCAAAGTGTAGGTGACCATATTTTCTTTCCTTTTTTTAACAAATGCTTTATTAACTTCTGGTTTACATAATTCATTTCCAACAAATTTTGAGTTACAATTTTCCCCCGTTTTTTCCTCACTCACCACTTTCCTCTCTCACCTCTTGACTTCACCCCTTAAGAATCATCCCTTCCCATCAAATTCAACCTGTGCCCTCTATCCATGTATACCTGTAAACATATGCCCATCTACCCTTCTTCAATTATTTTCATAATGTGAAAGGTTTCATTAGACACAGTTCTTGTTTTTCCATGTAGGAATGTAAATAGTTCAACTTTGATAAGTTCCTTTTGATTTCTTTTCCTTGATTACCTTCTCAAGCATCTCTTGTTTCTTGTGTCTAGATGTCAATTTTTCTATTCAACTCTGGTTTTTTTCCTCAAGAATGCTTGAAAGTCCTCTATTCCACTGAATGACCATATTTTCCCCTGAAACAAAATACTCAGTTTTGCTGGGTATGTGATTCTTGGTTTTAATCCCAGCTCTTTTGCCCTCTGGAATACCATATTCCATGCCCTTTGATCCCTCAGTGTTGAAGCTGCCAGGTCCTCTGCTATTCTGATTGTGTTTCCACAATATTGAAATTGTTTCTTCCTGGCTGCTTCTAGTATTTTCTCCTTGATCTGGGAATTCTGGAACCTGGCTATAATATTCCTAGGAGTTTTCTTTTTGGGATCTTTTTCAGGAGGTGATTGGTGGATTCTTTCAACCTCTATTTCCCCCTCTGGGTCTAACACATCAGGGCAATTTTCCTTGAGAATTTCTTGAAGGATGATTTCTAGGTTCTTTCTTTGATCGTGGCTTTCAAGTAGTCCAATAATTTTTAAATTATCTCTCCTGGATCTATTTTCCAGGTCAGTGGTTTTCCCATGAGATATTTCACATTGCCTTCTATTCTTTCATTTGTTTGGATCTGTTTAACAGTATCTTGATTTCTCATAAAGTCACTAGCTTCCATTTGCTCCAGTCTAACTCTGAGGGAATGAATCTCCTCATTGAGCTTTTGAGATTCTTTTTCCATCTGGCAAATTCGGCTTTTTAAGGTATTCTTCTCCTCATTGCCTTTCTGAGCCTCTTTTGCCATTTGAGTTAGTCTATTTTTTAAGGTGTTATTTTCCTCAGTCAGGCTGTTGACTGTCATTTCATACTTTTCTTGCATCTTTATCATTTCTCTTCCCAATTTCCCCCCCCCCCACTTCTCTTATCTGCTTCTTAAGGTCCTCTATGGCCTGTAGCCAGCTTGTATTTTCATTTGGGGCTTTTGGTGCAGGAGTTCTGACCTCATAGTCCTCCTCTATGCTTTGATCCTCTTTGCCCCTAAAATAGGAGTCCAATGTTGAATTTTTTTTATTTTGTTTCTTTTGCCTAGGCATGTTGCCACTTAATTACTTTGTTTTTGGGCTTGTTGACACAGTAAGACTCTTCCACCAGACAGGAGAGCTTCCATCCCAAACGTGGGGGTCTTCACAATTTCTGCCAGTTGTGTGGCCTCTGTAAAGCCTCCACCTACTCTGGCAAATTGGATACCCGCCCCAAACTTCCCCCCAAGACCACAATCCAGATCCAAGCAGTTTAGAGCAAGAGCAATTAACCCCCAGACTGATTGCTGGATCTCCCTTCAGTTTGCAGACCAGGAGCTAGAGCCACCACTGACGCTGCAAAATGGCTTCTGTGCTGTTACTTAAGCAGCTTTTTGCCCCCAGGGGAGGAAGCCGAAGCTCCCAAAATACTGGTCCCAAAGTCCATAGGGCACTAACCTCTCCCTTTGTCCTAGGCATATCTGTGCTGATAATTCTGGAATCACCACAGCTGCTGGTATTCTGGGGTCCCTCCAACCAGCTGCTGGCCCGGCCGTCCTAGGGTTAAAACTGTGGCTCACATGGGCCTGGGCTCAGCTCCCAGAGTGCTGTGCTGCCTGCTCTCAGAGCACTGCTCTCCCGGCTCCCTGCAGGGCTGCTGGGTTCTCCTCAGTGGGAGGTTAGTTTCTCTGTGTAGTTCTGTGGGTGCTGGGGCTCCAGAAGTTGTTCAGAGTCCCCTTTTACATTATTTGGAAGTTTTGTGGGGCAGAGCACCTTGAAAGTGCTGTTTCTACTCCGCCATCTTGGCTCTGCTCCTACCCTCAGCAGGTTTTTTGCCCCCAGGGGAGGAAGCCGAAGCATTACCCAAATACTGGTCCCAAAGTTCATAGGGCACTAACCTCTCACTTTGTCCTAGGCATATCTGTGCTGATAGTTCTGGAATTGCCACAGCTGCTGGTGTTCTGGGGTCCCTCTAGCTGGCTACTGGCCCAGCTGCCCTGGGGCTAAAACCGAGGCACAGGCAACCATATTTTCTTTGCTCAATATGTGGTGATTAATGAATATTCAGTAACTGTGATATCATTATCCGTGTAAGAGGTAGAGAGGTAGATACAGAAACATTCCCATTGAGGAAGAAAAGAGGATTTTATTTAATGAAATAGGGTGTATCATCAACCAATTCATTTTTTTTTATTTTAAGTGCAGAAGATTAAATGAAAGGCAAGTAGCTGAAGAATAAGTGAAAGAGTCATCTTCAGTTCAATGAATTTTAATTCATTAACATTGATTAACTACTATATGCAAGGCACTAGGGGTGCAAAGCCAAAACAGAAAAAAGACAAAATTGTTCCTATTTTGTAGGTCTGACCCTGTAAAAAATGTTAAGACTATAAAGACAAGAAGAAGAAACAGAAGAACACAGTTAACTAGAGAAGGGATTTCTGTCCCTAAAGCAAAGGGACCTAGAAATAGAGCTGCACTGTCTTTTTTTTTTTTTTTGGTGGAGTATACAAAGGGTGGCGAGTCAAGGGGCCAAGGCCACAGGAGGAAATATGCATGTCAAAGTAATGCAAAAGAAACAAGTCAGGTAGTAAAGATGGAAGTCTGACAAAACTAGAAGAAATAGAATGAAAAGTTTGGGAAATATACTAAGAGAGTAAGAGTGGGTATAAGCCCAGTTTTGACTGAAAGATAAAATATTTGAAAGATAAATAACAGTATGATTAATAAAGGCAGAGGGAAAATGAACAAGAATTGTTTTAAAAGTTCACAATACAGTCAATAAATATATTTTAAAGGAAAGTGAGTAAAAAACTTTTCCCCCAAATTGAAAAGGACAAGAAATCGTATAGATTTCTTCAGAAATTATAGAACAAAGCTATATACTAAATGTAGTCTCGAAAGGAATCAAACTTGAAATTTTAGAGTTTCTATCCCAAACAACAAATATTGTAAACATCCAGGAAAAAGGCTACCAGCCATGAATGAGAGTCAGATCAAATAGTCTCTGATTATTCTATGTCTATGGGAAATCAGAGAAGAGATTGGAATATCATATTCCAAAGAGCAAATGAGATCAGAATATACCCTATAACAATATCCAACAAAGCAGAGAAAAACTGATAGAAACGTGTACCAAATATAGATAGTCAAATGATTTCCACAAAAGAAACCAAAAGTAGAATATTTGACTTGAAAACACTCCTAACCATAGAAATAAAAGAAAGATAAATAAGAAAATTACCAACAAAAAAGGCTAAATAATTAATTGAATTTTCTCATGTTTCTCAGGTAGAACAAGACTACTTTTAAAGGAGAAATCTGATTGAGGCTTATACAAAAGAACAAAGAGAGATCATAAAGGGATAATAAAATATGAATTGGCTAAAGTTTTAAGGGGGCGGGGGCTGGAATAGTGGGAAGAAAGGAAAGATAATGAATTGAATGATTATTCCATGAAATAAAAATCATGTTATCCCAAAAATAAATGAACATTTTTCCTGAGGGATAGTAACTTGATTGGGGAGAGGAAGGCATGAGATAATGGAAAGTTGGAAATGAGACCATGTTGAGAACAGAAAAAAAAGATAATAATTTCTTTAATCTTCTGATAAGCTTGGAGGTTGAAGCTGTGAGAAAGTAGAATAAGAAGAGTCAGGAATAGAGACTGGGTCGAATGTGGTGGGGGACAAGATGCTAACCTTACTCCAGAAAAATAAATAAATGATTGCCATAGGTAGGATTTGGCTAACAATGACCCAAGGACCAAATCCTGCCCACCTGCTTTTGTATGACATACCAGCTAAGAATAATTTTTAATGTAAAAACAATTATTAACTCTGGTCATACAAAAATAATTAGTGAGTTGTAGTTTACCACCCTGTAAAGAATCATAGCCCTATGATGGAAGAAAGAGGGATAGAAGGGGGCAACATGTTTTAGGGTAAGGGGCATGGGCACCTTAGGAGACCTCTTTCTCTGAGTAAATATTATGCTTCCCAGGACCACTTTTCACCTCAGGATGTGGTATATAAGTCTTCCCATCATGGTGCTGACCAGCATTTTCATGATGGTGGGGACATTACATATTCAGAGGGTGTTATAATTGTTAGGGCAGGAGAAAGAACAGGTTTCATGACAGATTGACTCCCAACATAGCATATATCCTTCTTTCTAAATTGGAATTTTTGTGAGTGTAATGTTAATGGGATATAAGATCTTCCCTGCCCATTAATAGGCCTCACATGGAGCTCATTAAAGGAAGCTTGCTTAGGGTAGGCTTGCTTGTAGAAAGGCTTTCACACCTTTTGCTAATTTCTAATTAGTCACTGACTCATGAGGGTTGTATAAATGTTATGAGTTGGCATTTTGTTTTAGGGGCTCACTTATGAGAAGGTTCTTGTGATCCTCTGGTCAAGATTCTGAGTGACTGTATGTTCAGAGCTCCCTGACTACTCAGATGTAAAGGCTTTCTCAATCCAGGTATATATGTAAAAATGTATGGAAATATTGCTTTGATTCAGGCAGTCAGAGCCCTGTCTGTTGGACTTTATTTCTCTGCTTGTATGTTCTCTGAATTTTCTCTGTTTGTATTTTCTCTGAAGTTCAGGGTGCTGACTTTTCCCCTGAACTAGTGAATGTAATTAAAATAGATTTTTGACCCCTTAAACAGCTGTCTTTCCTAGTAAAGCAGATCTAAGAACCTGTGCTAGCAGCCATCCTGGATATACCAGTATGGTTGCCACTACAGAGAGGAATAACAGAACAAAGTCTTGCCAATAAACAAAACAAAATGGAAGGGCGGATGCATGGTAATATGAATAATTCACTAACAGAAATGGCATAGATAAGGAATCTCAACTTTTGTGTTCCAGAAGTCACAACTATCATAAGGAACTTAGTGTAAATTAAAAAAATAAAACATGGAAGTTTTTGGCCCAAGAATGGGGAAGATACAATTCAGAACTACCTATATATGAAAAGCTATAAGAACAAAGAAAATTAACTTCTTGGCATTAACAGTATGTCAACTAATATTAATTACTTATTATATGCCAGACACTGTGCTAAGTCTTAGGGACACAAAGAAAGGCAAGAATAGTCCCTGCTTTTAAGGAACTCACATTCTAATATGGGAAAACATTAAAAAATTATGTATATACATAATTTCAGAGAAAAGGCATTAATATTAAGGGGGACTGATAAAGGATTCATGCAGATAGTGACCTTGTAGCTGAGATTTAAAGGAAGTCAGGGAAGCCAGGTAGTGGAGGTGAAGAAGGAGGGAATTCCAGGGATGGGAGATAACCTGAAAAAAAATGCATAAACTAGGGAGATGGAATGTAGTGTTTGAGGAACAGCAAGAAGTTCAGAGGCAACAAAAGATCCAAGGTTACTGGATCATAAAACATGTGGCAGGAAGTAAAGTGTAAGAAAACTCTAAAGGAGGAAAGAGATGAGACTTTGAAGGACTTTAAAAGGTAAACAGAAGATGTTATGTCTTTAGGTAAAAAAATAGTCACTGGAGTTTACTGAGAAGAATGGTATTGTTAAACCTGCACTTTAGGAAGATTGTTGTATGGAGAATTGATTGGAGTAGGGATATACTTGAACTAGGCAAATCTCTTTGAGAAGGAGGCACTATAGAGGAATGCCACTAATGTTAAGAAGTTAGAAAGAAAGGGAGAGGGATTTTTAGCATACCTATCTGAGTGAAGAGAGGAAAATATAAAATAGGGGTGAGATAGGTGAATGAATAAAAAAAAATACAGATACAAACTTGGAACAGGGTAGAGAACAGGAATAGGGAGAGAGAGTGTGTGTCCAAATAGATTAGAATCAAATTAATATACACAAAACTAATCCAAGAAATAAAATGCTGACTTAAAAGAGGAAATGGGTAGAATTAATTAAAAATAGAGGAAAATGCAAACCTAACAATCATATCATTTAATGTGAATGAAGGTACAGGCTGGGACTCAGCTGAAATCTCTCAACATTCCCCTCCAAACAACTTTAAAATAACACCTCAAATAAAGTTTTGGAGCTTCATAATCAATAACAGATCAGAAGGAGATGTTTTTGTCCAGTTTAAGACAGGTTAGGAAGTCTGAAGGAGATGTTTGTAACACCAGGGTAGGCATAAATCCAGAGTGCAGCAGGAGCACCAGTTGTGGGCACTGGGGGAAGCTGGAACAGCACCAACTTTGGGAACTTTCAGCACAAAGACAGTAAGGGGGTCAAACAAATGGTCAGAAAGATTAAAATGGATCCTTTGCTGACTCTTGGTGCAGCTGGTACTAACTGGCAACATTGGCTCTATTTCCATTAAGCTACTCTGGGTCACAGTTCCAGGATGAAGAGGAACATGTCAAAACCTTGCAGACTGCCAGAACTAACTCTGAAAACAATAGCATGAAAATGTATGAAGCTTGGTACAGTGCCTCCCCCTCATGAGTTGAGAAGAGCCCAACTTTAACATAAAGTTCAAAGTAAATAAATAAGGTGAGAAGATGAGAAAATAACAAGAAAAAACTTTTTATAAGCTACTAATTTATCATATAAAACCAAGACATAAACTTAGAAAAAAGACAAAAATGTTAAAAATAGGTACAAGCAAAGCCTCAAAGAAAAAGTTCTAACTGGATCCAAGACCAGCAAAAATTCCTGGAAGAGTTAATGAAAGAAATAATAGAGATGGCAGAGGAAAAATTGGGAAGAGAAATGAGTGATGCAAGAAAATTATAAAAAGAGAACTAAGAGCTTGGTAAAAGAGACAAAAAATTCTGAAGAAAATAACACATTAAAAATAGGCCTAATGGTTAAAAAGGCACAAACATTTTCTGATCAAAAGAACTTCAAAAGCAAAATAGGTCAACTGGAAAAGGAGGTATAAAAATTCACTGAAGAAAAGAACTCCTTAAAAGCTGAATTATCCAAATGGAAAAAGAGGTATAAAAATTATTGAAGAAAATAATTCCTTCAAAATTAGAATTGGGCAAGTGGAAACAAATCCATGAGACATCCAGAAACAATTTAAAAAATAAAAACAAAATGAAAAAAATAGAAGAAAATGTAAAATATTTCATTGGAAAAAAATTGAACTGGATAATAGATCAAGAAGAGATCATTGAATAAGTATTAGACTCCCTGAAAATCTTGATCAAAGAAAGAGCCTAGACATCATATTTCAAGAAATTATCGAGGAAAACTGTCCTCATATTTTAGATCCGGAGGGTAAAACAGAAATTGAGAGAAATCAACTGATCATCTTCTGAAAGAGATTTCAAAATGAAAATACCCAGGAATGTTATAGACAAATTTCAGAGCTTCCAGGTCAAGGGGACAAGCAACCACAAAGAAGTCATTCAAATGTTGGGGAGCCACAATCAGGATAACACAAAATTTAACAGCTTCTACGTTAGAGGATCTGAGGACTTGGAATGTGATCTTCTAGAAGGCAAAGAAGCTAAAATTACAACAAAGAATAACCTACCCAGCAAAACAGAGTATAAACTTTTAGAGGAAAAATGGGTATTTAATGAAATAGGGGACTTTCCAGGCATTCCTAATGAAAAGACCAGAGTTGAATAGAAAATTTGACATTTAAACATGACTCAAGAGAAACATAAAAAGGGCAGGGCAGCTAGATGGTGCAGTGAATAGAGCACCAGCCTTGGAGTCAGGAGGACCTGAGTTTAAATCTGGCCTCAGATACTTAACACTTACTAGCCATGTGACCTTGGGCAAGTCACTTAGCCCCAATTGCCCTGCCTTCCCCCCTCCATAAAAAGCAAAAAAAAAAAGTAAACATGAAATTCAAGACATCATAAAGGGACTCAATAAAGCTAAACTGTTTATCTTCCTAGATGAGAAGATAATACATGTAACTCCTAAACACTTTATCATTGTTATGGCAGTTAGAAGGAGTCTAGACAGAGGGGAAGGGTGTGAGTTTATTATGTTGAGATGATCTTGTCCCCCTCCCAAAAAATTAATGGAGTAAGAAAGAGGGAGACACTGGGAGGAGGGGGAAGAGAGAGGAGGAAGGGGGGAAATTTTCTCACATGAAAAAGACATGATAGAAAGAGCTTTTATAGTAGAGGGAAAAATAGGTGAGGTGGGTAATTCTTGAATCTCATACTTGTCAAAATTGGTGCAAAGGGGGAAAAGTATACACATACATGGTCAGTTAAGTATGAAAGTCTAGTTTAACCAATAGAGAAATGAGATGGGAAATACGGGGTGGGGGAGGCTGATTAAAGGAGGACAGATTAAGGGACACAGTGGTCAGAAACTAAACACATTTTTAAGGAGGGCAGGATAGAGAGAGGGAGAGAAAGGGAAGGAGAGATACATAAAAGAAAATAGGATGGAGGAAATATTCAGTTAATCATAACTGTGAATAGGATGAGCTAGCCAATAAAACAGAAGTGGATAGCAAAACGGATTAGAGACCAGAACAATATGTTGTATACAAAAGAAACACTTCAAACAGAAAGACACACAGAGTTAAAATAAAGGACTGGAACAAGATCTACTATGATTCAACTGAAGTAAAAAAGGTAAGGGTAGCAATCATGAACTCAGACAAAGCAAAAACAAAAATAAACCTAATTAAAAGAGATAATCAGGGAAACTACATTTTGCTAAAAGATACCACAGTCAATGAAGTAATATAAAAAAAAAACTTATAGCAAATTTTACTAATAAAGGCCTATTTTCTCAAATATATAGGGAACTAAGTCATATGTATAAAAATAAGAGCCATTCCCTAATTGATAAATAGTCAAAGGATATGAATGGGTAATTTTGAGAAGAAGAAATCAAAGCTACCTATAGGCATATGAAAAAACTGCTTTAAATTACTATTGATCAGAGACAGGTAAATTAAAAAAAATTCTGAGGTACCACCCATACCTATCCAGAATGAAAAATGTTGGAAGAGATGAAGGAAAATAGGTACACTAGTGAATTGTTGGTGGAGTTGTGGACTGTTCTAGTCATTCTGGAGAACAAATTGAAACTGTGCCCAAATTATTATAAAACTACCCTCTGATCCTTTCATATCACTAGTAGGTCTGTACCCCAAAGAGATAAAAGGAAAAGGAAAAAGGCTTCTATGTACAAAAAATATTTGTATCAACCCTTTTGGTGTTGGCAAAAAATGAAAATTGAGGGGATGTTCATCAATTGAGGAATGACTGAACAAGTTGTGAATATGATTGTGATGGAATACTATTGTGCTATAAGGATGGGAATGGTGGTTTCAGGGGAAAAAACAACATAGCAAGACATATATGAACTGATGCAGTGAAGTGAGAAGAACTGGGAGATCATTGTGCACAATAACAGTAATGTTGTATTGATGATCGATTGAAAGACTCAGTACTCTGAGAAATGTTCCAAGACAATTCCAAAAGACTCATGATAAAAAAAGCTCTATCCACCTCAAGAGAGAGAACCGATGAATTCCGACTATGAATTGAAATACACACACATATATCAATACATACACACATATATACATATGTATACACACACATATACACAAACATATGTACATGTTTCTTTTTCGTATATAATATATGTGCATGTGTTTCTTTTTCTTTATTTTCTTTTTCTTTTTTGACTTTTATTTGCAATATGGCTAATATAGAAATATGTTTTTCATGATTTCACATGTCTAATTGATATCATATTATTCCCTTTTTAGTGAATGGGGGAAAAGTGGGAGGGAGGGAGAGATTCATTCTGGAATTCAAATTAAAAGAATGTTAAAAATAATACTTTTGGGGCAGCTAGGTGGCACAGTGAGTAGAGCGCTGGCCCTGGAGTCAGAAGGACCTGGGTTTGGATCCAGCCTCAGACACGTAACACACACAAACAAAAACCTAGCTATGTGACCTTGGGCAAGTTACTTAACCCCAATTGCCCTAAAAAAATCATACTTTTAGAATAAAAAATATGAATGAATTACATAGACAACAAAGCAAAAAAGTGGCAGAAAGGATAAAGAGAAAAATGATATTTTGTCACATAGAAGCAAAAAAATCTGAGCCATAAAGCATATATGGATTGAAACTGACTAGAGGCTACAACAAAATTTAAATTGTCTCAGATCATTCCTTCAGGAAGTAAGAATTTTCCATTATGCTATAAGACAAGGGAAAATACACATTTGTTTCAAGAGAGACAGTTATTTTAAAAGGAACCACAGTGAAACAAGGTGACTTTTAAAAATCTAGACCAAAACTAGTGGTTGTGATAGAGCTCGAGGATCTCTTTATTTTTCTCTTTTTCTGGTGGAATTCAGTTTCATCCCCAAGTTCTGTGTTCACACCTTCATTGATGACAAACTCTAATGATTCATTTTTCTGGGAAATTTAAGTGAGCCTGGTATTCAAGTTTTGAGGTTCTTCTTAGGAGAGAGATTGGATCGCCTATAATCTAAGCAAGACCAGTCTGCTTTTAGAAAGTTCAAATAGTAGGAATTTCCATTCACATTAAGCCTAACATCATGAAGAAGCCTCCTTGAAACTTTCACCCATTGCTTCTAGTCTAGCTCACTAGGACCAGGCAGAGTGAGTTAATCTTTCTTCTATATGACATACCTTGAAACATTTAAAGACAGTGATCATTCCTCCAGCCCAAGTCTCCTCTTCTCCAGGCAAAACATCCTTAATTCCTTTGACAGATCCTCATATAGCATATGCTTGATGCCTCAATCATCCTTATTGCTTTCCTTGGGAAGCTCTCCAGCTTATCAATATTCTTTGTAAAGTATACCTTTATGGAAGTCCAGAAATGAAAAAAAATTGAGTCTATATTTTTATATTACAACATATATCAATATATTTAAAATATTTAAATAGTATTATATTTTAATTATTTTACTTATTTATTTATCGTTTTTTTGGAGGGGTGAGGGAAGCAGGGCAATTGGAGTTAAGTGACTTGCCCAAGGTCATACAGCTAGTTAAGTGTTAAGTGTCTGAGGCCCCATTTGAACTCAGTTCCTCCTGACTCCAGGTCTGGTATTCTATTCACTGTGCCACCTAGCCGCCCCCTAGTATTAAATTTCTTAAAGGAAAAGTTAACTGAATATTTTTAAAAAGATATAGATGGTAACACAAAAACTGTAGTGGTTTTAATCTTCTCTAAGGGCAGTAGGAATCTAACAGAAAGATAAATAGAAAACAAAATTAAGATTTGAAAAATTACATTTGAAAGGCTTTTAGCATCTTCTGAAACAAAGAATCAGAAATTTAAAGAGTAATTAAGCTCTTCCTATGCTGGCACCCAGTGAAGGCACTGCCATGTTCTACTGCATAACCAAGATTGTAAAGCCCAATGGCAGGAAGCCAGATGAATTTGAGCCTGACATTTTACAGGCTCTCCTAGAGTTTGGAGATATACTCTTACCTAAAGGCTTAATTAAAATCACTATATATCAAAAAAGCTTAAGAAATTGAAGTTGATGGTGTCAGAAGAGCTACCAACAGCTTTCAACTTCTTAGCTGAAATCTATTCAGAAGATCTAAGAATAGCTAGGTTCATGAATTGGAGGGGGAAAATATCCAGTGGAAAGCATGTGGCAAGCAAGTTTCCGGAGAATTCATCTTAAGTCAAGAAGCAAAAGTCATAAAAAATATGCAAAAAACATCTCACACCATTGTACATGATCCAATCTTGGAAGTCTTTGTTTTGCCAAGAGAAATTGTTGGCAAGAGAATCCACAAGAAGCTAAATGACAGCAGTCTTGTTAAGGTACATTTGAATAAAGCAAAAGAGAACTATATAGCGTGCAAAAAAGAAACATTTCCTGTCTTTTATAAGAATCTAGTATGCAAAGATGTAGTTTTGGATTCCCAGAATATGGAAATGATCAAATAAAATATATTTAACTAAAAATAATAACTATCCTACTCAAATTATTCTTAATAGAGAAAGCACCTTACAATACTCCTTTTATGTCATAAATATGACTCTAATACCTAAAACAAGGAGGGATAATAAAGACAAAAAGAACACAGATTAATACTATTAATAAAAATTTATTCTCAGAAAAGAATGGTCTGGCTACTAGAACATCTAAAACTTTCCCAAATAAGTACAAAGGTAAAGCAAGGATACACCCACTCCCCACTATTATTTGAAAGTTCTGAAATATTGGTGATAATAATAAGAGAATAGAAAGAAATTAAGGGAATAAACACTACCAAAGTAGAGACAATGTTATCCTTATGTGCATGATGAATTCCTAGAAAACTACATATCTAATGAGAAAAAAAAATCATTAACTGAAGCAAGTAATAACTTTGTTCGAGGAGCAAGATAGAAAATAAATTTCTAACGGCATCATTTCTAAAAAAAGCAATGGCAAAAGCCAAGAAAATATAATAGACAAAGGAGTCTATTTAACATAACTGTAAAATTATTAAGAAGGTGATCTGTCAAGAAACAAAATACATATAACTATAATTACAAAATAGTTTTATAGAAATAAAGGAAGTTTTAAATAATGAGAAGGATCATCACTTGTGGTTAGGGCACACATATAATAGAATGGTGATACATAAAATCTGAACCTAGTTCTTCCTGACTCTGAGCCTGGATCTGTATCTTCTCTTTAGATGAAATTGATTAAACAGATAATTTTGTTTACATGAAGTTAAACATTTTTGTATACATAAAATTAATGTAACATTAAGGATTAGAAACAATTGGTTAAATCTTTGCATCAAATATCTGTGATAAAAATAGGATACTTAAGATATGCAAGGAATTGACAGAAATTTACAAGATTAAGAGATATATAAATTCAATAGATGTATAGTCAAGACCTAAGAGTTGGGAATTTTCAAAGATGAACTATAAATTATCAAAAAACAATTGCAAGATTGCTCTAAATCACTAATAAGAGAAATGTACATTAAAGCAATTATTTTAATTCGATTTTACGTTTATTTTTAGTTTACATCATTCATTTCCACAATATTTTGAGTTACAAATTTTCTCTCCATCTTTTCCCTACCCACTGCCCCAAAACCATGATCCCACTGTATATACCCTCACCCAATCTTCTCTCTCCTATATTGTCCTCCATGCCCCCTCTGACTTCCCAGTAGGGCAAGATGGATCTCTATACCTCAGTGCCTATATATATTATTTCCCAGCTTCGTGTAAAAAAATTACTTATATATGTGTGTGTATGTATGTGTGTGTGTGTGTATATATATATATATATGTTTGAACATTTGATTTTAAAACTTTGAATTCCAAATTCTTTGCCTTCCTCCATCATCACCCACCCTTACTGGGAAGATAGGCAATTCAATGTAGGTTGTACACATGTAGTTACACAAAACATTTCCATAGTGAATATATTTTGAAAGACTGACTATAGTTCCCTCCATCTTATCCACCCCCCCCACTTGCTCTATTCTTTACTTTGACCCTGTCACTTTTCAAAAGTGTATGCTTCCAACTTCCCTTCCCCCCAACCTGCCCTCCCTCCATCATCCCTCCTCTCATCCCCTTCCCCCCTTACTCTCCTATAGTGTGATATAACCTATTTAGTGTGTATTTCATTACCTCCCTAAGTCAAATTCAGTGAGAGTAAGGTTGCCCCATTCCCTTTTGCCTTCCTGTTCTTCCCCTCCATTGTAACAGTTTTCCTTTGCCCCTTCTATATGAGATAATTTACTCCATTATGTCTCTCCCCATCTCCTCTCATTATAGTCCTCTCTCACCTCTCAGTTTGGCCTTTTAAATATCCTTTCCTATTCAACTGGTCCTCTGCCCTCTGTCTATGTATACCTCTGTCTATGTATACACATATATACACCCTCTCACATATGTATTCATATGCCCATATATACTCCTATATAGACATATATGTATATATACAAAATATGTATGTATACAGATATATATGTATATATATATATATATATATTTCTATTCCCTTTATTCTCATACTGAGATAAGTTTCATAAGTTATAATTATCATTTTTCCATGTGGGAATGTAAATAGTTCAACTTTGATAAGTTTCTTATCATTTCTTTTCCCTGTTTTCCTTCTCATGCTTCTCTTGCTTCTTGTATCTGAATGTCAAATTTTCTATTCAACTCTGATTTTGTCATCAAGAATGCTGGAAAGTGGGGGCGGAGCCAAGATGGCAGAGTAGAAACAGCTCGTCCAAGCCTCTCTGCCCCCAGATTCTCCACAAACTATGTAAAAAAGGACTCTGAAAAACTTCTGGAGCCCCAACACCCACAGAACGACACAGAGAAGCTAACCTCCCGCTGAGGACAGCCCAGCACCCCGCAGGAAGGACCAGCGCAGCAGTCTGGGAGCCGGCAACGCACAGAGCGCAGAGCACAGGAGCCGAGCCGAGCCGAGGCCAGGTCCACGTGAGCCGAGGTTTTAGCCCCAGGGCGGCAGGGCCAGCAGCCGGCTGGAGGAACCCCAGAACACCAGGAACTGTGGCGACCCCAGAATTATCAACATAGACTTGCCTAGGACAAAGTAAGAGGTTAGTGTCCTATGGACTTTGGGACCTGTATTTGGGGAACGCGTCAGCTCCCTCCCCTGGGGGCTAGAAGCCACTGAGGAGACACGCCATTTTGTAGTTTTCATAGGCATTTCTGGCTCCCAGCCTACAAATCGTGGGGAGATCCAGCGATCAGTCTTGGGGGTAATCGCTCTTGCTTTAACCTCCCTGGATCTGGATTGTGATCTAGGGTGGAAGTTGTGGGTGGGTTTACAGCTTGCCAGAAACGGAAGTTGCCCCCACACGTTCGGGATGAAAATTCCTCTAGCTGGCCTTAAAGCCATAGTGTGGCAACAAGCCCAAAAGTCAAGCAATTAAGTGGCAACATGCCAAGGCAAAGGAAACAGAAAAATGCAACCCTAGACTCCTATTTTGGGGGCATAGAGCGGAAAAGGACTGTGAGGTCAGAAGTCCTGCTCCAAAAGCCCCAGGGGAAAACATGAGCGGGTTGCAGGCCATAGAGGACCTTAAGAAGGACTTTAAAAATCAAATAAGAGAAGTGGAGGAAAAATTGGAAGAGAAATGAGAAGGATGCAGGAAAAGTATGAAATGAGGGTCAACAGCCTGACTGAGGAAAACAACACCTTAAAAAATAGACTAGCTCAAATGGCAAAGGAGGCCCAAAAGGGCAATGAGGAGAAGAATGCCTTAAAAAGTCAAATTTGCCAGATGGAAAAAGAATCTCAAAAGTTCGCTGAGGAGATTCATTCCCTCAGAGTTAGACTGGAGTAAATGGAAGCTAATGACTTTATGAGAAATCAAGATGCTGTTAAGAAAATCCAAACAAATGAAAGATTAGAAAGCAATGTGAAATATCTCATGGGAAAAACCACTGACCTGGAAAATAGATCCAGAGAGACAATTTAAAAATTATTGGACTACCTGAAAGCCATGATCAAAGAAAGAACCTAGAAATCACCCTTCAAGAAATTCTCAAGGAAAACTGCCCTGATGTTTTAGATCCAGAGGGCAAAATAGAGGCTGAAAGAATCCACCTATCACCTCCTGAAAAAGATCCCAAAAAGAAAACTCCCAGGAATATTATAGCCAGGTTCCAGAATCCCCAGATCAAGGAGAAAATACTCCAAGCAGCCAGGAAGAAACAATTTCAATATTGTGGAAACACAATCAGAAATAGCCCAGGACCTGGCAGGTTCTACACTGAGGGATCAAAGGGCATGGAATATGATATTCCAGAGGGCAAAAGAACTGGGAATGAACCCAAGGGTCACCTACCCAGCAAAACTGAGTATTTTGTTTCAGGGGAAAATATGGTCATTCAGTGGAATAGAGGACTTTCAAGCATTCTTGAGGAAAAAACTAGAGTTGAATAGAAAATTTGACATTCAGACACAAGAAGCAAGAGATGCTTGAGAAAGTAATCAGGGAAAAGAAATCAAAAGGAACTTATCAAAGTTGAACTATTTACATTCCTATAGGGAAAAGCAATATCTGTGACTGATGATATCTTTCTCACTATGAAAATAATGGAAGAAGGGGGTGTGGTCATATGAATACATATGTGAATGTGTGTATATGGTTACAGTTATATATGGATAGAGGGCATAGGTTGATTTTGTTGGGAAGGGAGAGTACTCAAGGGATGAAATTATGAGGTGAGAGAAGGAAGTGGCAAGAGGAGATGGGGAGAGACATGGTAGGGTAAACTATCTCATGTAGGGGAAGTGGGTGCAAAGGAGGGGGAGAATAAGGAAGGCTAAAAAGGCAAAACCACATTCACATTGAATTTGGTTCAGGGAGAAAATGACATACATACTAAATGGGATATCTCAACCTGCAGCAGGATAGGGGAAGGGGGATGAGAGGAGGGATGATGGATGGGAGGGCATCCTTGGGGGGAGGGGAGGTTGGAAGTACCCACTATAGAAGAGGGACAGGATTATGTAGGGAATGGACCAGGTGGGGGGTGGGATGAGTGGGAGGGAATTATAAGCAGCCTTGTACAATATATCTACTATGATAATGTTTTGCATAGCTAGACATGTACAACATATACTGAATTACTTATCTCCCAAGAAGGAATGGTGACAAGGGAGGAAGGAAATGGATCTGAAATTCGAGGTCGTAACATTAAATGTTTCAAATATATATAAATACTATTATTAATACTCTTTTGCTTGTAATAGGGAGATAAGATATGCAGGCATTGGGACACAAAGATTCACCTTCCTCTAATGGAAAAGTCGATGGGGTATGGGAGAAGGTATGGGAGAGAGCAGATTGGAGGAAGCGATATCTTGTGGGACTGCTATTCTGGGAGGTTGGGTAGGGGAATAATGGGGGGAAAATGATTGTAACTCAAAATCTGGCGGAAATGAATGATGTAAAACAGAAGTTAATAAAGTATTTGTTTAAAAAAAAAAAAGAATGCTGGAAAGTCCTCTATTTAATTGAATGACCATATTTTCCCCTGAAACATGATATTCAATTTTGCTGGGTAGATGATTTTTGGTTTTAATCACAGCTCCTTTCACCTCTGGAATATCTTTTTTTTTTTTTTTGGAGGGCAGTTGGGGTTAAGTAACTTGCCCAAGGCCACATGGCTAGGTTTTTTGTTTGTGTGGGTTAAGTGTCTGAGGCCGGATATAAACTCAGGTCCTTCTGACTCCAGGGCCGACGCTCTGCTCACTGCGCCACCTGGCCGCCCCACACCTCTGGAATATCTTATTCCAAGTCCTTCAATCCCTCAATGTAGAAGCTGCCAGATCCTGTGTTATCCTGATTGTGTTTCCACAATATTCAAATTGTTTCTGCCTGGCTGCTTGTAATATTTTCTCCTTGATCTGGGAATTCTGGAATCTGGCTATAATATTCCTAGGAGTTTTCTTTTTGGGATCTTTCTCAAGAGGTGATTGGTGGATTCTTTCAACCTCTATTTTGCCTTCTGGTTCCAAAACATCAGGGCAATTTTCCTTTAGAGTTTGTTGAGGGATGATTTCTAGGTTCTTTTTTTGATCATGGCTTTCAGGTAGTCCAATAATTTTAAAATTATTTCTTCTGGATCTATTTTCCAGGTCAGTGGTTTTCCCAGTGAGATATTTCACATTGCCTTCTATTTTTTCATTTGTTTGGATCTATTTAATGGTATCTTGATTTCTCATAAAGTCGCTAGCTTCCATTTGCTCCAATTAATTCTGAAGGAATTATTCTCTTAAGTGAGCTTTTGAGATTCTTTTTCCATCTAGCAAATTTGTCTTTTCAAGGCATTCTTCTCCTCATTGGCTTTTTGAGTCTCTTTTGCCATTTGAATTAGTCTATTTTTAAGGTATTACTTTCTTCAGTCAGGTTGTTGATTCTCTTTTATGATTTTCTTGCATCATTCTCATTTCTCCTCCCAATTTTTCCTCCACTCCTCTTATTTGGTTTTCAAACTCCTTCTTAAGTTCCTCTATGGCCTGTAAGCAGTTCATATTTTTCTTGGAAGCTTTTGTTGCAGGAGTTCTGAATTTGTTGTCTTCCTGCCATTCCATACTTTGATCCTTTTTGTCCCCAAAAAAGGAGTCCAAAGTTGCATTGCTGTGCTTGTTTTGCTTCCTTTGCTTGCTCATGTTGCCATTCAGTTACTTGACTTTTGAACTTTGTGCCACAGTAGAATTCTGCCTCCAGAGAGGAGACCTTTATCCCAAATCGCTTTGGGTTTTGCAGCTGCTGGAGCTATTAGTCGGCTGCCCTCTCTGAAGCCTCCACTGGCTCTAGCACCTGATCACACACCCCGGGACCTCCACCCCAGACAGTGATCCAGATCCAAGGAGGTTAAAGCAAGAGTTATTACCACTCAGAATGGTTGCTTGGAGCCCCCTACAATCTGAAGCCTAGGAGCTCTGAAGCAGCCACATGGTGGCAGCTGCCATGCCCCAGCCACTTCTCCACCCCAGTGTCAGAGTCTGGGACCGCACTCCCAGACTCCCTGTTCTCAAAGTCTACAGTGACCTGTCACTTTGTCTTTGGCATTTGTGGGTTCATAATTCTGGAACCCGCCACATCTGCTGGTGATCCACTCTCCTGAGGTCCCTCTAGCCAAGGCTGATTGGCTGCCCTGAGGCTAAAACCATGGACTCATGAGGGGCTGGGCTTTGCTCCCAGTGGGCTTCAATGAACCCTTCCTGTCTGCCTGCTGGTCTGTCTTCATCAGGAGGTTTGTTTCTCTGACACTTTGTGTGTTCTGTAGCCCTATAATTTGTTTAGAGTCATTTTTATTGGTATTTGAGGTGGTTATGGAAGGGGGGTGCAAGGAGTTTTCCTGCTTCTATGCCACCATCTTAGCTCTGCCAAAACAATTCTGAGGTTTCATCATACATGTAACATATTGGCAAAATAATACAAGATGGAATTAGTTGATGTTGTAGAGGCTATGGGAAGGTAGATATAACAAGAGAGTTAGTAGAGTTGTGTATTGGTTCAACCATAATGGAAAATAATTTGTAATCATTTGAGAAAAGCCAGTGACCTGTTTATGCATTTTGATGCATGCATCCTGCTTATGGACACATATCTCAATCACAGAGAGAAAGGTTCTGTTACCACATGTAGCAAAACACTCATACCCCCATTTTTTGTAGTAGTCAAAAACAGGAAAATATAACTAAACAAAAATGAAAGTATTTTTCTATTTATTGGAACATAACTAAAGAAACTGTGGCATAAGTATGTGATAGAATTCTATTGTGTCAAACCCCAAGGACTGGGGAAATATAGGAAGATGTATATGGACTGACTCAGAGTAAAATATGTAGAAAAAGGAAAATAACATTCACAATAACTGCAATAGTGAAAACAAGCAAAAAGAATAGTAAAACAAAATTAAATGCTATGAATTGGTAATGTCATATCTTGGGGCTAAAAAAGAATTGAGGTTATTGACCTCCTTCTTTTGCTTGAAAAAAATATAGAAGACTGAGTATTCTTTCCACTATACAAAACTGACCTTTCCTTCCTCAAATTTTACTTTACTGGAACACTATGCCCACATTCTATTTTTTTGTCATAGGGATAAGGCACTGGACCTGTGATTTCACTGGTAGGGAATTGCCAAATGAAGATATCCTCTTCTACCAGTGAAGGTTGGCACCTTCTCTTTATTTTATCATCTTTAAAAGTTGCCTATGGTTCTGAGAGGTCAGTACCCTTCCCAGGTTCACATAGCCAGTATGTGTCACAGGTGGGACTTGAACTCAGGCATTTCTGATGCCAAAATCACCTCACTATTCATGTATACCACATTGCCCATCCTATCTTGTATCATACTCTTCCTCAAGAAGTAACTATTTTTTAATTGTTGTTTGAAGTACAGCACTTGATCATTGATGCATAGTACATGTTGATTCACATTGTTTTGAAATGAATTGAACTGATGATATATGTAGATGAATCATAGAAAATCAATTGGATTAGTTATCCAATTGATGATAATAATAATATAATATATAATAATAATTAATAATAAAACAAAATAATAAAGTTATAGTTATAGTAAAGTATAGAAGGAATAACAAGCAGGATGAAGAGAATGTATCTGATCCAGTAGTTAATGGGGAATCCAATGAAAATTCATAAGCAGAGAAATGACATAATGAAAGCTATATTTTAGGAAGATTTAGCTTAGTGGTATGAAATAAGGAGAGTGCTATAGGTATTGTGATTGGCTCTTTACTTAGGTCAGGACCACAGCAGTAAAACACTCTGATGCTCCCAATCAGGTCTCTTTTTTCCTCTTACTGGTCTACAGATCTAGGAAAACCCCACTGATTAAGGCTACACATGTAAATACATTTCCCCCCAATACTATATTGTCAGTAGCTGTCTCTTCTTCCTCCTCAGTCGCTTCTGGTAACAGATACGATGCACAAGTTATGATAGAGGAAGAGTACACTTTTAGAAACACAATTTGAGAAACCATTTATTTAGATTTCCATTTTTTACTCTTCGATATGCCATTTTTACTAAGCCTTTGTCACTATTTCCGATTAAACCCACAAATAACTCTCCTTATTATTCTAGTAGAGGAGTCATTCTATGATTTAGAAAAATGCTGAAACATTCAAGAATTCTGCTTATGAAGTATTTCCTTTTACTCTTCCTGGTACAATATTTGCATTGAAGGGCCTTTTTGTAGGGCATAAGTATGGAATGTATCTTGGGCTGCGGTAAACAGGGAAAGTTTCTTAGAGGAGGAAAGGCACTTGGACAGTCATGGAAAAGGAATATAATTGGGATAGGAGAAGAGTGGGAGGTGTGATGATGCATATTAAACTTAAAAGTATTTTGTGCTTACTTTTCCCCCGCCAGAATTAGTTCATAATTTTTTTAAAGCAATTGGGGTTAAGTAACTTGCTCAAGGTTACACAGCCAGTCATTTTTTATGTGTGGGTGCTCATTTTCTGAGGCTGGAACCGATCCCGGGTCCTCCTGACTCCAGGGCTGGTGCTCTTACTCACTGTGCCACCTAGCCGCCCCTAGTTCTTAAAATTTTCCCAGCACATCCCTTGAAGGAACATATTTTTAGTTGAAAGGAATAGTGTATCATCAATTAATTCATCAATTAGTTAACAAGCATAACTGTGGTAAGTGTTATCCTAAGTGTGGAGAATATAAAGAAAGAGCAAAAATAGTTTCTTCCCTGAAGGAGTTCACAATTTAATTGGGAGAGGGTGCACATATAAATCAGTTCACATGAAGTAAATGTTACTGAAGCAGCTAAGTAGCACCATGGATGGCCATATCATACCTAGAGGGAAGATCTGAATTAAAATATTACCTCGAGTACTTACTAGTTTTGTGACCCTGGGCTAGTTATTTAATCTCTCTTGGCCCTAGGTTCCACATCTCTAAAATGGAGAAAACAAGAGAACCTACCTCATAGTAACGTAAGTATCAAACAAAAACAATATGTATAACAATTTGAAAAAACCTTCAAGTTCTCTATAAATGCTATTTATGTTTGCTTAAGTGTTCAGTGATCTTGCTCTCCTTTTATAGTTGGCTCTGCCTTACCCAGAAGAGAAGCAAGACTTGACCACTCAGTATCTTTCTCTCTCAAGCCTCTTATAAAGAATGGGAGTCACTTTGGCCATTAGCCATTTCCTCCATGTTTGTAATAACAGGTTAAACGTTTTGGCCAGAAGCTCTACAATTTCACCCTTGAATTCCTCAAAACTCTTGGGTAGATGCCATCTGGTCATGGTAATAATTTTATATTGAGTTTTCTCAATTAAGTCTAGCAGATCCCATGTGTTTAACCCCTAGCCATTTTAGAGTAGTCTTCTAATGATATACAAGTCATCTATTTCTTCCCACTAAACTACCAGTGCCTTTGTGTGATGAAATATAGAAGATATTGCCTTCAGTTATGCAAAAATGGAAACTAAGAGGCATTAAGATTGTTTTCAAATCCTGATTCTTTCACACTTACTTATATAGTCATGGTCTATTTGTCTGACTAACAACAATGTCTGTTCTATCAATAACTTAGGGTCAAATCACCACAACAGAAATATCATTGAATTGTAGGCCAAAATAATCAGACTTAAGAGTAGTTAGTCTTGTTATCTTCTTTATCAGACTGACTGATCAACTGTGCAGTGATAAGTTTTTTAGTTTGTCTTTCACTACATACATACTCAGTGAATTTTAATATTAACAGATAATAGTAATTCATATCTAATCTTCACTATGTAGACCATTTTTCTCAATTAAAGACAAATTTCTCTTTACAGGAAATATACAGGGAAGAATGTAGAGTTTTGTCACTCAGCTTTTCATTTTATAGATAGTTTTTGCTGAATGGAATATTAAAGGGAGTTAGATTTATTGTCTCCCTTAGCACTGTAATGATAATAAGTTGCAATTATATATTATATTTATTATATAATATAGTCTATTTGATTATTATAATTTCAATAATAATTAGCATTTCTGTAGCATATTAAGATTTGCAAAGTACTTTATAAACATTACTTCCTTTTGTCCTCACAAGATTCCCAGGAGGAAGGTGCTATTATTATTTCCATTTCATAGATGAGAAACCTGAGGCAAACAGAGGTTAAATAATGTGCCCAGGGACACACAACTTATGTTTGTAGTTACATTTAAACTCAGGTCTCTTTGACTCAAGGTCCAACACTCTACCCACTGTGACACCTAGATGCTTAGGAGTTTCCTAAACTTTAATTATAAATTAATTTTCAAATATCTATTAAGCTACTTATAAGTACCTGGATTCCATTTATCTTTGTCTAGGGACAAGTATGACCCAATATTACATGGTCAATCTCTTGGCTAAATATGTCTATAACAAAGGCGAAAGCTTTTTCTTTTTTTTTTCCTGACAGTTAGAAATGCATGCTAAATAAATGTAATTGCAGGACTGAGAGGGAAATAAATGAATTACAGAGACTCTGGTATTTAATCATGAAATTCTGTAGGTTGTAAATTAGCCATCACAGTAGTCAACAGGCTCTTATAATAGGCCAGTAAAGTTCTGAAGAAAATGGAGAGATATTCTTTAATCCATTCAATGCCTCCAAATTCTGGTAGCTGAGAATTTTATTATGAAAACAACAGTTCTGTCATACGGTTAATGTGAGTTAATTTTAATGTTTTTGATATTTACTAATTTGTGGTCTGAAGATTCCAACTGTTGGCATTTACCAATATTTCCAAGAACTTCTCCCCCTCTCCTTGCCTCCTGCAGCATCACATGCTAAAGATATTCTCAGAACCCATTAACTGATGGGATCTTTTCCCCCTAAGAACATAGCTTCAGATGAACAAAATGAGCAGGTTGGGACCAACAAAGCAGTACCAAAGAAAGATTAGATAAATAGACTGTTCACAGAGATATCATACGCGCATCTAACAACCCTGTTATTAACTACAAGCAGGTGCAAAGCAATTCAGGGATATTTTTGGTCTTGTCCAAATACTTGACTCAGAATGAACGTTGTAACATTCAGTCTCATGGTAGAGAGAAGGAGAAGGGAAAGGCTGACTCACAGACTAGAACCCTGGCAGTTCTGATGAGGTGAATACCCCCTTGAAAGCTATATGTACCATATCTAGAATCTCCCTCTTGGTGAAATACTTGTCACCACTTGTTAAAGGTCCATCCCAGGGACCATTGGCTTCCAATAAACAGGTTGGACAAATTTCCTTGGTACAACTAGAGGGAGTAGCTCCCAACATATTACTGCCATCCCCTCCCCAACATTTTGACAGAGCAAAAGAGTCCAGGACTCCCAGTAGCCAATTTCCTTATTGGGAAAGTCTTAAACTTTGGCTGTTATATTACTTATTGAGAACTTAATTAGGTATTTGTAAATATGTGGATTATATTTATTTTTGCTTGGGGGAAACTAAGTCAGAATCTTAAGGAGGCAGGCCCTAACCCAGAAGATACCTGTACCAAAAAATCAAAGAAAAGAAAATTGGGTATTTTTTCTTGATCGTAATCAACAAATGCACAACTCAAATTCAATAAACACTTACTCTACACAAGGTGGTGAGAATAAAGACAAAATGAAACAGACTCTGCCATAGGGAATTTACATATTGTCTTCATCATTTTGTCCTCTACCCCTTCCTCCCTTATATGAGTGGTTAGTGCTTTAGAACAGAAATGGATGATTTATTTATTTATTATTATTATTAACCTTTATGGTCTTTCTTATATTTCAGTTTTTCCCTTCCCCCACATGTTACTTGTGACACTTTTGCCACTTCGTCAGAGAGACATTCTAAGCCAGCCCTATAGCAAATGCTTAATTTTATCTCTCTCGGTTGCATTAAGGAAGCATACATATGCATATACACAATTGCTTGTTTGTTCATAGCTGAAAGATAAAGCTACGAGGGCAGAGCCAAGATGGCTGAGTAGAAACAGCTCCTCCAAGCCTCTCTGCCCCCAGATTCCCCACAAAGTATGTAAAAAAGGACTGTGAACAACTTCTGGAGCCCCAGCACCCACAGAACGACACAGAAGCTAACCTCCCGCTGAGGGCAGCCCAGCAGCCCTGCAGGAAGGACCAGCGCAGCAGTCTGGGAGCCGGCAGCGCGCAGAGAGCAGAGCGCAGGAGCCCAGCCGAGCCGAGCCCAGGTCCCCGTGAGCCGAGGTTTTAGCCCCAGGGCAGCAGGGCCAGCAGCCGGCTGGAGGAACCCCAGAACACCAGGAGCTGTGGTGACTCCAGAATTATCAACATAGACATGCCTGGGACAAAGTAAGAGGTTAGTGTCCTATGGACTTTGGGACCTGTATTTGGAGAATGCGTCAACTCCCTCCCCTGGGGACTAGAAGCCGCTGAGGAGACACGCCATTTTGTAGTTTTCAGAGGCAGCTCTGGCTCCCAGCCTACAAATCCTGGGGAGATCCAGCGATCAGTCTTGGGGGGTAATTGCTCTTGCTTTAACCTCCCTGGATCTGGATTGTGATCTAGGGTGGAAGTCATGGGTGGGTTTACAGCTTGCCAGAAGCGGAAGTTGCCCCCCACATGTTCGGGACGAAAATTCCTCTATCTGGCCTTAAAGCCATAGTGTGGCAACAAGCCCAAAAGTCAAGTAATTAAGTGGCAACATGCCAAGGCAAAGGAAACAGAAAAATGCAACCCTAGACTCCTATTTTGGGGGCATAGAGCGGAAAAGGACTGTGAGGTCAGAAGTCCTGCTCCAAAAGCCCCAGGGGAAAACATGAGCGGGTTGCAGGCAATAGAGGACCTTAAGAAGGACTTTAAAAATCAAATAAGAGAAGTGGAGGAAAAATTGGAAAGAGAAATGAGAAGGACGCAGGAAAAGTATGAAATGAGGGTCAACAGCCTGACTGAGGAAAACAACACCTTAAAAAATAGACTAACTCAAATGGCAAAGGAGGCCCAAAAGGGCAATGAGGAGAAGAATGCCTTAAAAAGTCGAATTTGCCAGATGGAAAAAGAATCTCAGAAGTTCTCTGAGGAGATTCATTCCTTCAGAGTTAGACTGGAGCAAATGGAAGCTAATGACTTTATGAGAAATCAAGATGCTGTTAAGCAGATCCAAACAAATGAAAGATTAGAAGGCAATGTGAAATATCTCATGGGAAAAACCACTGACCTGGAAAATAGATCCAGGAGAGACAATTTAAAAATTATTGGACTACCTGAAAGCCATGATCAAAGAAAGAACCCAGAAATCACCCTTCAAGAAATTCTCAAGGAAAACTGCCCTGATGTTTTAGATCCAGAGGGCAAAATAGAGGTTGAAAGAATCCACCAATCTCCTCCTGAAAAAGATCCCAAAAAGAAAACTCCCAGGAATATTATAGCCAGGTTCCAGAATCCCCAGATCAAGGAGAAAATACTACAAGCAGCCAGGAAGAAACAATTTCAATATTGTGGAAACACAATCAGAATAGCCCAGGACCTGGCAGCTTCTACACTGAGGGATCGAAGGGCATAGAATATGATATTCCAGAGGGCAAAAGAACTGGGAATGAACCCAAGGGTCACCTACCCAGCAAAAACTGAGTATTTTGTTTCAGGGGAAAATATGGTCATTCAGTGGAATAGAGGACTTTCAAGCATTCTTGAGGAAAAAACCAGAATTGAATAGAAAATTTGACATCCAGACACAAGAAGGAAGAGATGCCTGAGAAGGTAATCAGGGAAAAGAAATCAAAGGAACTTATCAAAGTTGAACTATTTACATTCCTATATGGAAAAGCAATAACTGTGACTGATGATATCTTTCTCACTATGAAAATAATGGAAGAAGGGGTGTGGTCATATGAATACATATGTGAATGTGTGTGTATATGGTTACAGTTATATATGGATAGAGGGCATAGGTTGAATTTGTTGGGAAGGGAGAATACTCAAGGGATGAAATTATGAGGTGAGAGAGGAAAGTGGCAAGAGGAGATGGGGAGAGACAGGGGTAGGGTAAACTATCTCATGTAGAAGAAGCAAGGGGAAGTGGTTGCAAGGGAGGGGAAGAATAGGAAGGCAAAAAGGCAAAACCATATTCTCATTGAATTTGGTTCTGGGAGAGAATGACATACATACTAAATGGGATATCTCAACCTACAGCAGAATAGGGGGAAGGGGGATGAGAGGATGGATGATGGATGGGAGGGCATCCTTGGGGGGAGGGGAGGCTGGAATACCCACTGTAGAAGAGGGACAGGATCATGTAGGGAATGGACCAGGTGGGGAGTGGGATGAGTGGGAGGGAATTATAAGCAGCCTTGTACAATATATCTACCATGATAATGTTTTACATAGCTAGACATGTACAACATATACTGAATTACTTATCTCCCAAGAAGGAATGGTGACAAGGGAGGAAGGAAATGGATCTGAAATTCGAGGTCGTAACATTAAATGTTTCAAATATATATAAATACTATTATTAATACTCTTTTGCTTGTAATAGGGAGATAAGATGTGCAGGCATTGGGACACAAAGATTCACCTTCCTCTAAAGGAAAAGTCGAAGGGGGTATGGGAGAAGGTATGGGAGAGAGCAGATTGGAGGAAGCGATATCTTGTGGGACCACTATTCTGGGAGGTTGGGTAGGGGAATAATGGGGGGAAAATGATTGTAACTCAAAATCTGGCGGAAATGAATGATGTAAAACAGAAGTTAATAAAGCATTTGTTTAAAAAAAATATCTCTCTTTCTGTAGAATGCCTAGGAAGAAGGTGCCACGAGGCATGTAGTGATGCCCAGGCATGAATCAATAGACTCTTAAACCTTTCTGAAGCCATTTTCTCATCTGTAAAATTAGGTTGATTATACTTGCTCTTGCTTTTTAGGTAAGAATATCAACAGAGTATTTTGAAATACTAAAGCATTGTGGAAATGAATGTCATTAGCATAATCTGGTCCAGACTTGGGATTCCCTTACAGTAGAGATCTTCTATAGCTTCCTGTCTATTACATGTCATACCAGAGTTCTTCGAGCTATGACCACATGGCCAGTTGTGGCCCGGTATAAGTTTCTGGCGACGCTTCGTATCATTCTTAATTCTTTTTGCCTAAGAATAACTCTCTAGGGGTGGCTAGGTGGCACAGTGAGTAAGAGCACCGGCCTCGGAGTTGGGATGACCCGGGATCGAATCCGACCTCAGGAAATGAGCACCTACATACAAATAATGACTAGCCGTGTAACCTTGAGCGAGTTACTTAATCCCAATTGCTTAAAAAAAAAGAGAATAACTCTCTACATATTATCTTTAACCTTTCTAGGATGGGTAATGTGGGTCAGTGATAATACAAAGATACAGAACATTCCTTGTCAGGATGACATAAATTCAGAATGACATAAATTCAAACTTGAAAGATTTATAGATTTAGAAAGGTTGTGGGATAGTGGAAAGTTTGCTGAATTTTGAGTCATATGATTCCGGGTTATAATAATAATAAATAAGAATAAGTAATACTAATAACAAGAAGGAGCAGAAGAAGGAGGAGGAGGAAGAGGAAGAAAACGTAAAGATGGAGGGGAATAAGAGGCTGGAATTTATATAATCTGTAAGGTTTATATAATTTTAATTTTGTACATTTAACATTTTATATACAATATAAAATACATTATATTTATATAATTTTAATTTGATTATAATTTAAGATATAATTTTAATAATAAAAATATAATTAAATACAATTTTAGTTGATAAGTATATTTTCTGTGACTTTAATTTTAAGGTTTATATAATTCTTTAAGGTTTACGAAGTACTTTATATTACATCATCTGATCCTCACAGTATCCCAGGGAGTAAACTGATATTATCAATCCCCATTTTATAGATAAAGAAACTGAGACAAACAGAGGTTGAGTGGCTTTCCCAGAGTCACACAGGTAACTGTCAGAGGCTAGATTTGACTTAACAATCCTGATTCCAGATATAGAGCTCTATCTACTGGGCTACCCAGCTGCATGATGCACAGTTGTACTACTTACTGGTTGGATTTTGGATAAGTGATTTCCTTAACCGAGTCTCAGGTTCCTTATTCTCTCATCTGTAAAATGGAGATGATTTTACTTGCACTGAGCACCTCATAGGTTTGTTGTGAAGACCAAATATGATAATGGATGTAAAACACTTGTAAAGTGCTGTGGAATTATATGCAGTACAGGTTTCTTTTTCAGACCTGTGATTTTGTTAGTATGAGATTTTCCTTCACAGATAAAGTAGTGTATACTTTTCTTATGGAAAAGATGAAAAGAAGTGAGTTAGAAGATAGTACAAAAAGATGGAGTCAGAGCTGGTTAAATGACTGAGCTTCTGTAATAGTAATGAAATTTGAAGATCCCTTTGTATTGCCAAGCTGACAGGTACTTAGCACCTAGTTTCAAATTAAGCCTCTGTAAAGAAACAAGAGGTATGAACCTCTGTTGCTGACATATCAGGAAGGGGCTGAACAGGGAGGAGTTAATACCTATATAAGAAAGAGCACAAGCTGGACAGACAGAACTTCTTGAGATATATATACTATGAGATATATAGATATATAGATATATAGATATATGAGATATATAGATATATAGATATATATATATATCTATATATCTATATCTATATATATACTATATATATATATAGTATATATATATATATAGTAAGTATAGTAAGTATATATATATAGTATATATATATCTATATATATATAGTATATATATATCTATATATCTATATATATATATATATACTATACTATGTAATCAGAACCTTGAAGCCTGTTCACAGCAGCAGTCCTCTGGAAAGCTGCTCGTGCTTGGCTTTACAGCTTCAGGAGCAGTCATTAAGGGCCCAGTAACTGCTTAACAAGAAGTATCCAGTGACTTTCCCTGGGGAATGATCTGCTTTTGGCCCAGTAATTTTTATTTTTTTATATTTTTTATTTTATATTTTTATCAGTGACTTGGATAAAGGTATAGACAGCATGCATATCACATTTTGCAAGTGAAATAAAATCCACACATTGACTGATAGAAGCAAGACCTCGAAAGACCTTGGCATGCTAAAATAATTAAACTGAAGTTAATAAAAATGAAATTTAGTAGGGATTAAAGGATTATTTTTTGCTTTGGTTCAAAATTTCACCTTCAGAAGCATTATATTTAGGAGGCATGACTGGATAGTAATTTATCTGAAAAAGATCTCAGGGTCTTAATGGGCTTAGTGAGCTCAATTATGAGTTATCAGTGTGTGATGGTAACTAGTAAAGTTAATATATCTTATATTGCTTTATAATAGACCCAAGTCATAGGAATAAAGAGGCAATAACTATATTTTACTCATTCCTGGTCAGAGCACATCTGGAATATTGTATTAGAGTCTGGGAAACATATTTGAGAAAGAATATTGATAAGCTAGAGAGAACAACCAGGGGAAGGAAGTCAACATGGCAAAATGCTTCAAGTTCATGTCACGTAAGTATCAGCTGTAAGAACTGAGCAATTTAGCCACCCCTTCCCCAAAAGAGCGGGCATACTTCAGCAATGCTCACTGTCCTCAAGTGCCTGAAGATGGAAGAGAGATTATACATTCTATTTGGTCCCAGAAGGCAGAATGAGTAGCAATGAGTAGAAGTTGCAAAAGGGCAAACTTAGGCCCATCTTGAGGCTACTAGGGTTAAGTGACTTGCCCAGGGTCACACAGTTAATAAGTGTCAGAGGCCAGATTTTGAGCTCAGATCCTCCTGACTTCAGGGCCAGTGTTCTACCCACTACACCACCTGGTTGCCCACTTGGGCCCAATTCCAGGACAAACTAACAAGTATTGCTTTCCACAGGTGGAAAAGAGAGTCTCAGGAGGCAGTAGCCTCCAATTCTTCAAGCAAAAGATTGAATGACAAGCTACATGACAAGTGTGTTTTAGTCAAATAAAAAATATTTGGCATTTTAAACTTTCCATTATTTGACCCCTCCATACCTTTTCTATTTTTTAAATATTTATTTGTTTATTTTTAGTTTACAAGATTCAATTCCATAGTTCCTTGAGTTTCAAATTTCCCTTCCCTCCCTCTCCCCACACCCCACGACCGCATATAGTCCAGTATAGGATCTGCAAATACTTTCACAATAAACATTAGTCAAGTTACAAAGGCTGATTGTACTAGATAGAATGAAAAATGGTAAAGAAGAAATAAAACCAAACAATGAAAAGAAAAAGATCAATTAGATTTCTTCCATCAGGATTCAAGCACAGTTCTTTCTAGTTCTTTCTCTGGATGTAGACATCTCTCTCCTTCATGAGTCTTTTGGGATTGATTATATCACTGCATTGCTGAAAAGAGTCCAGTCTGTCATAGTTGGTCATCACACATATGTTGTGTCTGTGATTGTATACAAATTTCTCCTGGTTCTACTCTTCTCACTCAGCATCAGTTTGTATAAGCCTCTCCAGGAAATATGAAAACCGTCTCCTCCTCATTTCTTATAGCACAATAATATTCCATTACATGCATATACCACAACTTGTTTAGCCATTCCCCAATTGATGGGCACCCCTTTAATTTCCAATTCTTTTCAACCATGAAAAGAGCTGCTACAAATATTTTTGTACATATGGGTCTTCCTCCCACTTCTATGATCTCTTTGGGACATAACCCTAGAAGTGGTATTGCTGGGTCAAAGGGTATGAAATTTTTATATCCCTTTGGGCATAATTCCAGAGTGCTCTCCAGAATGGTTGGATAAGTCCACAACTCCACCAGCAATGCATTAGTGTTCCAATTTGCCCACATCCTCTCCAGCATTTGTCACTTTCCTGTTTTGTCATCTTAGCCAATCTGACTGGAGAGATGTGGTACCTCAGAGTTGTTTTGATTTGCATTTCTCTAATCAATAGTGATTTAGAGCATTTCTTCATATGCTTATAGATATCTTTAATTTCTTTCTCTGAAAATTGCCTGTTCATGTCCTTTGACCACCTTTTCTATTTTTTTTATACTTTCCTTCCTTTCATGTATTTTACAACCTGGCTCTTTTGGTCTATTTGCTGATCTTCTACATAACACTCCATCCTCCAAAATCCCTTTGTACTCACTGACCCTCATGTCTGGAATGCCCCTTACTACCATCTTTTAATTTCACTGACTACCTTTGAACTTAGCTCTGATACTGTTTTCTTTAGGGGGCCTTCCCTAGTCCCTCCAGATGCTAGCGCTTTCTTCTCTGAGATAATCTTCCATCTACTCTGTATATATTGTCTTATATTGTTTTGTATCTTGTCTCTATTAAATTGTGACCTTCTTAAGATCAGGGACTGTTTTTTTCTTTTAAGTAAAAATTAGTTTTGAATATAATAAATACAAAAGAAAAAGAGAGAGGGAGGGAGGGAGAGAGGAAGGAGGAAAGAAAGGAAGAAGAGAAAGAAAGAGAGAGAGAGAGAGAGAGAGAGAGAGAGAGAGAGAGACTTTCATATACAAATACTAGAGAAAGAATTATAGCTAGTTCCAATTAGTTCAAATAATGAATCTTTTGAAGTGGTCCAATTATTTAAATTCATGTGGCATATATTTCCAATGGACTAGAACCAATTACCATATTTTATACAATTATAACTTCAAATAATGTAAATTCTATTAGGTATAACAATGTATTTTAACAAACATAATAAACAATATATTTTATGGCTGTCTTTCTTATCTGTGTTTCCTTCTGAATTTCTTTCTGTTATTTTCTTTGCATTTTATAAAATGCTTTAGTGACCCAGTATTTGGTCCAGTGCCTTGCACATAGTATAAGGCTTGGTAAAAATTTATTGATTTATTGATTTACCCTCTTTCCATTGTTATTTCTCCTTCTAATGCAAAGATTTTTGTTCCCAGTTCTCCTTTCTCATTGTGTTTTTCATACCTGGTCTCATATATTTTGTCTAACCAGACACTGCCCTAATGGCTTCCTCTGCCAGAGACATTTTGCTTTGGGAGTAACATCTGTTTCCCCAGTTGTTTAGCACCACCTACCCCATAGGGATGGGGAGGGAGATTGGGAAGGGGGGTAAGCAGTGCAAAGAAAGGGTATGATCACTTCCCCAAAGTGACTATCTATGTCACTTTTGATTCTAAATGTAATGATGGAGACAGAAAGAAACATAATTAGAGGTAGCTGGCATCACACAGAAAGTATTTCCATCACTACAACCTCCAGGTGACGACATTGTGAACTTCAAAAGTTCAGAAGCTCCAGTGTTCCTATCAAGGTTTGTGGGAGGATATTCAGAAGAGCAACAGGTCATGGCAGTGTTTGAATTTGGAACTGAGGAACACACTGAAGATGAACTAGGCCCCGTGAAGAAAAATTCAGGGAGCATGGATAATCAGGGTGGAAAGATGTGTAGGATTCTAGAAAGGTTTTGATCCTAGGAGCTCAGCAGGGAGCTACTCCCAAGGACAACTTCACAAGGACACCATGAAGGGAGAAAAGAATTCCTAGTAACCAGGAGTCATGTTCCCTCTTTGCTGTATATGGTCTCTGCCCATGTACTTCATTGCCTTTATATTTTATGTTTGAGTCCACTCTCTTCAGGGGCCATGTGTATATGGGGATGTCAACAGGCCCCTTGTAAAGGGGGGACCATGTAAAGGGAAAACAGACATCTGGTTTGTGGGAACCATTTTTGTAACAATTATCTTTGCAATATTTGCTTCATAAATACCTTTTTTAAAAAGATGATCAAATTTGGTTGATAATCCATGGTAAGTACACCAGTGGGGGCCCTTGAGAAGCAATGTTAGAAACCCCAGGCCCTTAGGGTCATCTCTAGAAACCTGACAGTACTATCTGTGATTTAGAGAATCCCCACCTACGAATGGGAATGGGAGTTGGGAAAGTACCCCCAGAAGGGTTGTATAAACACATACAGATACCGGTATAGATTTAGATATAGGTAAAGATATGGGGCAGCTAGGTTGCACAGTGGATAGCACTGGGTCTAGGGTCAGGAAGATCTGAGTTCAAATGTGGCTGTAGATACTTTGTAGTTGTGACCCTGGGCAAGTCACTTAACCCCTATCTGCCTCAGTTCCTCATCTGTAAAATGGGAACACAGAAATGGCAAACCACTCCAGTATGTTTATCAAGAAAACTCATGGCCTTTGGGGTCATGTAGAGTCAGACTCAACTGAATAAAAATAACAACATAGACACAGACATAGATATAGATAGATATGAATGAGGATAGGAAGGGAGATGGAGATAAATCTTTTGATATTGACAGATGTCATATCACCACTGAGGGGAATCCCTGATAGCTCTCATGAATTCAATATAAGAAATAAAATAAGGGGGCGTCTAGGTGGCGCAGTGAGTAGAGCGTCGGCCCTGGAGTCAGAAGGACCTGAGTTCAGATCTGGCCTCAGACACTTAACGCACACACAAACAAAAACCTAGCCGTGTGACCTTGGGCAAGTTACTTAACCCCAATTGCCCTCCAAAAAAGCAAAAAAAAAAAAAAAAGAAATAAAATATCAGGTCAAATTATATTCCTGGGGGTGGGGAGGAGGGATACTGCATAGAATATTTCCCAACCAGTCATACAAGACAAAGGTTATAAAAAAGCAAAAGAATTTTTTTTTTAACTAAGGACCTACTATGTACCAAATACTATACTAGAAACTGAAAATATAAATACAAAAAAGTGACAGTTCCTGCCCTCCAAGAACTTATATTCTATTGTGGGAAGAAATAATACATACACATAGACTGTACACAGGGATATGTTGGCAAATCTTTAACAACCAGTTGTCTGGGAAAAATGGAATGCGTGTTACATGTTAAAATTCAATCTCCATTATTAACATTTCCCCCATCACTTTCTTAAGTTGAGAACTCAACCAAACAATAAATCAAGCCTGATTTGTAGTACTTGCTGATTTTCTGGGATGTAAATGCTCACATTAAACATTTAACACTTGGCTCTCCCAAGCAGGTTTGAGCTCCAGTATATAAGAATTAGGGACAAAGGAAATGTCCACCTGGAAATAGGCCTGGAGGATTTTCAAGTCATGATATTACTGGAGAAGGATCTTGGACTTGGATGGGTCGGTTGGGGCCAGGGATTGGAAAGGGCTTTTTCAAGGTTATGTTATTTAAATCTGTTTTGTATCAAACCATTTCCCTGCAGCCCAGGACTCTGAATAATTTTGCCTGGGTGTTTAGGGAGTAAGAAATAAGAGATCAGAGGTTGATGATTGTCATAGCAGAAACTCTAGGCCAAGGATGGGGAACCTGAGGCCTTGAGACTGGATTTGACTGGATTCAGTCAAAGGGCTGCACTTGAGGACCTAGAGGGCCACATGTGATCTCGAGGCTGCAGGTTTCCCATCCCTGCTCTAGTCTTAAGCATTCAGCTCTTTTTAACAAGTAGAATCTTCCACATGTTAAACAATAAGGAACTTCCCAAAGGGCCTGATTCCTACTCTGACTTCTTCCAGGATTTTAGAGGCCAGGCTTTTTATTCCATGCTGTGAGAGGAAAAAAAAAAAACAACAACCCAACATTTTATTGATCTCAGAGGAAATAAACAGCTTCTTATGGACTGGCTTTACAAAATCCAAACCTATAAAATAGCAGGAAAAACTACAGATGCCCTGGGCTGTTCACTTATATTTTGTTTATCCTTTTTTGTGGATTTATTGTTAATTTAAGACCTACATGGGCCAGGTGGCATAGCTGCCTCATTCTTGGCACTGAATGCCTTTGAAATGAAGGTTTGTGCTTTCATAAGAATTGTTCTAAAAGATTTGAAGGTTTTATTGTTTTGAGCCTAGCTGTAGGCCTGTAACATAGCCCCACCTCTTAGCTGAAGACTCTGAGGGTGTCATGGAACAGCTGAAGATTTTTGGAAACAACTGAGTGGCAAGTACAGTTTCAGCTGTACATGAGTGCTAAATGATATCTTGTTTTAAAACCAAAATATTCTGAGAACACAGCTCATTCTGATTTTCAGCTCTTCTCACAGATCCTTACATTTCATTCAATAAATGTTTCCTAAGCAAGGCAATGTTCTGGGAGTCAGTGATTAAAAGCAGGCTAAAACTCCTAGACCTTCCACTTCAGGAGTTCACAAAATCTTTGGAGAAAAGGAAGGAAGATTTGATATAGCAAGTGCCCACATAAATAAATAGAAAGGGTATACAAAAATACTGGGAAATTTCAAGAAGCCTAGAACACTGAGAAATAGGGAATGAAACAACCTTTTAAAGCACTCAACATATTTTTCTTTTTCAAAACTACCTTTCTAGGATATCACTTGTGTATCCCCAGTGGGAAAAAGTTTGTGAAAGTCTCTGAGTTCCTTCCCATTTGTGTGATTTCCTTAAGATTGCAACATGGGAATGCAAAAGTTCAAACACAGAAGTCCCTCACTTAAAAAAAATGAAATAACTCCCTTTGTCATACCAGTGACCTTTATTATATTTACAAAAGTGTATGTAGTTGCATTCATTCATTGTTAACAACAGCAATAATATAATATGATATGATTTATGATTTGACATGGCATGGTGTAGCAAGGTATGATTCAATGTTACATGATATACCACATTACATATAATATAACATGATCTAAAGTAACAAAACAACATAATACAACATATATAACACAACATAATACACTATAATACTGTATAATATAATAAAATGTGATCTGATACAATACAATATAATATATATTATGGCACGACTTTATATAACATAAGTATATAATGATATCTAATATATAGATAATAATTATAACAATATTTATATATCATCTTAAGATTTGCAAAAAAACTTTACACATATTAATGAATTCTACCATCTCCACAACAATGATACATGTCCTTTTTTCTTCCATCTTACAGATAAGGAAACTTATACACAGAAATTAGCATGTAAACTCCTTGAGGTCAGGAATTATGCAGTCTGTCTTTGTATCCCAGTATTTAACACATTGCCTGACACATAGTAGGTGCTTAATAACTATTTGTTGAATGGAATGAAATAAAAAAAAAAGAATTAAGAAGAATGGCTGGACTATTTCAAAAAGAAAATTATCTTAATTGAATTACCTGAATTGACCTGACTGGTAAGTAGGTAAAAGTTCACCTAACTTGTTTTATCTAGCTAGTCCCAGACTGTGCTTCATCACTAACCAGCCATACACAAGGAAACCTGAGCCTACATAGGCATTTTGTACCATTTGCCATGCCACAGGCAGCATACCTCTAGTCCCTGTCCAACATACTTTCTATCTCTTGTTCTGGAAACAGAAATCAAATCAATGCTGTCAATGGTATTGTAAAAGGTATAAAAATTGATTGTCTAATGACTGCACTGACCATCCTGTGACTCTCCAGACCCCAATTCCTTTCCCTAGTCACCACTCCCCTTCATACATTGCCTCCCTCCATTAGAATATAAGTTCTTGGAGGACAGGGATTATCTAATTTTTGTATTTATATCCGCAGTGCCTACCAGAGAGCCTAGCCCAGAGCAAGTGCTTAGTAAATGCATCCATTTGTTTGTTCACATCTTGTTGTAAAATTGGTTAGAAGATTCTACCCAGCCTTTTCAGAGGATTCTGATTTGTTCTGGAGATTCACTTCTGGCTTCAAGTTCAAGAGAGCTACCAGGGATTCCCTCAGTAGTTCTGTGACATATGTCAACAGTACTAAGCAAACGTCAGCACAGCTGATGTCTTGAGTCCTGTCAATCTATACTTAAGTACTATACTTGAGTGTTATCAGTGTGCCAGCTTCCTTATCAATGTCAACAGCCTCCTCATTACCCTGTTGCTGCTGTCACACTTATGCCTAATATTTGCATCTGTCTGATGGGGTGATAAGCACTTGCCATTTGAGAGTTTCCTTATTAGTACCAAAAGGGACATTTCCCAGTTGTTATGCCATACTTTGTTGCTCCCTTAGCTTGTTTCAGGGCTGATGTGGCAAAAGACTGTCTCTTGGTGTTGGGGGACTAGTAGGCTTCAGATAACAGTGAAGGGTAAAAGACTTCACCTTTAATTGGGAGCAGTTAAGTCACCAAAATCCTGGAAACTCCTGATCCCGCCCAGAATGGGAATGTCTACAACAGAAAAGAGGGGACTGGGATCTTAATATTGGTTAAAATTCTCAGTCAGTGGTTCTTAATCATAGCCTTGAAAATTCCCCCAGTTCTGCCAAAAGGATTGGGCCTAAGTGGAAAGTAAATACACAAACAGCAACAACAACAAATTGTCTTTATTGAAAAACTGTTCAACGCAAGGACCCTTTCTGGCTAACCCAAAATGTTGCTGCATTCTGATATGAGCCGCATTTTCCATGTTCTTCATATGAGTGCATGTTGGCAGTAGCTGATGTCTGTACCATGGCTAGAATCCAGGGGAAGAAACCCAAGAGCATGGCTGGGCGAGTCTCCAGGAGAGTGATTTCTACTCAGAGCCCAAAATGTCCCAAAAATTTAAGGAGGAACGTGAAGCTAGCTTTTAAGCTGATTCGAGTCATTTTTGAATGAATGGTAAAAAAAACAAATTGAAGTTTTCCTTGGTGGCTCTGAAGGCTGTTTCTTTGTCTCACTGATTTGTTCCACCAATTCATGATGTTTATGAGGCCCTTGTTCCTCTTAAAGCTTTCCTAGATGTTTTGGGCTGTTTACAATGATCCCATCCAGCCAGATAGAGCAGATTAGATGGGAATGGGGTGGGTCTGGTAGGGTCAGCATGCTTCCAGATTGCTCCCTCTATAAGGGTGTGACTGAGAAGAATTGAATGTGATCAGCAGCTTTTTACATGAGACCCAGGGCAGCAAAACAGGGAGCCACTTGTAGGGGAAAGGCTTGCAAATAAATTCTAAACATTGTTTCTCTTTTTGGTTAAAACATGGTAAGCCTCTGTTAAAATGTAAAGACAAATTCTCTAATAAGTATGCTCCAATATTTCAAAAGATCTGTGATGTCTTTGACATAGGAAACTTCTCCATCATCCCTGTGTCTACATAGGTACACACACACACACACACACAAACACACTTAAAAAATTCAGAGAAGTATACATAATATGCTGGCCACCATTATCTTCTATTTCTGGAAGTTCCAATATTATTACTAATGCTGAAAAGGAACTTGGAGCATGTACTTCAGGGTTGAGCCCTTTCTAGAAAATAGCATGGAGGATGGAACACAGAAGGAATTTAGAGCAAGGCAGGTAGTCCTTGGAATTCAGCCATAGCACTCACTATCTGAGTGAAGGGGAAGGTCTGTGAAGTTTGTGAGTGGAGATTCAGACCTAGTTTCCTCTGCTTAGGGGCTCTCTGGACATGCAGTGGCGGTCAGTGCCTTGCTTTTGTGCCACTTGTCTGCTCAAAGGGGATATTTCAAGTCAACCTCAGAGGGCTCCAAATCTCCCAAGTACTTTTCAACTATAAAGATTGTTGTGAATGGGGTGAGTGCATGGACAAGTCACTGGTGGGATTTAAAATGTTTATAGAAAGGAGAGTTCCTGATGGAGAAATGGCTCAAGTTATTGTAATAAAACCCTACAGAGAGCAATAGGATGGCCTAGTTATATAGTAAAAGGTATAAGAAGTATACTCATGGAAATATTATTCTAATATTTGGTTTATATGTTCTTTCTACATGGTAGACTGGGAAGTATAGGGAGAGAGGAGGCAAGGGAGGAAGGAAGGAAGGAAGAAAAAAAGAAGGAAGGGAGAGAGGGAGGAAGGGAGGGAGAAAGAGAGAAAGTAAATAAGGAAGAAAGGAAGGAAAGGAGGAATCAAGGAAGGAATGAAAGGAGGGAAGGAGGGATTGATTACAGATAAGTATTGTGGATGACATTATGTTGATTGATTATGCTTAAACTTAATTGTTTTTTTTTTCTGTTCTGCTGGAAAATTCAATGGAGGGGAGAGAGAGTATATTAGGAAATTATTATCTGATAAAAACAAAAGGCATCAGCAAAACAAGCAAATAAACAAAAACAACAAAGCAGTGCTTGGCCACCATGAAGTATGGAGAAGTGGTGGTAAAAGGATGACGCACTAAATGTGTTAGTCCCCATGACAAGTTGTGTTTGAGCAAATAAAGCAATATGAGGATAGGAGCTGAAGTGGAATGGATTTTCAGGTCACTAAAGGCTTCCATAAATGGCATCTTTTGTAAAACCTTAGGGTGCTTCAGTTCAATGAGGGAGTAACATTTAGGCAGATAACCTACGGATGAAACTGTGATGAGGCTTTGGAAAGCCAAGTAACCACTATAAGTCTTTTGTGGAGTACGATCTCCATCTTTTGTGGTTATAAACACATCCTCATTATCCAGAAATTCTGTCATTTCCTTCTCAAGTTGATAGTTCTCCAGTTTGGTGTGGGGATTGAAACACTGTTCAGAACAGTTTAATATGCTTGACCTGTTGGATCCTAAGAGTAGAGGACAATTTCACCAACAATAACCACCATTTCCTGGTCTGCTGGTCTGGCAGATCTTTGAACATCTAATTCACAAAGTACTAAAAAGCATTTTTTTTGAAGAGAGGAGTATATAATACCCAGCTCAGAAAGCATAACTTGAGATCCCTATAAGTCATATTGGCTTTAGAACATCCTAATTGTTGCATTTTTAAGTCAAGGCCAGAATATGTGCCCCTGTAGGCATGGTTTGTTTAACAACACTGTCCATGCCAACTGGTCCATTGTATTGGATACCAAAAATTGTGTATTTGTCTAAAATAGTGATGACATTCACAGTTCTGTAATTATAGCAGAGGTATAGTTACCCATGTTTTTAAGGTTTTTTTAAAAGACATTTTCAGTTTTTCAATTTTCAAGCAATTTTTCTTCCATCTACTTTTCTTCTTCCATCCACTTGAAAAAAAAAGGAAAGAAGGGAGGAAGAAAGGAAGGGAGGGAGGAAGGAAGGAGGGAAAGAAGGAAAGAGGGAAAGAGGTAGGAGAGAAGGAAGGGAGGGAAGAAGGAAGGAGGGAAAGAAGGAAGGAGGAAAGGAAGAAAGAGAGGGAAGGAGGGAGGAAAGGAAAGAAGGAATAATGACACCTACTTCCCAGGACTGTTGTGAGGATCACATGCGATAATATTTGTAAATCTCCTGGTGCATAATAGGTGCTTAATAAGTTTGTTTTTTCCTTCTTCCCTCTCATAAACAGTCAAACAAAATTAATTCTGCCATTAGCTACATCTAAAAATTTGTTCATACTAAATATTTATCCATTATCTCTCCGTCATGAGTCGGCAACATTTTTCACTAGTCTTCTGGAATCATGGTTGATCATTTTGTTAAATATATAGCACCAGACCTAGTCAGAGAGGTAGAGGGCCAAAAGAACTGGCTGCAGAATATGGCCAACTGGATGTTGTATGGGTATCTCAAACTCTTGTTCCCCATGTGTAAAATAAGGGGAGTTTTTAAGGTTCTTTCCAGCTCTAAATCTGAGACCTTGGGTGAGATTCCCTTTGGCTCCAGGTCTACAAACCTCTAACACTTCATTCCCACTTACCTCTCTCTACCCCATACATCATTCCATCTCCCAAATTTTTGCCTTAGCACAAACTCTCATAATCTCCCTCCTCACCTTTATCTCTTAGAGGTTCTAGTTCCACTTGACCTACTACCTTCAAGAAGCTTCTTACTAATTCCCTCGAGTCATTAGTGAGTTGCTTTGAAATCATGTTTTTTATGTGTCCTGTATTTATTTCTCTCTAAAAATGTGTCTCTCCTCTGGGGGGGGGGGGCACATTGGGAATTCTTGAAAGGCAAAGATTGTCTTCCTTTTGTATTTGTATTCCAAGCATCTCGTGCAGTGATTGGCTCAATTGCCATTTAGTAAATACCTGTTAATTGATGAAGTCCAATTTTTGTTTTTTCTTTTCTATCCCTTCCCCCCCACCCTTTTCACCAAGAACTCTTCTAAGGCTACCATCTTTCTCCTGATTAACAAGTATATCTGGTCATGTAGGATGAGGTCTCAAGGAAGGAGAGTACTTTTACAGAAGAAAGGCCTCACTGAAAGCAACTTTGGATCCTAGAAGGTAGAGCTGGAAGGAATCTCAGAAGGCATTTGTTCCAACTCCTCAGCCTCTACTTTTCTAAATATACTGAGATATTCTTGGTACTGGAGTGGGATCTCTGGGGTAGGAGCTGGCTGGGGACTGTGCTTGGAAGTGGCATATAGCTTTATGAAGCTATGCACCTGAGAGAATTCCATACGATAGCTAGATTTTGCTTCGTCCATCAATCAGGCCCAAAAATATTATAAGGAAGAGAGGGAAGCTGGTTGGATTTAGACTATGTAATGTGCAAAATTTCCCCTTTGGGATGCACAACAGCTTGGCATCCTGTGTGACCGGACCAGACTAAAGTTGGGGGGGTCTTAGCATTTTTTTTACCCTGGCTGAGGCAGCACAAGATCTCTGGGAGTGTTCATGCTCTCTAGTCCAACACTAAATTCATTCATGCCACCTGGACAGTGCATTCACCCTTGAAGGGTGAATTGCATCCAACAAATGTGGATGTTGGCATGGGTGATCAGGCCAAGGAAGTTCAGCAATGGAAAGTGAGCAGCAATCTCCCTAACCCTTTATTAATGGTGGCAAAGCAGATCTGTCATTATAGCTACAAGGTGTATCTGCTTGTGGTACGTGTGAGGGTGGGGGAAGGAGAGGAGACAGTGCTTGACAAATATCTCATTTGATCCTTAGAACAATCCACTGTGGTAGGTGCTCCTGTTTCCATTTTATAGCTGAGGGAACTCAGGAAAACAGTGTCAGACAGTAATTTATGACACTCAGAAGGACAAGTTAATATAAATATTTAAGAATAATTACCGTGAGAAAGGAGGGTGGGGAGGTCAAGTAATCCTCACCAAGGGCAGGAGAGTGATACTGATAGAAGAGTAGATGTGATCCAAAAGCCTGGCAGGGTCAGTTACCCAAGCGTTTGTGAGGTGCCAAGATCCAAGGAGCTAAAGTAAGTGAGTGTGATGGAATCCTAATAAAGCTGCCCCAGCCCCAATATTCTAACTTCATTATAGCCCTGGCCCTACTGAACAGCAGTCCCAGTGTACCTAGCTAGTGTAACCTAGTCCTAACTTCTTCATATATGCCTCACTGCTCACTAGAACAGGTGTGTCCATGTGATGGGAACCCAGCTACTGACTCTACCTGGTCACTACCCCCAGACGCATTCCCACAGAAACAGGTGTGTTCTTTTATTCAATCAAGATCACATCATCCATCTAGCCCAAGACAGGACCACAATTCCTAACTATCTGTCTTAACCAGACAGGACCACAATGGCTAGCCAGTTGGAGGGCAGCATGACCAGAATGTTTGACCATTGAACCATAGATGGGACCCCTCCATTACCTAATCCCTTAACAAACCCCTCCTCCATTACCTAAGCCCTTAACAAACCCCTCCTGCTTTTTATATTAATGATATTCCTCTATTCTATATAAATTTCTGTTACATAATTGTATATTTACCCTATAAAAATCCATCTTGCTTTTTCTGAAGTTGCTGGTTCCTCTTAGAATTTAGCCCGCTTCATGAGAGGTGTCAATCTCAATAAATGCCTATACTTGTATTAGAGGTGATCTGACTCTGAATTCTTTGAGATGATTCCACCACAACACATCATGAAACCACAACAGTTTTTGGGTGGGCGGATCCCCCACCTCAACAGCTTTTTGGTGTCCCCTGGCTTTAAACTGCAACAAGTGTATTGAGCTCAAAATCAAAGATATCTGCTGGTTATTCAGAAGTCAAAATATAGTCAATACAAGGCAGCTAGGTGGCTCAGTGGATAGAACACCAGGCCTGGAGTCAGGAAGACCTGAGTTCAAATCAGGTCTCAGATATCGACTAGCTGTGTAACCCTGGGCAAGTCACTTAACCACTGCTTGCCTTAGTTTCCTCAACTGTAAAATGGGGATAAAGCACCTACCACAGAGGGTTGTTATGAGGATCAAATGAGATACTTGCAAGATGCTTATTCTCCTCTTCAGCTGAAGTCACCTTAATAAATAGTTGAGTTCTGAGGGAATTCAACTCAACAAATATTGATTAAATAAATATCGTATGCCAGACATTGTTCAGTGCCTTTTCTGGGATAGGTTAGATGAGGTCTCAAATAGAGGTTGGCCCTCAGGCAGGAAATTTTCCATTAAACTAGGGAGTGTCAAGAAAGCATTGGGTGCCAGAGGAGAGGATATCATTGGGTTGGCTGTTGATACAGCTTAACTAAGTCCAACATGGAGAGTTTAAATGTGTCTGTACTCAGAGTACCTTTGGTTTGCTAACTGCCTCAGTATTGGTATTTTGCCCCCCTCCTGGACCTGTCATTGGCATTCGTTCTATCAACAGGGAAGAAGGGAAAGCTGCCCAGTCATGCACATCTTGTCTATAAATGCAACCTTTGACTATGAAGTTCTACTAATTCCTTAGCCCTGATTCAACCTACTGAAGATTAGTTCATTTGCATAGAAACTGCGCAACCTTAACACCTACCTGTTGTCTGGGGGTGGGACCATATCTGGACAGGGCTGACTTTCTGGAAGCAGTGAAGTTATGTGATTTCACTCATCTGAACAAGGTAAAATGTAGACTTAGTAGATAGAAGTGAGGCAGGATACACATCCTCTTGTCCCCTTGTTGTTTGAGTGATTATGTCCATGGTAGACTTAAGGCCCCATAATGTACATCTGTGTTCTTCATGTAACCCAACTCTTCTCCAAGGATCTTGAACCAAATCTAACTCTCAGACAATCATGCAGGTTCATAACAGCATTTTTTCCACCAATCTGAAACCAAGTTGTGTAGGCAGCATATAGCAAGAGCCTGCCTCTCTCCTACTCATCTTGGTTGAGAGTCTGATAACGTTCCTCACCTGAGCTGAATCATTTTGCAGTCCCTTGCAAAATCACCTGGGGCAAGCTTGATACCTATAACCATATAGTGTAAGCAATTTTTGTTATTGAGTCATTTCAGTCATGTCCAATGCTCCATGACCCCATTTGGGGTTTTCTTGGCTGGAAGTGGTTTGCCATTTCCTTCTCCAGCTCATTTTTCAGATGAATAATTGAGGTATACTTGCCTAGGGTCACATAGCTAGTAAGTACCTGGAGCTGGATTTAAGCACAGATCCCCCCGGCCCCAGGGCTAGTACTCTATCCGCTGTGCCATCTAACTGTCCATAAACACAATTATAAGAAATTTAAAATAGCAAGAATAATTTTTCTGGAGTCCTAGAAAATCGGCCTATAGTACTAAGGAAACATTGACCCTGTGTGACTGCATGAAGGGCAGAGCTGATGCTAGAGTTTTGGAGAGGAATCAGGTTACTCATAAAACCCAGGCTTGACTAACACACATGGTTTCATATAGATGCCAAGTGCCCAAGATTAGATTCCAATCCATATTCTCTCCCAGTCCAGAGTCCTCTCCACCAAACCATCTACTTAGTGGTCTTCCATCCACCAGAAATATTCTACCCTCTCCTCTCATTTTGGCATTTGAATCTCAATCTCTTGACTTAAACTGTGTACTAGATGGGTGACACTGTCTCTTATAATGCTCTTTGAGGAGATATCACTAAGGTGATGTCTGGTTAAATATTTTCTCTTTAGATATCTTGGAGAATCACTCCTCTACAAGCAGAGACTATATCTTGGTGAGGGAACATACTAATAAAGTCCCAAGCCAGCAAACTGAGTTACTCATCCTCAGTTTTTGAGCAAGACTCTGAGCCCTTTACAAATGCAACCTGCGAGTTGAAAGTGATATATAGGAAATAGGTAAATGGAATTAATACCAGAAAATGTTTTTTTTTTAATTGTGGATGTGCTGCATTTAAATGAAGCAGGATCTTTTTTTTTCTTTTAAAATTGTTGTGAAGTAGTTTGGTTTGCTGTGCAGTTTTTGATGAAAGAATGCATTGGGGTTTACTGATAAAGAGATCAGAAAAGAAAAAAAAAACTGTCTCTGTATACTAGCTATTTATGGTGGAAGGACTAAACTTTCATCTTGTATCTCTTAGAAGATTTGTCCATTGAAAGCAAACTATTTTGTAAAAGGTGGAAGCCAATAAAGCCAGCAATGATCCTGGGGAAATAGCCACCCACTTGGTTTCTTCTTAGCTTTTCTCTTCTTGGGAAAACTGGAAGATTGGAAATAGATCCATCTCTGTTCTTTTCTTCAATCAATTTATTAATCCATCCATCCATCCATCCTACAATCATACAGTAAATACCTCTGTGTGAGTCAAAGATTCAGAATGGAAAATGAAACAATCTTTGCTCTACAAGAATTTTTGTTTTTTGGAGGATGAGAGACAGTATGTATACATAAAATAAATTGATAAGATAGATTGGTAGATAAGATAGAGATAGATGGATAGATAGATAGACAAGAACTAGCAAGAATGAAGTAAATTCAAAGTAATTTGCATTGCTCAAAATTTATGCAACTATGGGATGATAAAAGACCTTGTGTATATGAGAGTTGGCACATGTGCTGAGTTTGGAAGGGATTTTGAAATTCTAAGAGGTAAAGGAGTATTTGTGTGTGGAGTTGAGGAACAGAGTCTGTGCAAAGGCATGGGAGGATTGGGATCTTTCTTCTTCTCTATCCCTTCAAAAAGGTGATGATGCATTCATTTACCTTTTTTGGTTAGTTCACTATTTGTTAACACTGGAAAAACCGAGTACATCAACTGATGCAAAATTTGTTTGGTCCATCAAAGTTTTCTTAAATGCACATCTACGCACTTCGTAGTCCCCAAAAGAATTACAAGATCCAAGTCATCTATAGGATTAGAGCGCTAGAGGTGGGAGGGACCTTAAAGGTTCTTTAGCCCAAATACCTCATTTTCTGTTTTCATTTTTGCTTTTTGGAGGGCAATTGGGGTTAAGTGACTTGCCCAAAGTCACAGGGCTAGTAAGTGTGTCAACTGTCTGAGGCTGGATTTGAACTCAGGTCCTTCTGACTCCAGGGCCATTACTCTATTCACTGAGCCACCTAGCCACCCCTACCCCTCATTTTTTGAATGAGGAAACTGAAGCTCCTGAAGCTGAAGGGACTTGGCCAGATCACAAGTTTAATGAGCATCAGAGGAGGGATTTAAACCCAGAAGCTCTGCCTCCAAATTCAGTATTCTTTTCACTGACCACACTGTTCTCTATTTCTGTTTTTACTCAGAGTTCTCAAGGCTGCAAATAACCAATAACGAGAATTTATAGCCCTTTCAGTGAAGGGGGAAGTATGCCATATATTTCGTAGATGGGAACATGTCATTTTCCATTCCACCTTTTATAAAACTGTACACTGCCATCTTATATGTGTCTAAGTCTTTATATTTTGGAGAAGTAAGAGACACTGTGAGGGGGTCATTGGACCTAGCTAAGAAAATTTCCCCATATAGGATAGTCAGGATAGCTGTGAACTGGATAGAATCCTGAAGGCTTCTCCTCCAGTGCCATTCACCTTTCAAGACTGCCTCCCTCTTTTCTGAGGGAGCCTGGTCATGCAAAAGGCAAATTGATCAGGCCACGTAGACTCCTCTACTTGCATACAAATAGGTTCCTAAAATTTGAGAGCAGAACAGAGTCTTAGAGATCACCTAGCCCTATCTTTTCATGTTGTGGATGAAACTGAGATGCAAAGATGACACAGATAGAATGTGGAACGATCACGGTTAGGTCTTAAGTCTTCTGGCTTCAAATCCAATGTTCTTTCCACAATATCAGTGTCTTTAATGGAGTGAATGTGTATATAGTGAAGGGATATCAGCAAGAATAAGACAGAGGTAGAGACAGCTGATGATCAGTCAGCAAGAGGAAGGGAAAGGATTAGCCAGTGAACCACATACTTCATAAATACATGCCCTATGAGTCTCTTGCCTGTGTTTTCTGTGGCTGCTTCTTCTACAGGAGAGGTATCAAACCTGGCCCATGGGATGTATACAGCCCACAATACTCTGAGGGTGAGACAAACCAGATTAAAATGTAATTGGAAAATATTTAACAAAATAAAACATATTGTATTATCTTAAAATCAAATAACAAATATAACAAAATTAAATACAATATAATATAGATAATAATACGTTTTAAATCTAAGCCAATATTCAGTCTGCAGGGATGTTTAGGTACAGATTGGGGTCCCTGATTCTATCTGAGTTTGATACTACTATCCTACAGTGCCTAGTTCAATGGTCAGTGTATAGTAGGCTTTCCATAAAACCTTTACTAATATAAAGTGGATTAGAATCTTAAGGTCACCTGCTTTATAGGATTCAGGGGTTCCTTGTCTAGACAGTTATGTTGCACCAAGTCTGAGCCTATCTTTGCACTTAAGTGACAGGTGACATTTTTTTAAAAAGTCACATAAGTATAGCCCAAGTCTTTGGGATGTGACCCAGTTCTGGTTTGTTACAGAACAACCACATGCTTAATTACTCCATTGATGTTAATCCATATATAACTTGTGGCCCAATATCCCTAACACTGTTTGTAAACACACCAGGTTTAATCTCTTTGGTTTTGTGTTTTACCCCATCCCCACCCCCACTCCATTCCCTTTCTTCAGAGCTTCCTTCAAGAAATCTCATAATATGATTAAAATGTAGCTCATCTAAGTGTCTACATATAGGAATAAAAGGTTCCCTATATACCAAAATAAGCACTTGAGGTAATGATGTATATTAGGTATTGAACAATTTTTATTTCACAGCATAGGAAATGAAGAAGGAAAAAACCACCATAACAAAAAGGAATCCCTGTAGCTCACAGTCAAAATGGTTCTATTTCTCTACCTACTGTGTCCTAACTTCTCCCCTCCCTCTACCTCTGCGTATGGGGACAATTCAATATTCCAGCTTTTTGCCACTCATTTTGGGTTTTGTACTCCCTTGCAAAGAAACTTATAGTGGGGAAGGAAAAATGCAGTGTTGTGGTGAGTCTTTCTATTATCCAGAATCATATATTCCCCCGAGGGGTCAGTCTCTTCCCCATCCTAGAAGGAAAATAAACTTGAGATTAGAGGAACCAATTGCTTCCCATTGGACTCTACCATCTGAAATACTCATAGTAATAGGGGAAGGTAAAATCCAGACCTTTTGCTCCTCCACATCATGGCTTTATTCCCTTGTTGCTCTTCTAGCTTGGATGTCATCTATTTAATCCTCTGCTTTCTATAGGAAGAAGGATCAATTCCAGAACTGTTAAACTTATAGTTGCTAGGGAATAATTTCTGAAACTGTTAACGCATAAGACAGTCTCCACCTTTATTGACCTGATAGCTAAATTCTAGAACTCTTAAGGCTGCTATATCAGCAATCCTGAGATCACAGTCACCCATGAAAATGCTCTTCCTTTCTTAGAATTCTGATCTCATAAGCTTGGGATCCAGCAACTCTCCTCTTGGGTCTTGCAGAAAAGAATTTCTATAATTCCCAGGTGCTTTGGCTCCAATGCATCCATGATTCCTGGGCATGGGGGGAAACAGGGGCCTTATATCTGTTGCTTTCTTGTCTGTCCTCCAAAAAGGAGGAAAGCAAATAAATAAAAAGGCCTTAATTGGTCTTTCATACCCTTAGAAAGCCCCACTCCACCTACAAAAAGAAGTAGCTCTGACCCAAAAGTTCAATTCATCTCCAATCACTGAGACTAAACCACTAATTCTCCACAAGCTATGGATCTGTCTACTGATGCCAATGGACATAACCATAGCCTCCATAAGGAGACACAATCAACATTTCAAACAAAGACTCACTATTCTGTAATCTCATCAAAGTTATGGGGGGAGTAGAGACAAACCATATCACTGGATCATAGATTTAAAGTAAGAAGAAACCTTAGAGACCATCAAATCCAACTATTTCATTTTATAGAAGAGGGACCCAAGGAACAGAGAAGTTAAATAATTTGCTCAAGGTTATGCAGCTCTGAAGTCAAGTCTTCCTGAAGCCAAGCCCAGTGTCCTGTCCACTACATTGCTCCATCTCTCATGAACCTTTTTTTTTGATGGAGGAAGACAAGGCAATTGGAGTTAAGTGACTTGCCCTAGGTCACACAGCTAGTAAGTGTCAAGTGTCTGAGGCTGGATTTGAACTCAAGTCCTCCTGACTCAAGGGTCCGTGCTCTTTTCACTGAGCCACCTAGCTGCCCCCTCTCATGCAACTCTTGAAGAAACGAAGACCCTGAGGTTTGACAATAGGGATAGTTGTGATGTCAGTAGCAAACAGGGCTTCAGAAATCTGGTGATGGGTTAGAACAATGCATATTTTATATGTAAGAAGCATTGAAGATATGTTGAGACATGTCTTCTTGTAGCCAATTCCAGACCATTTCTTTTCCTGGTTTCCAATCCATGGATATACTGAGACCAGTAATGTGCATCCTTAATGTCTACAGGATGAAAAACTATTCCATATTATAGATGGCATAAGGACACCAAACAAATCTCAGTGTTAGATTCCAAAATAATAGTTGTCAGGTTTCTTGAACACTATTGGCATTCAGGCAAATAATTTGTTTATTCTACAGATCACAGATCTAGGAGGACTCTCTCAGACCCACTTTATTGTCTTGGAAGGGCAGGGTTGCCTTATGAAGCCAAGTTAAGCCATTTACTTGGCTCACCTTCTATCTCCCTTCTTGAATAAATTCATTAATTTTCAGTTTCATAAATTCTCAATTCAAGTATTGTAGAATATTAGAAATGGAAAGGACATGCCTCTATATTTCTTTGTCATACTTAGGATTGCTAGCTTGGTCCTGGGCCAAGGCTCAAGAATGGACTAAACCCAAAGTGAAAATATTTCTGGTAAGCTATGTCTTTTGGGCATCCACACTCAAAATATCATACCATCATAGATCTGAGCTGGAAGGGACCTTGAACCCATCTAGTCCAACCTCCTTATTTTACAAATGAGGAAACTGAGATCTAGATAAATTAAGCAATTTACTCAAAGTCACACAGGTAGTAAGTAATAGATGCTTTGACTCCAGAACCATTGGTTTTTCCATCATACCACAAGTTCTCTAGGCAGGGTCAGAACAAAACATCATTACTAGACACTTGGAACCTCATTCAAAGAAAAGAAAATCTTCCATTTTTCAGTATAAATATTGCTCTAGTTATCCTTGGATTGGTTGGCTATGGTAGGGTTCCAACCTTCATAAAATCATTGAATTTCAGGAAAAGAAGATACAACCTAATCCAGCACATAACTGTGGGAGTCACCTCTATAAGGTCCCTGACATGTAACCATCCTGTCTTCCCTTGAATATCTCTAATAATGGGAAACTTACTATCTTCACCATCAAATCATCCCACTTTGGTACACTAATTATTTAGAAATTCTTCTGTGTGCTAATCCTACCTATGCTCTTATATAATTTCTGTCTATTGCTGTCTAGGGCCAGAAAGAGCAACCACTAAAGATCTATTTATTTTGCATTAAGCAAAAACAAAGTTAAGACCACAAAGATATTTTCCCCTTCGAGGCTTCAGATTTTAAATTTATTCTACTGTTGCTATTAAATTTGCTTCTCCAACCCCCCCCCCAAAATATATATATATAGGGCTTTTTTTCAGACATGCAATGGTCCCTAAGGAAGACCACATGGCTCATTTCCCCAGGAATGAAATTTTATTTCCTTTTTCACATTGGGTGATGAGGAAAACTTATTCATAAAGGGTACCATTCTGTTTCCTCCCACAGATTGGATTCTGTTTGCCAGAGAATGGTGGGATTGCATGCAAACAGGTCAATTATTTGCATAATTTACCATTTTCCCATGTTTCACTTGCAATTTTGAAAATGGAAAATCATGTCTTGCAAATGCTTAACATTTACAGAGCCCTTCTTGATCACTAATGAGCTAATCCACATGACATTCAGGTGCAGTATTTAAAACTCATCAGCTTCGTTTTACAGTTAGCAAAACTGAAATATGTGAGGGGTTGGCTGGGAACCAACGAGAGGGGAGGAGGGTAAAAGAGTGAGCTTTCCTTTAATTCTTGTACATTTTGGCAGTCTGGGCTGAAGGGTGGATATAGTCAGGATAGGATGGTAAACAGTAAGACAAGAAGGTTTAGCCCAAATCCATAATGATTATGGAGGGGATAAAAACCTGATTTTCTGGAAACTGTAGGAAAATCACGTACTTTGGCCCAAACTATCTGGCTAACTAAGGTTGGAATAGTTTGGGGGAGGAGATTACTCAGAACTGACTCAGTTTTCCATTTGCCTCAGTTAGTGGCTAGCCTACCACCATGTCCTGCACAGTCATTCTTGACACCAGAAATCAAACATTTCAAGTAACAATACATTATCTTAGAATGAACACTGAGTCTAGTTAGAGAATCTGGATTCATATCCTATTTTTACCACTGATTAGGACCCCTTTAACAAGACCTTTTGATCTGGCAGAGGGTAAAGTCGTAGAAAGGGCAGCTAGATGGAATAGTCGATAAAGCACTGATCCTGGAGTCAGGAAGACCTGTGCTCAAACCTGGCCTCAGATATTTACTAGTTGTGTGATTCTGGGCAAGCCACTTAAACCCTTTTTTGCCTCCGTTTCCTCTTCTGTAAAATGAGCTGGAGAAGGAAATGGCAAACCACTCCAGTATCTTTGTCAAGAAAACTGGGTCATGAAGAGTCAGACACAACTGGAAAGGACTACAGAAAGGATGTTAGCCCTTTAAAGATGCTCATTAAAAACAGTGATAATGTAAGGAAGCTCATGAAACTTCCCTGATCAAGGAGAAGGAAGAAAGGAAGGGAAAGAGCATTTATGTGGCAAGTATAATATATGCCAAGATGGGTACTAACCTCTATACAAATATTGTCTTATTTGATCCTCACAATAATCCTGGCACTTAGGTGCTATGATTAGCACTTAACAGTTGAGGAAACTGAAGAAGACAGGGGTTAAGTGGCTTACCCAGGGTCATCCGGTTTTTAAATGTCTGAAGCAGAATTTCAACTCAGGGTCTTTCTGATCTCAGGCCTAGCACTCTATCCACTTTAGAGAAGACAGAAACTTCTCTGGCAATTCCCTGTCAAATTTTTGGCTAGAACTGCTTCGCATTGATGAACTAATCTACATCTTCATTCAAATTGTTAAGAAATTGTTCACAGTGGAAGCTAGGTGGTGCAATGAATAGATCACTGGCCCTGGAGTCAGGAGGACCTGAGTTCAAATGTGACCTCAGACGCAACACAGAAACTAGCAGTGTGACCTTGGGCGAGTCATTTAACCCCAACTGTCCTCCAAAAAGCAAAAAAAAATTAAAAAATAAATTGTTCACATCTAGTTTACATATTGATTCAAAAAGAAATGTGGGCCTTCTGTGTTCCATTGAGGTAAGATAGAAGAACCCTGACCCTAACATGATGTAGAAAGACATAATTGAGAAAATTAAGTGATAGCTTTCAAAAATTTTTAATCTTCTCCAAAAAATTCCGCTTCAGCTTACAATGCAATGTTTATGGGGTCTAGGTTGCTATTCAGTTTCTAGGTCAGCTATTTCTGACCACACACTTCTGAGTCATATTGTAAGCTTCCTATCTCTTGTCACAGAAGTCAGTCTTCAGGCAGTCTAGAGCTAGAAGCTGCTGAGAAACTACCAAGACCACATCGCATGGTACAGAATAATTTGTTTTTTCCTTCCTGTTCTTTTCTTTGTCCCTTCTCATTCACTCTCCCTAGTGACATTTCTCCCTTTTGCCCTCCTTCCCTTTTACTCTATCTCTTGGAACACAGCATATAAATCAAGAAGGGACCTTCATGATCAGTAGCAGTTGTGTGCTGGTAAATGTTTAACCACTGGCTTTCCAGAAATAAGGTACACTGGACAAGCTTTTAAATTTAATCTGCGCTATGAACATTATATCCATTACTTTCTTAGTTCTAAAAATCAAGAAAAACAAAACAAATCAAACCTACTCTGTAGCATTTGATGATTTCTGAGATGTAAATACTCACACTGAAAATATAACAATTACTCTTCCATCTCCCATCACGAGCATTGTACTCTAAAATTGAGACTACTCTTTTCGTGGATGTTGTGTGTATTTGTGAAAGAGTACCCTCCAGGTTTTCAGGAGGAGTGTTTTCTACTGACATTTCTTACTATACCATCTTGATAAATACCTACTGGCTGATTATTTTAGGGAAGCATACCCGAGGGGGCTTGTGAGCTACAATTATGAGGGAAGTCACCCACAGATTTACCCATAGAACTCAATGGTAAGAATTGTCTCTCTTGAGACCCAATCTATGAGTTCAAATATAAGAGAAGTCACAAAGTAGTGTTATATGTAATATGCATGTTGTCTTCTCTATAGAATGTAAGATCCTTGAAGGGAAGAACTGTTCCATTTGTATTTCTTGCATCCCCAGCAATTAGTACATTATCTTACACATAGAAGATGCTTAATAAGTGCTTATTGATTGATTGAATAATCAATTGATCGATTTGGAGCCAGAGAACTAGGTTTGAAATGTGACTCTGCCACTTAACTTGTGTGGTTTGGGGAAAGTCACCTCACCTTTTTAGGCCTCAACTTCTTCATTTATAAAATTAGGCAGTGGAACTAGATGAACTCTAAGGTCCCTTCTGCTCCTAATATTTGATCTTCTGAATTCTAAATTTAGATAGATACAGATATAGATATAAATTTAGATAGATGATATTATCGATAACCCTAACCATGGCTTTACATCTAGACCTGCTTCTGAAGAGAAGTCATGATGGCTGGTCAGCTATGTCCTATCAAAATGGTAGACAAAATGTGAAATGTTCAATTACTGTTCAGATGGTGGTACATACACTAAGGTAGCTGATATTTATGGAGAAGAGCATTTATTCTCCTGGACATTGATCATGATTCCGACCTACAGTGAAGTCCTACACACTTCAGTGTAGTCCTTCTACAAACCCTGGCTATGTTACTTATGACCTGTGACTGTATAAATCACTTCATCTCTTTAAGCCTGTTTTCTCATCTGTAAAATAAGGAGATAGTAAACACTTAGTAAATGTGACTCATGAATGACTGACTCTCTTTCTGTCTAGACTAAATAACTTATAAAGTCCCTTTCAGTTCTGGATCTAAGACATTCCTGGGGAATATAAAATTTTACATAACTGAATTGTCCAAATAACCAAAGTATACTGCCTTTGATCAATGCCAACTTTTTAAAAAAATTGCAACCATTTTGAATGAAAATCTTTCAAAATATTTTTACATACTACTCACATACTTCAAAATATTTTTATGTAATACATCTTTTGTTTTTAATTTTTAAATAATTTTTATTGATCTGACTTTTAAATTTATTCCACAGTCATTTCTGGACACCTCTTCTCCCCGCCTTCCGCACTGAACTCTTTGTGACAAAGCAAAATAATTAAGCATAAATATCCAAACACAGTGATCTGATCTATCAATATATAGTTTTCTGCCCATGTAGAACCCAACCCTTTAACCTTCCCCAAGACCATCATTATATATGTATATGAGGAAGATGTTACTCATTTCAACTTCCTTTGTGCGGTCCTTTCATTTGTGTTGTATTATTGTGTATATCCTTCTTTTTGCTTTTATTTCCCTCTATGTCAGTTTTACAAATCTTCCCATGTTTCTCTTTAAGTCTTATATTTATCATTTTTGTACTCAATTATGCTTTATTGCACTTTTACACCGTAGTTTTGTCAGTCATTCTCCAACTGTGAAGCATTCACTACATTTCTAGGTCTTGGTTGCCTTGGAGTATTGCTACACATATTTTGGTATGAACTGGACCTTTGTTTCTGCCTTTGATTTCTTTGGGGAATATTCCTTATAGTGGGATTTCTGGGTCAAAAGCTATGGACAATTTAATTACTTTTCTTGCAAGCTGATATCTAGACCAATTAGACCAATTCATAGCTCCAACAACAATCTATTAGAATGCCTGTCTTCTCATAATCCAATCCAATATTCGTTGTTCTTGTTCTTGATAATTTTTGCTCTTTTCCATGATTTGAAGTGAAACCTGAGAGTTGTTCTTATTACATTTCTCTTATTATTGATGATTTGGAGCACACCTGCTTTTAAATGGTCACATGTGGTTTACAATTCTTTTGAAAACTGTTTTATCTTTTGATCATTTATCTATTGTTGATTACTGCTTTCTGCTTTGTGTTTGTGTCAGTTCCTTATATGTTTGGATATCAGTCTTTTTTCAGAGATATATAATGCAATTTTTTCTTAGTTTACAGTTTTTTCCCTGTTCTATTCTTATTGATTTCACTTTTCTAAAAATATCTTTAAAATTTTCTGTATTTATGTATCTATTTTTTCAGTTGTGATCTCCTTTGTTACATATTTGGGTAAGAAGGAATTCTTTCTCTATACATGGTTATAAATGATACCTTCTCTTGACCTTTTCAATTCTTTTAAATTAAGTAGCCTTTTATAAACCATTGAGTATGCACTTTGATGTTATAGTGGCATATATGGCGGTATAATATTATTGTCTAAAACCAATGTCTGTTAAACTACTCTTCAGTTTTCCATAAAGTTCTTGTCTATGAGGGAGATCTTTTGCCACAAATGATGTTTTGTGTTTAACAAAAGCTATTTATCCCATTTGGTTAGTCAGTTTGTTTATCTAGTTCACCAATTCTTAATCTTGAGATCTTTGGACAGATTCCAAGAGGTCTGTGAACTTGAATGAGAAGAAAAAAATACGTCTTTATTTTTACTCACCTCTAACTGAAATTTAGTATTTCCTTTAATTATTTTAAAAAATTATTCTGAGGACGGGTTCATTGACTTCACCAGATTGCCAAAGAGGTCCATAGTTAAGAAAAAAGGTTAAGAACCCCTGATTTAATGTTTCATTAATCTGCTTATTATTAAATATTTTTGATGACATTGTCTTATAGTATGATTTGAAGCCTGGCAATCCTGCCTCCTTAAAACAGATTATACTGACTGTACTTCAACCTTTTCTTGATGAATCAAGGTCATTAAGACTCAAGGGATTTAGAATTTTGCAATTTGAATGAGAGTCAATAGTTTGCTATGACAGCCAAGAAAGCTAATTAGAGCTTAAGCTGCAATAATATGAGAGGCAGAGTGCCCAGGAATAGGGAGGGGATGGTTCCTCTCTATTCTGCCCTCCCTAGTCCTCATCTGCCCTTTGTCCCCTTATCATATCATATCACCTGTTGTGAGTGAATAGGTCTTTGACCTCTAGATGTGAATTCAGGAAAGAGAGCTACTTTATTCAGTAAGAAAGTTTTCAAGATGCAGACAGTTCTTGCTGTGCAGCCAATGGAAAATGGGTGTTTCCACTCCCCTGGTAGGCCCACATGGAATGTCCATTCATGTGCTGGTTCTCTTATCTCCCTGGAGCAGCTCAAAATCTTTTGTCATGGGGCTGCCTCCATTTTAGATTGTCTGAGCATGTGCCAAATCCCATTGCTTTGTTTAATTCTGGATATCTCATTTGAGAAAGATCATTGAAAAGTTGGAAAATATAGTGAAGGATCTTGAATTTATGCCTTTCTAACACAGGTTGAAATGACTGAGGTGTTTAATTTGGAGAAGAGAAGGCTTAAGAGAAAACATGACACTTGTATTCAAGTATTTGAAGGGCTGCCATAGTTCAATGTGCCCAGCTTGGTCTAATTGGAAATGGATTTGGGGGCTAACAACAAGAGGATTCTTTGCTTGGGTATTGGCTGGATGCAATGGCCTGAGGTTGCTTTCAATTTTGCTACTCTGTGATTCTATGAAATAGACAAAGGAAAGAAAATTTAAAATACAGTGGGATTGAAGATCCCAACTTTGTCTAACTTCTCATTTCTAACCTGATTTACCCTCAGGCCAAGACTGATAACACAAAAATGCTTACTTCATCCCCCGGTGTAGTACTTATAGAATGAGAAATTACTTCTCCTCCCCACCCCCACCCCATTTACTCTTTGAGGAGAGGCAAAGGACTCTTATTTAGGTAAGATTGTCATTGGCTACAACTTCCCCTCCCCTAATTTGACTGCTTGAGGTCTGCTTCAAGTAAAAGATTTCTTTTACTATGGAGACAGAGAAACAATATCCTTACTCTTCTGAGGAACAAAATTGGCATACTGCTATCCAGATCCAAACATTGAGATTCTAACTCATTAACTCTGAGATTTGATTGACAGAAAAAGCACTATAAACTCCCAAGGTGAGGAAGAGGAAGAACTTGGTTTATATGATCCTACTAGTTTATTGTTTCTCAAAGATAATTTATGTGGCAGGAGAAAAGGTCCTTATTAGGAGGGGAGAACTATCAATGAATGATAACCTTTTTCAACTACAATGAATTCAACAAATATTTATTGGGTGCCTGTTACGTGTAAAGGACTGTGTTCTTGGGAGAGAAAAACAAAAACAAAATGGAACCCATTCCTAAGGAACTATCTGTTAGAGATCCTAAAATCTTAGAATTAGAAAGGATCCAGTTATGGGTCCAATTTTCTCATTTTACAGATGAGAAAACCGAGGCTCAGAAATTTTGCAACTCACCTCTGGTTACACAAGTAATGTCAAAGATAGGATTTGAAATAGATCCTCCTAACTCCTGGTCAAACACTATAGCCATGTAACCTGTGTATATGAGTAAATACAAAGCATATATAACTCCTGCTCCTTCTTTGTCCACATCTTCCTTTTTACTATTCATGATTTCTCTCACTCCTTGTATTTGGACAGCTCCCTTCTAGATATACCATTGTTTAAGGAGTATGGCTTCTGTCAATGTACACCAACTATCAACTGCCCAAGAATCTGCTTTGGGGTGGGGGGGAGAAGTGGTGTTATCTCCACAATGCAGCAGCGCCAGATGTGCTTCCTCATCCCCCAATACTTAAGGACAACAATGTCCTTCATAGTTTTGTTCTAGATAAAACCCCCAAGTCACAGCTTCATTTTATGGTAAACATCAAATTTGAAAAACGTGTCTCATAAATTCTGAATCATTATCCTCTAGGCATTTAGCCCACACAGCTTTGTATAATGGGGGAAAAAAGCATTTTACAGAGAATTAGGAAATTGATGTGTTCTGGTTTCATATCAAGTTAATGTTGGAATCACCAAACCTTCATTTTGATGAAGGGCCCCCAGGCCATCTCTGGGCAGACAACTACTCCTTCATTTCTCTTTGGGCTATGCTCCTGACTCTGGACTTCTTTCTTCACCTCATTCCTATAAGTACTTCCCTCTTCTCTTGCTTTTCAGCTTCCTTTTATATGGTATCTTCTCCCATTAGAATGTAAATTCCTTGAGGACTGGGATTATACTTGTTTTTGCTTCTTTCTGGAACTTCATCTCTTAACAACAGTTACTAGAAGATAGTAAGGGCTCAATACAAGTTTCTTGACTTAAACTGACTTGACTATTGATGGCATTTCAGACACTGTGGTACCTGATTGGAATAACCATCTTGGTCAGTTGGACATCTATGGGACCCTTCAATTCCCACCCCCCTGAAAACTGCTGATTCCTCCCACTCTGTGTTCACTTTAGGGCAACCCTCCAGAGAGTGAACTTGTGGGCCAATTGGAGCCACTTGGGAAAACTACTCAAGGTCTTTAATAGTCACAAAGTGATCATTTCTCTTAATTGTAGCTTGGTAGAGCAATAAGACTATTAGAACTAGAGTCAGAGAACCTGGTTTTGAATCCCAGCTCTGTTACCTACTACTGCCTATCCTAGAACAAATCACAACCTCACTGAGCTTCAATTTCATCCTTTGCAAAATCAGAGGGAGTCAGACTAGATGGCTTTAAAAAGAGTTTTAAATCTGGACTCCTATAACCCTTTCTGTCAATTCAGAGAAGGAATGCTAGTGGCACTTGAGCTTCAGGGCAGCTAGGTGGTACAATGGGGAAAGCACTAGGCCAAGAGTCAGGAAGACTTATCTTCCTGAGTTCAAATCCACCCTCAGACACTTATTAGCTCTGTAACCCTGGGCAAGTCACTTAACCCTGTTTGCCTCAGTTTCCTCATCTGTAAAATGAGCTGGAAAAGGAAATGGCAAACCACTCTAGGGTCTTTGCCAAGAAAACCTGAAATGGGATCACGGAGAGTCAGATATAACTGAACCCCAAGAACTTGAGTTTTGAATTCCTAATGCTATCACATCCCAGGTGGTGGGAGACAGTGAATGGTAGAGGAACATTACCTCTTTCTCTTCTCTCTGTTTGCAAGAGACAGTGTGGTGAAGAAGAATGTTGGAGCTGGAGCCAGGCAAACCTGAGGTCAAATGCTGTCTCCAACACATTATTAGTCCTGCAATGATGGGCAAATTATTTGAACTTTTCCAAGCCTGTTTCCTCCTCTAAAGAACTGGGTATTATGCTTACACTTATCACATAGGGTTTGTTTTTGTTCCTTCATTCCTTCATTCATTTGTTTGTTTTGTAAACCTTGAATGAAGTGAGTGTTATATAAAGGCCCTTAATATTCTTCCCCAATTCTAATCTGAAATTGCTACCAGGAGCTCTGGACTCAGGAGACCTGTGTTTGGACACTGGCGTCAATACTTACCAGTGGTGTGACTGGAGATAAATTAATGAGCCTCCATTTTAGTCTCCAAATTGCTTGTCATAATTACTTCAAAAGGTTAATGGAAAGAAAGCACTAAATTGCTATGTAAATGAGGGCCATTAATTTTATGGGTTGTGCACCTCCAAAGTGGCAGCCATTGGAGGAATAACAATTCTCAACTTCCTGAATGTTTTCATCATATCTCTGCCCATTTGGCATAAACAATTCTGTGGCCTCTCTAATGTACTTGAATGGTTGGTGATAGCTCCTCACAGGCCATCAAAGTGCCCTGGATATGGGCCACTGTTGCAAGTGTGTATCTTGGGTGAGCCGTAAAGAATAAGGGCCTAGAGAGGCAGTGTGGCATAATGGGTAAGGAGGCAGTCTTGACATTCAGAAGATATGAGTTCTAGCTCTTGGATTCTGAGTACCTACTGGTTGAATGACACTCTGCAAGTCAAGTGTCTCAGACTTTGGGTTGCAGAGCAGTTGTAGATCAGCACTAGAGGGAGTTTCCTCACTGAGAGTTCCCTCTACCAATGAAATAGAGACAGCTAAGTGGCACCATAGTGCATAGAGCCCTGGTCCCAGATACAGAAAGACATGAGTTCCAGTCCTCATACACTTACCAGCTGGGTGACCCTGAGTACATCACTTAAGCATTGGCTATCTCAGTTTCTTCATCTGTAAAGTGGGGAGAAGGGACCATCTCTAGTCTCCTGATCTATATTTTGCCACTGGACTCAGATGGCTCTGGAGGAGAAAGTGAGGCTAGTGGCTTTGCACAGGCCTCCTTCACTTAAATCCAATTCATTTGCAAGTCATGACATTATCTTCCTGATATGGCCCTCTTCAAAAAGGAAGAACAAACAACAACAACAATTGGGGATAATAATAGCCTACCTTCTGGGGTTGTTGTGAGGATTAAATGGGACAATATTTGTAAAGTATCTGGCACATAGTAGGCACTATATAAGTGGTAGCCATTATTATTGTGGATAGTAATAATTTTGATTTCTTTTTTTTTTTTAAGCATCGCAAGAATGGGGACTGACATGCTCAGTTGCATCCAACCTATAAAACAAATACCAACAAACCAAGCACATTTTACCAAAGCTTCATCTTCTTAATTTTTTAATTCATGGGCAAATCAAGGGTACTTGAAATTGCACACTTAGGAGTCAGTCATGCTTACCTAATGCAAATGGGCTCTGCAAGTGCTAGCTCATGGTAGTACGAGGAGCCTTCTGGACTTTCAGCTCATTTGGCCAACTGAAAACACATGAGTGCTTCCCATTCTGCTGAGCACTCAGCTCTCCGTGGGGCGGCCCAGCTTCAGACAGCCCATCTTTCCTTGTCTTTCTGCTAAATGAACTAATGTGGCAAGGAGGTGACATTTGCGAGAGATTTCCTAATTTTCTCATCCTTATAGGTTTTCAGTTGATTGGGTCTGGTAGTAGAATCACTATAAGCTTCTGTCATGGCTTTAATCAAAATAAGGCCTCCCAGTTAAGTCATTCCTTTCATCTATGGTTCTCTTCTTTCTCATTACAGGCTATGGATTAGGGGTATAAAGACTGGCCTGTCCCACTCCTTCTTGCCAAAGACACAACTTTATTTCTTTTCCTTCGATGTTCTTTCATCTCTCTAGTTTCAATTCCCCCTTTTCTCTTTCATCTTAATCTTTTCAAGCTTTCAATGAGAATTCAAGCTCAGCCCCATTTTTATGATCTTTGCTGTCTCCACTGCCTTCACGAGACTTTAGCTATCTCAGGACTAAGGATGTTGAAATAGAATTTGGACTGGAAGGGAATCTGAAAATCATCTAATGCTAGGAATCTGTAAGTCCTCTCTTTCTCTCTCTTTCTCTGTGTGTGTGTGTGTGTGTGTGTGTGTGTGTGTGTGTGTGACTGACCCCTTTAAGAGAATGGGGAAGTCTATAGATGCCTTCTCAGAATGTTTTTAAATGTATAAATTAAAGTACATACTATCATAAAGGAAAACTATTATAAAGTCACAGACCGCAGATGAAAAACCCCTGATTATAATCCAATTTGTATTCCCTCCATTTTATAAATGAGGAAAATGAGGCCCAGAGAAGAGAAATAACAAGAATTTATTAAGCAGCTACTATAAACCAGGCATTGTGCTAAGCATTGGGAATACAAAGAAAGACAAAAAACAAACTCTAGTACTTCACAGTCTGAAGGGTGTGTGTGTGCAAGCAACTAGGTACAAACAAGATATTAACAGGTTTAATTTGAGCTGATCTCAGAGGAAAGACACTTGGCTATGGTCACACAGGTAGTCGGAGGTAAAACCAGATCTTCTGACATTAGTGACTTTCAATGCTTTTTATTGCATTGTACCATTTTTATTATATTTATTTTATCATATTATACGAAGTTGCCCATGTAGACACTGGGCCCTTACAGGTGTGATCATTCTCAGGTAGTCTGGTCCTTTGTCCAGATCCCAGGGAATGTTTCTATAAGGTAGAGAGAGCTCTACCTGGTCCTTGATATTTCTATTTTTTCTGGGGATCATTGAAATTTGGAATCACCATTGTGAAGGGAGACAATCTGGATGACAGTTTTCATGGGTGGCATGCTCTGAACCCCCACCTTAGACGCAACTTGTGCCTTTCTGTGATGTTATGTGACTATCTCTGTTTCACTGCCACTAAGGTTGTGTTTACATTATCAATGAATCTACCCCAGAAGAACTGGTATCAAATAAAGAAGCAGAAGTGTATAGGAAATAGAGGATGGGATATGGAGTTAGGAACACTCAGGTTCAAATCCAACCTCTGACACTTACTAACTCTATGACCCTGGGGCAGGTCACTTAATTTCCCTGAAATTCTTCACTGGGATGTGAGAATAGAATGAGCTATGTATGTGCAGTAGATAGAACTCCAAGTCTGGTGTCAGGAACTGAGTTCAAATCATGTCACAGACACTTATGCTGCATGGCCTTTGGCAAGTCACTTAAGCCTCTTTTTTGCCCCAATTCCCTCATCTGTAAAATGAGGGGTTAGATCAAATGACCACTTATCCAACTTCCTAGGACTGTTGCAAGGATCAAAGAAGTACTTGGCATAGTGCCAGGCACATAGTAAGCCCTATATAGATGTTAGCTATTATTGTTATGGGCAGTTAGGTAGGGAAGTGGATGGAACACTGGGTCTGGAGTCAGAAAGACAGCTTCCTGAGTTCAAATCTGGCCTCAGACACTTACTAGCTGTGTGAACCTGGGCAAGTCACTTCACCCTGTTTGCCTCCATTTCCTCATCTGTAAAATGAGCTTGAGAAGGAAGTGGAAGATGAATCTAGGATCTCTGCCAAGAAAACCCCAAATGGGGTCATAAAGAGTCAGAATGACTAAAATGATTGAACAAGAATTATTATCAAATGAATGTCATGTATCACTCCTTTTGTTGTTGCTAGGAATGCCTGACACCATCTACTTTACTCATTAGGTTGTCCAAAATAATGGGACCAAATATGGCTCAGTTAGTGATAGCCCCAGACTGTTTCTGAATGTGCAAAATGAGGAGGGGGAGATAGAAGATAAGAAATAGAAAGAGCTTCTTTCAGAACTCCCTGGAATACATCACAGTGAATGGAGCTCAGAGCAAGGGTAGCAAGAATGGAGCTGTGGATGCCAAGAATAGGAATCTATAAAAGGAAAGAAGACCTTTGAAATAAGGCAAAAACATTGTCTGATTGTTCTAGGAACCTAATCACCTTGCATTTAGATGTTAATTTTCTAAGGAGTTCTGTGTTTTCTGAATGATGGACAATGTCACATTTCTTGGAATAAGGTGGGGCAGATGAGAGAAAAGGTCATTCGGGAGGCCCAGAGTGCAATGGCTTTCCCTAAGCCACATCTTGGGGCAGCAGTGGGTACAGGACATATTAGAGGCATCTGGGTAAAACGCTGAATTTAGCACCAGGGGCCTTAAGTTCAAATCCTGGCTCTGTCACTTACTATGTATTTGACATTGGGCAAATCATTTCACTCCTCTGGCCCTAAATTTACTCATCAATAATGTGAGGGAGCTGGACTTGCATGGTGAAAGTTAATGATTTAAAAACATTTGACATTCATCATTTCATTTGGTTCTCATGACTGCCTTGCAATGTGAGGTTGGTAGTGCATTTCCCAAATGAGGTAATTGAAGCTAAAAGAAGCTAAGTGACTTGTCCAAGGCCATGTACCTAACTAATACAGCTAACACAACCAGGACTTCATCTGAGCTCTTATTACTCAACCTAGGACTACTCAATGATGTCAAGTGCCTTGAGATGCAGGCCACAAGACCTGGTGCCTTCCATATGGCAACAGAAAGCATTACTGTTTTCTAGGAGAGCTGTTGTTGAGTTGTTTCAGTCATGTCCAACTCTTTATAACCCCATTTGGGGTTTTCTTGGCAAAGATACTGGAGTGGTTTGCCATCTCCTTCTCCAGTTCATTTTACAGATGAGGAAACTGAGGCAAATAGTGTTAAGTGACTTGCCCAGGCTCACTCAACTAGTAAGTATCTGAGGACAGATTTGAACTCAGGAAGATTCATCTTCCTGACTCCAGGCCCTGTGCTCTATCCATTGTGCCATCTAGCTGTCTATTTAGTAGTTTAAATTTTCATCTGAGTAAAAAATGGTCTGCATTATTCCCAGGGTTTAAGTGATCACTTGGAATCCATCAACATTTGAAGGAGGAATTCTCTTAAAGAAGTGTACTACATGGAAGAATGGAAGTGTTGGAGTCAGAAGGCTTGGGCTTGAATCCCAGCTCTGCCACTAACTACCTATGTACCTTGGGGAAAGTTAACTGACCTCTCTGGGCTTGTTTCCTTATCTAAAAAATGAAAAGTTGGAGCAAATGACCACTAAATTTCCTTCCAGTTCTCGAACTGTGACCTACCTAAAGCAGCTCATTGTAAAGGATATGCTAAGGATGAATTTGCCTTATGGATGGTGCCCTGGGGAACTCTTTGTTACCAGTTTAAATTATAGAGGGAGCAGAATAAGAAAAAAGAGAAGGAAGGGTGGAGGGATTTCATAGGCCTAACCTTGGCTCCATGGAACTACCAAAAGAAGGATTCTGTCTTCTCTCCTTCATTCTTGACCCATTTCCAGTTGGAAGGAAGCTCAAAGGGCCCCAGTTTGAGTATCTTTTGTTTTAGGGGAAGTGAATAAGACTAAAAAATGTCAGTGCCTGTGACAAGAGAGTGACCCAGTCTTTATTTCTTTGACCACTTTGGCATTAACCATCTGTGTAATGAAAACATAGTTGTACTCAAAAGCACAGTAGACTTAAGCCTGAGTACACACACCATGGTGAATGAAGTATAACTTGGAGCCAGCTTGGCATTCCCCAACCTAGGCCAGATTCCCCTGCCTGTCCTTGACTTTCACTGATAGGAACAGTGTGGCACATGGTTCAAGTTCATTGGTCTGTTTAAGGCAGTTTCCACCAGGTTAACTCAGAAGAATGACACAGTTAGTACAGGGACAGCTACAGGCAAGGTTACCTCCCCAGGAAAGCCATCTCTGAGCCAAACACTACCCTCTCTAGAAGGCAGCAAAATGCAGTCACCTGAACCTTTGGGTTGCAGAATCTGACAAGGGCTGGTTTCAGGACAGAGACTTGGCTCAGGTACAACCTTACCTGAGGGATTGGGGGATGGATGGGATGTAATCTCAAGGTTCCCCCTGGCTCTGTGAATTTGTGGTTCAATTTCTATTTCTTCTGATGATCCATAGATTATGTACTATGAGAGATATGACATTCCTGCATTCCGAGGAATGTTAACCTAGAGAAAATTATAGTTCACTAAGGATTTTAGACCTAAATTTCTCACCATTAGATTAGAATATAGAGAAAGGATTAGGAATAGGCAAGAGAGATAGGTGCTCTGGGCACAATAAAAAGGGCAGGGGTTAGTATATAACCAAAAGCTTTAAAATATAAAATATTACAGTTTAATAAATGCAGAACAGTTGAATACTGTAAAAGTCTACTCTCCATGGTACATAGCTGTTTTGAGATAAGGATGCATGTATGGTGCTCCTGGGTGGGGACTGAGTGTTCTTCAGAGAAGAGTAACACAGAGGCAGTTCCAATGTCCAGCCTTCTAAGAGCTCCAACTATGATCAGATGAAATCACTACCCTGTCATGCTTACCTCATTATTTCTGCCTTTTGTCTCTGCATAAAATTGAAAGCTGGACTTGACAGAATGAGATCTTACATGGTACAGTTGGTGCTAGTAGCTTCCTTCCCAAAGCAGATGCTTGACCCAAATGGCAACAAGGGGGAGTTCAGGGTTTATTTTCCCTCAGACTTTCTGCCTTGATTTTTTGGGTTTTGCAATTAATATGTCACTTTATTTGCCAGTTAGTTAATTGTTCAGCTTTTTTTAAGTAGGTACAGAATACTGTCCTGGTCACGATGGAGAGATATGAAAGGGGAAAAAAAAACTGTTTCCAGTACTCAAACCACATAGAATCTAAAAAGGAAATGCATTAAAAAAAGAGAGGGGGGGCAGCTAGGTGGTACAGTGAATAGAGCACCGGCCCTGGATTCAGGAGGACCTGGGTTCTGATCTGGCCTCAGACACTTAACACAAAAACTAGCCATGTGACCTTGGGCAAGTCACTTATCCCCAATTGCCCTCCAAAAAGCAAAAAATAAAAAGGAAATCCATGTGAAAAGAAGACCCCTGACCACTATGCCCCCAGGGCTTTGATAAAATATATGAAAATCATTATAAAGTACATCATTGATTTAATATTTCAAGAGAATTATGATTTCATCAGTGTAGATAATCTCTCAACCAATGCACCTCACAACCCTTCTCCCCTCAGGAATACCAGCTCACTCTTCAAAAGAAAGCTAGGCTCTTCTTTACAAGACAGACTGTGAGATCCTTGGGAGCAGAAACTATTGTTTTTGTTTAGTTTTGTTTTTTTGCCTTTCCCAGCACCTAGGTAAAGAAGTGGTAGCCTCAGTGGTGTGACCCTGGATAAGTCACTTAACACCTGCCTCAGTTTCTTTAACTGTAAAATAATAATAATAATAGCATAATAGCACCTTCCTCAGAGGGTTGTTGTGAGGGTTAAATGAAATAATATTTGTAAAGTACTTAGCACAGTTCCTGGCACATAGTAGGCACCTAATGAATATGCGTTAAATGATTGGCTTAAGAGAATCACAGAAATTAAAGGGTCCTCAGGGAGCATACATTCCAAAACTATACCTAGGTGGGAATCCTCCTCCCTCTATAACATAAAGAGTAAATCAGTGAGGAAACTCTTCACTGGGGCAGATTGGAAGCTATAATCTATGGCTTTAGAAAATTGCCAGGGGGCACTGAGAAGTTAAGTGACTTAGTCAGGGTTACAGAACCAGGAGGCGCCAGAGGTGAGACTTCAGCCCTAGTCTTCCTGACTTCTGGGGCCAGCTTTCTATACACTCTGCCACACAAAAATCAACTCCATATTTATTAAAGCTACCACTCTTTCATTGTAGGACAATAACACATTAGCATTTTTAATTATTGCTATATTTCACTTACAATTTATATGAAGCCTTCAGTCCCTTACATCTTTTTTCAGGCAAACATCTGTTTAGTCATGTTTCCATCATTTTTGTGAAGGTGATTTTTTTTGGATCCCAGATAGGACATTTGTATCTATTAAATGCCATCTTGTTAGCTTCAACCCAGTGCTCTAGCCTGGCAGGTCTTTCTTGGATTCTGACTTGGCCATCCAGTATGTTAGCTTTCCCTCCCAGCCTGGCATCACCCACAAATTTGGAAGCCTCCTCAGCCTGATGGCATAACCTACCAGAGCTTGTCTTCCATTTGTACAGTCTTTGAGATGTCAAAGTTACCTGCACTTTTCATGAAGTCATCAGAGGGTGACTGGTGGGGAAAGATGCTTAACTGGTGTGTGTGTGTGTGTGTGTGTGTGTGTGTGTGTGTGTGTGTGTGTGTGTGTGTGTGTGTGTGTAATCATTACTCCTAGACACAGGAATGAAGAGTGTGTATCTCTGGCAATAACAATGAAGGTTTATCACTCTTAGCCCAGTGTGTTGAAGTGCTTCTACTGTATAGAAACGTGTCAGTCAACAAACCAACAGACATTTATAAAGCACTTACTATGTGCCAGTCCAATCACTTTGCTCTGGGCTAAGGATACAAAGAATCCCCAAAGCAGACCCTGCCCCTCAAGAAGCTTTTCTTCTTACAGGGGAAAGAACATATAAATAACACATAAGACATAGATATGAATATGTGTGTATATAATGACATATATGATATGTATTATAAATATAAGTGCACATGAGATATATAATGAACCAATGTACATCTACAGGTAATCCAAAAGGGGAAAGCAGTAGCACCTGGATGGGGCTAGGAAAGGCCTCCTGTAGAAAGTGGAATTTAGACTGAGTCTTCAATGAAGGTAGGGAAATTAAAAGATAAAGGTAAAAAGTGAAGGACTGTTACACAGGGGGTATATGTAATTGCTATAGGGGTGTGCCATAAATAGAACTGGGTGGGCCAATAGTACAGCTCATGCACAGGCCTACAGACATTTCCTGGCACTCTTGGCAGAGTTGTACCCATTGGGTATTGAGGCAATTGGATTAGCTCATCCATCATGGTAGACGTAGGAATGAACTTGGGTTCCCATACAGAGACCTACAGTAGGACATTGTACTTCTTCCAGCCATTACTTAGTTTCCTACCATCTCCAGCTGACATTTCGTCCTTTCTCATAGCCTTCGAGAGAGTCTTCTTTTTCCTCTAAAGGCTTCCACAGGTCAAATATCCACTGATCAAGGATAGTTTCAGTGTCAAGTGAAGAGATCCTGGCTAATGGTTTAATCTACCTTTCCCAACTTCTTGCCAAACACCTGCCTTGTCCATACCTAGACTTCCCTGTCCTTACACTTCTAGCTTGCATGAGGTTTTACACTCTTTCACATACCTGTCTTGCTTTCCTCTGAACATAGGCCACCACTGTACTTTGGCCTGGTCTACAGCACGTGTTGGTTATTCTAATCAAATGTTTTAGAGGCAATGTAGTGTAATGGATAGAACAGATTCAGAGATAGCAAACCCTGAGTTCAAATCTTCCTTCCGATACTTACTAGTTATGTCATCGTGAACAGCTCACTTAATTTCACAACCTCAGTATCTTCATCTGTAAAATGAGACTTTTCCCCTCACAGATTTGCTGGAAGGTTCAAATGAGAAAAAAATGTACAAAAATCACTTTGACATTTAAAAACGCTGTGTGAGTATCAGTTATTGTTCCACACAAAAAAGCATCTAATCCATTCATTTCTCCCTGTGAGAGACTGTTTTTTTCCTCATCATTTCATTTCTTTTCATCCAAAATATAAACATTAGAGGAAAATCAGAGCAATGTCATAGAAAGAGGATGAGGGGGAATAGTATGTATACCATAAAACTCATCTAGTTTTAACAAAAGAGAGACTTGGGAAACCAAGCTGAAATGCTTAAGAAACCACCTCTCTTCTGCTATTTTGAGCACATACTGTTCTCATCTTTGATTTGCATTGCCTTTCTTAGGAGCAGTCTGGGAATCCAAGCTCCTGTCATTTTAACAGCAAAGTGGGAGCTCCATTCCGAGTCAACAATCACTCACTTTGTAGCTATAGAGAGTTTTACCATGACCTGATTTTTCCTTTAGGTGAAATTACTAGGTGAGTGAGTAACTGATGAGAAACGTGAGAATATACTTCTGCTGAATCCTTAGTAATGTGAGAAAAAGAGTCACACTATTATTAATTTCATTAACTCATGCGATTGGTCTTGGGATTAAGCTCTGCCAGCAAAACTATTCAGAAAGGATAGCTTATCACCTTGAAAAAGTCATTATGCAATCTAGTGTAATGGAGAAAGAGCTAGATTTGGAGTGTAAGCCCCTGGCTTTGAGTACTGGCTCAGCCTCTTCCTATCCTCATGACCTTGGCAAAGGCAGTCTCTCTGGATCTTGATTTCCTCCATTGTAAAATGAGAGGTTGGGTAAGATGACTTCCAGCTCTAAATCTAAAATCGTATGAGTAATAGGGATTCAACTTGTCCTGCTTCCACCATTGGGAAGAACTAGAACTAACAGAAATTACAAGGGGATAGATTCTACTTCAAGATGAGGAAATCATCCTTAAGGAATGCCTGGAGTTTGCCATCAATAGAAGGCATTGGTGACTGGCTCATTCCCTGTCAGTCGGTCAATGTGCCAATAATTATTAAGCACCTCCTATGTATCAGGCACTGTGCTAAATGCTAGAGTTACAAAGAAAAGCAAAAGCCAGTCTGTTTTGATAGAGCTGAAAATCTAATGCGAGATAAAAACATGCAAAGCTGTAGTGTGTGCAAACAAGCTACAGACAGGATAAATTGGAAATGATCAAAAGAGAGAAGGCTCCAGAATTAAGGGCAATTGGAAAAGGCTTCCTGCCGAAGGTAAGATTTTAGAAGGGATTTGAAGGAAGTCAGGGAAGCCAGGAGTTAGAGATGAGGAGGGAGGGATCTCCTTACTAGAGTTCTTTAATCAAAGGCTATATGACTTCAAAGGTCTCTGACTTCTGAAGAGATGATTTTATGAAAGAGAAGCATCAATAACACAGAGCCTAAAAGGCAGTCACTCCATATCACCAGCATCAATGCTATATTTTAGAGTAGTGATTTCATATTAATGTTCTAAGAGAATAGGAGCCCAAATTTTCATCTGTATTTCTTTGAATCTGTAAGTATGAGATGCTCAGTGAATATTAAATTGTGTCTTGGAAGGCTAAGAATTCACAATGAATATTAAATTGGGATCTGCAAATGTTGCTAACGGCCAAAAATAAATGCAGGATTGGGAAAGGTTAACAATGTGGACAAGAGGAATAAGTCTTGGGAAAGTGAAAAGCACAGTGGCCATAATATTTCAAAACACACATGCTTCAGGATCAGAAGAAACCTGGAATGCAGAATTGTGGAAAGTGCCCTGGAGGCATTGTTAATTTGGCCATATCCTTATCAGAAAAAGCCAACCTAACTATAGATCGACCTCTGCCTCTGTAACTTTATTTTGAGGAGAAAGTTATTTTTATTACAGATATGGTTCTGAGAGCAGGATAGGCAGAGGAGTAGAGATTTTAGAATTTTCAAACTATTTTTTAGAGGCAAACTCCTCATATCTTCACATCATTATAACATGTGCAACCCAACAATATTACAGAATTGTAGAGTCTTGGAAGGGACCTTAGGAGTCATGTAGACTCACCTTTTCCTCAATGGATAAATCTTTATAACATCGCAGGAAAGTAAGTGTCCTGTCCCTGCATAATTATGTCATGGCTTCCAGGCCTAGGCTGATGAAAAATTGTGATGCTAGTAAATTTAGTTTTTGATGATCTCCCCTTTTTATTTGCTGTCTCTTCCTTCTTCATCCTCCCTCACCCCACATCCTTGTAGTTGATATTATTTTTTCTACCTTTTTCCCCTTCTCCATCTCAATGAAGTTCAGTAAATTTTTATTAAGTCATTATTTGCTTTGGGATGAGGTCGTATGCCATAGATGGATATACAGTCTATCATGCAGTCAGGACTAAGTCAAATCTGACTTTTGACACATACTGGCTATGTGACCCTGGGCTAGTCACTTAAGCTTTTAATACCTTGCACAAATATCTAAGAAAGTAAGTTGTAGAAAAATTGCTTATTTGAAATGATGGGTGGAGTTTCTTCACGAAGGAAGTTAGTACAGCAATGACATCATAGATGTATGTAGACAAAGCATAACAAAAAATGCAAAACACTTTTCTAGAAGGAAGATACAAAGGCCATAAAAAGGGGACCTTGTCTCCTGCTCTCCTTGTCCCTTTGTAATTTATGTAATCTCTTTTTTATCATTCATACTTACTTTGACTCTTCGATCTTTTTACGTATAACATGGTGCCTCCCATTTAAATGTCAAAATTATAGAGAATTTCTAAAAAGATATCATGACAATGATAACTTTGTGAATCTTTGTGGTATTAACATCAAGCATGGTGTGGAACATGGAAAAATAGGTTCACTAAAGTGTTTTCCACAATCTTGGAGGACGCCCAGTGTAGAGCAGAAATGGAAGGTGAGGGATCCTTTATAGATGCTGAGGGCCTCCAGATTATACTCTTTGTTGATTAAATTATTCTAATTGCAGTAAGGTCTAGAACATTGGGAAGTATCCTAAATCCTAGAATAAATAAATAAATATATATATATATATATATATATATATATATATATATATATATATATATATATATATATATATATATATAAAACCATCCATAAAGGAAAAACCAGCAAGTGAATAATAGCTATTGTTTAGACTATGATAGGCAGTTAGATGGACAAAGCCTATATGTGACTATATATGAAGATACATAAATATATGTGTGTGTTATATATTTTAATATTTTTATGTGAGCATGTAATAGCTCTCTAGCAAAGCTTGAGCTGGCTGAAAAATCTAAGGAGTTGTATTTCTTACCTGCCTGGGAAGAAAAGAACAGAACACAAAATCAGGACTGGCCAGAAAAGTTTTTCTCTCTATGGTAAGCGTTTGAAGGATCTTTCCAAAGGGAGAGAAGGAAAGACAAGGAGAGGAGAAAAGAGGACAAGTAGTATCATGCCTGGACACATGTAGTAGTAGTAGTAGTAATAGGATAGTAGATAGCTACTGAATCTAGACTGCATGGTTCTTGAAGACAGGAAAAGTATTCCCTAGGTACCCTTACTTATTGCATTTTAGTTTACATGGTGAATAACTATGGTTCCTTGATTATAATGGTATTATATGGTGGCATAAAAATTGGTCAGTCAGGAAATGAACATTTATTAGGCATCTTCTATGTGACAGGCACAGTGCTAAGTTCTGGCGATACAAAAAAAAGGCAAAAAGGTTTTGCACTTAAGAATCACAGAATTTCAGGACCTAAGACAGCTTTCCTCCAACTCATTTAAGGGAAACCAGGAATATTAATTGCAAAATGTTTCTATCTTAGAAAACTCATACACAATATCTAAATATTATAATGATGTTGGGAAAAGCTGGCATTATAATCCATTAAGGCATTGTAATACTTGACCAATCAGATCACCTGGGACAGCAGTCAGAATTAGGAATAATGATGGTAGCTGATACATACACACCTAAATATGTCTATACTTAAACACCTTATACACATTATTGTATCTGAGGCTCACAACTATCCCATAAAGCAAGCAGTGCAAATATCACTTATCCCCATTTTATGGATGAGGGGATTTAGCCTTTAAGAGTTTCAGGTGGCTTCTCTGAAATCACATGGCTGGCTATAAGGACTTGAACAAAGCTCTGTCTTCTGACTCCAAATCTAGTACTTTTCCTACTCCACCACAGATGAAAGGCAAAGCCCATGAACTTGACTAAAGCTGCATCCCCTCACCTGTCTGCTCTGTGTGGCCAGGTGTTAGCTTCTCTACTTTGATGACGCATCTTTGGAGCCTCTGAATGGGAAGAGAAGCCCTTGCTGCTCTGGCCTACTTGGTTCTATTTCATGGAAAAATACTAGGCATCTAGCCTGGATATCTGAAACCTGCCTTGCAAATTCCCACCCAACAGGTCTTTCAGCATTATTAACACAGGGAGAAGTTTGCAAAATAGTTTCTTGGACAATGAAGAGGAAGATAAAATGTCACCTTCGTGGAGCAGGTTGTGTGAGCTGACCGTGGTTAAGTGCCTCGCTCTGCAATATTAGTAGAAAGTTACCCTGCAGCTAAGATTTCGAAACGTCTAGTCATCTGCTGGCAGCAGGAGTCCTTGATAGCATATTTTTGTCAATAAATAACTGAGAGGGGGCTCCAAACCTATTTACTGGATAGCTAGAGGCATTTATCACTACATTCATCTATCCTAATGCAATTCAAAATAATTGCCTGAATACAACGAACTCTCAAGGTTGTTTTTTGTTTTATTTTTTTTCGCCCTTTGATAGAGGCTTCATAGTTCAGTGCAAAGAATCTAAAAGTCAGAGGATGTGAGTTCAAGTTAACACTCAACCACTAGCTAAGTGACTAGAGGTTAAGTCATGTGACCTCTTCAAAGCTCAGGGCTTTTGTCTGTGAGTGGAGTTATAATAACTTCTATTAATTACCTCCAAGGACCTCCAGACTCTTAAAGACTCCTGTCTTAGAAATTAGTCTTGGACACTGAGAAGTTAAATGATTTACCCATGCTTACACAAGTCTTTATGTGTCAGAGGAAGGATTTGAAACTGTCTTCTTGACTCTAAGACCAGACCACTATCCACTATGTCAAGTTGCCTCTCCATTATTATATTCTAGAATTGTCTTTAATTCCTCCCTCTCTCCCTCATTTATATATATATAATTAGTCACCAAGTAATGGAACTTTCCTCTCGTTTCAACATTTCATTTGTCTTATTTCTCTACTTGTGTTTGCATGAAATACACATTTAATAATTTTCTTAAAAATTTCATTGCTACCAACATTATTATTCATTTGGTCACAGCAGCATGTCTGCTATAGTTCACATTCGCCCCCTTCACACCATTCCCACTGTCATGACCTCCATTTTTTTTACCTATTCTCTACTGATGAATACCCATGTTGTTTCCAGTTCTTTGCTACTGCTAGGAATATTCTGATAGATATTTGAGCTCTGATTCTGATTTTGATTTCCTTGGGTCATGTGGCCAGAAGTAGTATTGATGGGACAGATGATATGGACAGTTCTTCTATTGTCATGATCAATCTTTTTTTTTTTAAACAGATAGCAAACATTTATACAGCATTTACTAGTTTCTTGGCACTGCGCTAAATATTTTACAGTTATTGTCTTATTTGATCCTCACAATAATCCTAGGAGGCAGGTGCTATTTTTACCCACTTTTTGCAGATGAGGAAAGTAATGTAAACAGAGGTTAAGTGGCTTTTCCAAAGTCACACAGCTAGGAAGTATTAGAGGCTAGGTTTGAACTCAAGTCTTCCTGATTCCGAGCTCCATCTCCACTGTGCCATATAGCTGCCCTATATATAATTCCAAGCTGACATCCAGAACAGTTGGACAACTTCCCATTGTACAAGAGTACATTTGTGTTTCTGCCTGGCTTGCTACATTATTAACTATTTACATTTTTTAAATTATCTTGACAATTTGCAAGGCTTAAGATGAATCTTTAGCTGTTTGTTGTTGTTTTTAATTTGCATTATCTTACTATCCCTGATTAGAAATGCATTTTCAAATGATTATTTAGAGAATAGAATTATTTTGAAAACTATTTGTTCATATCTTTCAATCATTTATCTATTGGAGGATGGTTCTTTAATTTTCCATTGGCATAGGTAGTTGCCTGACAGAATGGTTGGGGTTTCAGGCTCTGGACAGTGATCCCATTTAAAGGCCTCAGTGGTGACATTAGCCTGGAGGATCTATGCTTTCGCCCTCATACCTTTCTCTGTTTCTTGCCAGATCTTCCTGCTTTCTACTAACCCTAACATTTGGTCATTGCTAAGTGACATGGCTCAGCAGAGGCTGAAACCCTAAACAATTTCCCTTAAATCTGCCTTTAAGTAATCTGATTGCAAACTGGCGTGGAAGGAAAAGAGAGAAGTGTGGAAATAAGTGAGTGACACATACTTGACAAGGTAGGTAGTTTAGGCCAGAAGACTACCAACCAAACCTTCACAATCATTACAATCAAGCGATGTTTATTAAGCATCCATAAGGCACCACAGATTATGCATAACTGCAGTGGAGTAACCTTGGCCTTTTTAATGGATTATTTTTAAAGGAATCCTACCTATAAAAATAGTGTAAGGTTTGCAAAAATTGCTCCTTATACAAGCCCTGAGAGAGATAGCAAAAGTATTATGATCCCCTTTTTACAGATTAGGAAACTAATTCTAAGAAGGGTAGGCAGACAACAAGTATTTATTGTTTACTATGTGGCAGGCACCCCCTGGAACACTGGCTGCCTCTTCTAGCATGCATTTTTCACTCCCTACAAAGGGCAGAAGGATTTGGTATACTCCTCCCTCTCCACGGTTACTTTTCGACCCTTAACTCCATTCTATCCGGATCCTTACTGCTATCATCTATGAACATTCAAGTTACCTTCCTTCTGCTTCAACCTTCAAAACTTCTAGTTATGGCTCTGGTGTCAAAGAAAAATAGTTAAGTAACAATAACCAATATGGCAACTAAATCTGATAATACGCAACTCCTCAGATCCCATAACTCTCCTTTCCCCCATGTCTCTTCTGAGAAGGAGAAGGTTCATGTAATTCCAGGGCACTATATAGACATCAAACTCTACTTCTTGTCCACTGCTTCAAAATGTGATTTAACTTAAATAATTATTAAGTGACTGCTGCATGTTTCATTCAGATTGTTGTAAGAACCAGCATTTTGTTCTGAACATATGGAGGTGGGGGGGGGGGGGCGAGATTTGCAAGGCTTGTTCCTTTTTACTGCCTTTTGGCAAGAGCGCCAGTGCCAAGGGTTACCTGGATCTGACAAGGGGAAAAAAAAACTATACATTTCCATAGATTCTCTACTTTTCCCCTCCACCCACAACAGTCCCCAATTCCTAATGGTTGCCTTAAAGTAGAGGCACATGGCAATTTCATGCTTAGTCACTCAGGAGAGTTCTTTGTCCTTGATTTCCTGGAGAGTTCAGGAATCCAGTCTTCTAGAGAGAAAAAGGTGGAGTTTCTGGGCAGTTCATAGAGACTCTTGGGAAGAAGAGGAGGAGGGAGTGAGTTTAGGTATGTGGAGCTGGGAGATGCAATGATGCTTGCTGGAGGCAAACAGCAAAAAAAAGAAAAAAGGTTATTTTATTCCATTGATCACTGAGAAACACCTAATTATCTCCCATGGAGTTCTAGAAACCTGCTGGTATTTGACTGGACTACAAGATAAGCTTCTGTGATAGGAGGCATTTTAAAATTTCAAAAAGTATTACAAAATTACAAAATATTATCATCAATGTCATTGACCACTGGAATAACCCAGATTATCACAATCTTCAAAGACCTCTGAAGAGCCATTTCTCCTTTCCTTCACTAATCAATGCCTTTGTGCACAAATATGAAAGTGGTCACACAATTTCAAGGCACAGAACTGTGCCAAAGCCGCATTTTCCATAAAGATGGCTGTATTACTTAAACCCAAGAGTCAGCCAGTACAACAATACAAGATAATAGTTTTGGGGCAGAAAAGGTGGGTGAAAGAAAGATTCAGTATTTCCTTGGTTTTCTGCCCTCTTTTTCATGACAGGGTAATTATAGTTATTTTCTCCTCCTTTTAGTAAGTTTGTATATACTTTAGGGACATATCTTCTGAGGAAAGTGATCTTGCATTAATATTAATCTTATTCATCCATTTGAATTGATAGATCTTAACTAGCTGGTAGAAAGTGCACTGTTTTATGGAAGAGAAGTGTGACAAGCCTAAAATGGACAGCAACCAATAGACTTATACACTATAGATATACCAGTGGAGACTAAGAAAAAAAAACCTGTGCTTAAGTATATTGGCTATACTTCTTCCTTATGTTTGATAACAAGTAGTGGGTTGGTTTTAGAATATGCTTTTTATCCTAGAAGCTCAGAGAGATAGGAGTGTATTAGTGTTCTTTACTTTACCTTTTGCAGATTCCTAGGAGAAGACAAAGGTTCCTCCAACATGGAGACAGAAAGCACCTAAAGCCCTTGGTTTCTCCTCCTAGCCCAGTGAGAGAAATGATCACTTCTCTCTTTTATTGATAACCAATTAGTAATTGAGATTAAGATTTTCCCTTCCATTTCCTCATTCAAAGTTCAGTCTTTCAAGGAGATTTCTGACCTTGCCCCCAAATTTCCTCCATCTAGACCATCTTATCTAGGTGGAATTCTTACTCCACACAACTAGAAAGCCTTACTGAGAGAATGTAATCTAGATGAATTCTGACCTATTGTGTTCTAGAACAGATTCTTTTTGTATAGATTGACCAAGGCCAGCAGTCTGGTTTGAGAAGAGTCTCTCCTTGCTCCAGAGTGAAATAATTCAAGTCATATTCCCCCAGCCCCTCAATAGAATTGGTCCACTTCATTTTAATATTCATTCTCTCATTAATTGTTAACCAATCAGAGTTGATTGCCACCCGTGGGAGAACACTCATTCTTCCACAGGCACAAAAGCATCTAGAGACCTCCATGATTCATCTTTGGTTTACAGAGAAAGCCAAATGACCATCCTTTTCATTAATTATTCACTAGCCATAATTAATAAATAAAATTATAAATTACCCAGAATTATGTCTCTTGCACTTTTCATGCATCACACCAAAAAGACTAAATATTTGGATCATGTGCATAAACTGAAGGTCAGTGAAGAAGGACCAAGGTCATCAAAGAAGAGTAGGGATTCAAAGTAAGAGGGACACTCAAAGGTCATCTAGTCCAAACCTAGCCCAAATATAAATGATGTCCAAAACATCCCAGATAGTCATCTAACTTCTGCTGGGAACACCTTCAAGTGACAGATAATTCAATATCTCTCATCATTTTCACTTTATTATTTTTATTTAGTTTTTTGGTGCATTCTGTTTTTACATAAGTTTTGTTGGTAAGCTTAGGTTACCCAGATCTTGAAAAACCTCTAATTTTATCTTACAGACATTTTTGAAAATGTTCTCCTCTCCTCCAAATTAAACACTCCCTCCTGACAAAGAAAAATAAGTAAGTATAATACCCAATAAAATGGCTCTGGCTGATGATTCACATATTATATCAATGAATATATTGATACCTAGAGATGTTGAAAAAAAACAAACAGGTGGGAATTTGAAAGAATGGTTAAAAAAAAGTTAGAAAATATGGATCACAAATAAGGAATGAGAAAGGCCAAGGCTTGTACATGATTCAGAAACCTCATGGCAAGAGGCGGAGGATGGCAAAGGCGTAGGCTGGATAACCTTCCAATTGTAAAGCTTTAATGATCCTCCCAAGCCTCCTCAAGAGACACATATCAAGTGTCTTTTATTATCCCTACTATTCCAGTGTTATAATGTCTGTGACACATGGAACACTATAGTCTCTGAAAACTAAAAATGAGCATCACAGAGGTCACAGAGAGGCTTGCACGTATTTCAAAGGTATTTCAGAGGTATTTCAAGAACAGGAACAAAAAATACCATACATCCTATGCCAGAAAGGACCTCAAGGGTGACCTAGTTTAACCCCTCTCCATTTATAATTGAGGAAATGGAGGCTCAGGGAAATTAAGAGACTTGTCCAAGGTCACACAAAAAGTCAATGTCAGAGGTGGGGTCAGATTCAGTTCCTCATATTCTAGAATCACAATTCTTTACCCTGTGACTCACTGTGTCATCAGAGAAATGTGTGATCGGTAAAGAATATTAATGCATTTTCAGACATGAGTTATACAACATGAATTAATTTTGTTGGGCTATACTTTCCTGTGACAAGAGACAAGTTTTATTTCTGGGGTGGGGAGAAGTGGGGAAGCTATTGATTTAAAAAAAAAAAAAGCACATAAGTTAAACACTTAAAAGTACACAGAAAAGAACAAAATGAAATTCATAAAGGCCCCCAGACAAGAGCATGTACATATATATATACACTCATACATATATGTGTATTCACACATATATGCACATGTCTTTAAATCGGTATTTTATACATACTCGTGTACAATCCACTTCTGGGATCTTTTTGTATAAGGTAATGTTCATGTTTGTTGATTATTTTCCAGTTCATAGTAAAAAAAAGAAGATAGACTGGTCACACATTGAGGACAAAGGATGACAGGTAGGGAACCCAAGCGTTGCAATGGTGTCATCATGACATCAAGAGAAAAAGAAGAAATAAGGAAAACCTCTGAGAAAACCACCCTGTGGTAAACTTAAGGAAAGACATGAACAAGCAGTATGCAGGTTAAGCAGTGATAAGAATCATGGGAAAAAATTCAAATTGATGATATCACTGACCTATTTGAATATGAGAACACTACAGATTTTGTTCCTCTGTGACTTAGTTCTCTGCCTAATGGTATCTCAAAGTACTTTAGCCTAGGTGGGTGCTGGGTACATAGCAGATACTCAATTAAAATTATTGATATGTTTATTTCTCCAATAACTAAATATTATTTCAATCAAAGAACCAAATTTAGATCTTTTTTTCATTATTTATGGGATCTAAACCTAGAAGGACTTTAGAAATGATCTAGTCTGGTTCACTTGTTTTACAGGTGAGAAAATTGAGTACAGAGGGGGTAAAGTGCCTTGAGCTGAGACTTAAATTAAGGCCATCTCATGCCATATCACTATACCATGATACTGTCTCCTTTAAAGATTTTTTTTTTTTGCACTTAATAGCACTTTTTTTCCAATTAGATTTAAAAGATAGTTTTGAGCTATCATTTTTGTAAGATTTTGAGTTCCAAATTTTTCTCCCTCCCTCTATTTCCTCCCCCCTTACCAAGACCACAAGCAGTCTGATATAGGTTATACATGTACAAACATGTTAAAGATATTTCCACATTAGTCATGTTGTGAAAGGAGAATCAGAATAAAAGGGGAAAACCATAAGAAAGAAAAAACAAAAAAGCCAAAATAAGTGAAAATAGTATGTTTTGATCTGCATTTGGACTCCATAGTTCTTTCTCTGGATATGGATAGCATTTTCCATCACGAGTTAAAGATTTTAAATTAGTGTTTATGGTAGTGGAGAATGCTCCAAACAAACCCACCCCTGTATAACCCAAACATTTCTTCCCTCCACCTGTGATTCTTAATACATATATGTTTAATAGTTTGGTTACTATTATAGTACATTTCTTCCTCCATCCCTGAAGATGAATCTACCTTTCCTTTAGGCAGAGAAGCCCCAAATAAAAACAAGCCATGCCTTTCCATTATTTCCATTTTCTTCCTGTTGCTTAGCAATGTTCATCCTTCCCCAGGTTGTACTTGGCTACCATCATTCCCTTGTCTTGCCTATGTAGTTGATTACTCAACACATTGGGACTATTTATCCTGTGGTAAACAGTATAAATCAGTCCTCACTTGGAGGAGACTTGGTTCTTTTGCCTTTCTAAGCTAACAAAACAAAGATTTCAAAGCCTGAATGTTTCAGGATAGGCTCACTGTTTGGTTTATACTGCTTCTAAGAAGTCAAAAGTATTTAAATATTTGCTTTACTAATAGAGCTCTTTCAACGTGAGTTGTTTCTGAATGGCTCAACCAAGTAGGTCAGTTGATTTCTATAGGTATCTCTAAATAAATGGATATGTTTCCCATATGGGATACAGCCACCCTCCCACAAGAGTCAGTGTGGCATAAGGGAAAGTGTTAGCCTTAGAGTCAGAATGGCCTGGGTTCAAGTTCTATTTCTGAAACATACTGACTGTATGATCCCAGACAAGTCCCTTAGTTCCCAAGAATGCACACTAGTAGGGGGAATTCCCTGCACTCATGAAATTAAAGATCCAAATAAATATACATATGTTTGTGTGTATGTATGTGTACACAGGTGTCTGTATGTGTATATTACAGAGCAGAGAAACTAAAATGCTTATCTTTTACTTAAGTATGACTTTGATGCCTCATTTTATACTGGAGGGGACACTAGGTTCTCAAAATCTGTGCTTTCAAAGTCTATGCCAGCAAAGTTAAGTTCTGGCAGGTTCTTTCAAGCTGGAAAGATTTGAAACGTGGGCTTGGCAGCCAATTTGGCAATGTAGGTCTGTCATCTGAAGACCAGGTTTGGTAAATGAAATAAAGGTTGCCACCAGAACATTGGGCAATAGAAAATAATACTTTCTGGCTACAGAAACTAATGAAAATTATCTACCACAACTGTAACTAGGGTAGGGCAACATGACTTTAGCTTATGGCACCGGAATTTAGGGGGTGCTGCCAGGACTCAAACTCTTTTAGTATTATAGAAACAATTGAAAATGGAAGCTAGTTAGTTTAAAAAAATAGCTAGTAAAAATAGGAAGCCACCAGACATTTCTCCGAAAAATTTTTCTCCAAAAAAAGAATTTCTTCTAAAAAAGTAGATTTATGAGTACTTTTGTGAAGCTTTCCATGAGTATGAAAAACATAGCTTTATAAGCTACTTAAGGTCAAGAGCAATTTCAGTCTCTATCAATGAGGGGCATAGACTCACACTGCTATAACCATCCATCTGACAATACTGAGGCTCACACATTTTAAAACAAATTTTGTTATCTTAAAATAATGTTACTTTATTGTTGTTGCAAGAGCAGCTAGGTGGTTCAATGGATAGAACACTTAACCCAGAATCAGGAAGACATGAGTTCCATTCAAGCCTCAAACATTCACTAGATGAAGGACCCTGGGAAAGTCACTTAACTTCTGTTTGCCTCAGTTATCTTATCTATAAAATGGGGATAATAATACTCACCTCCCAGGGTTGTGAGGATCAAATGAGAGAATGTTTGTAAATTACTTTGTAAACCTTAAGGTACTATATAAATGCTAGCTAGTAAAAAATATATACTAACACACATGTAACATTATATACCTATAGATTATACATATATGAGCAGCTAGATGGTGCAGCAATAGAGCACTGAGCCTGGAGTCAGGAAAACTCATCTTCTTGAGTTCAAATATGGCCCCAGAGACTGTCTGTGTGATCCTGGGCAAATAATTCAACCCCATTTGCTTCAGTTTCCTCATCTGTCAAATGAGCTGGAGAAGAAGATGGCAAAGCACTCCAGTATCTTTGCCAACAAAACCCCAAATGGGGCACAAAGAGTCAGAACTGAAAAAACAACTGAACAACAATTAATTATGTACATATTATTAAATAGTATATTAAATATGTGCTATCATACATATTATACCTTATTATTGTTTATATTCATATTATTATGACCATCTGGGGCTATGGTTAGCTAGAGGTTTTTGCCATTACTGCCTATATTGAAAGAGTGTCCTTGGACTGTAATTATAGTTTGCAAACCTTTCAGTGTTTATAGTTCTGCCTCTAGACTTCTGAGACTTGAATAAGATCTTTAAAATCCATCCCATTTTTCTTTGCACCAAATGCTTTTAGATCTTTCTTCCACTAACAGGTCTACACAATGAATCTCATCATAACTGGGTACTTCTGTGTATCCTTAGAGAAAAGTTCCCCTGCCCACCTTCCTGGTAGTTCCCCTATTTCTGTCCTCTATGTAGTTATTCTTGGATATCCTACAATCATCCATTCTTATCAATCTAGACATCAAAAATATTTGTGCCCATCTATCATGATTACAGCTTTCTCTGCCCAAGGTCACTCACCATGTTCTACTTGGAGTATTTCGACCGATTCTTAATGGACTCTAAGGGATAATCTTGTCCAAATCTTTTATTTTACAGTTGAGGAAACTGAGGCCCAGTTAAGCAGTCACTCAGGTCTTGAGCTTGAACTCAGGTCTTCTGATTCTAAGACAAGCATTTCTTCTTCTTCTGTACAATATCTCCTGACTTCCTGCATTTGAAGCTCCAATTTCCAGAACAGCTAACAAAAGCCTAGAAATGATTTGGATATCCCTGAACCAAAACTGAAATGGTGACAATTTCTTTTCCCAAAACAAGAGACTTCCCTCTCTCCTGGAATAGGAATAAGAACTAGGAGTAGCAGAAATACCTTAGGACTTGAGGGGTGGGTGGGGGAGGGGGAGAGGAGAAGAAGCAGCCCCATATCTGCCCTGCAAACTTGAGATCTTGCAATTGCTCTAAATTTTATTGTCTCATGTCAATCAAAATTTTCTGGGTGCAATAAAAATTAAAATGAGGATGATAAAATGCTTATATTATGGAGATGAAAGGTGGAAAGCTGCCACCTAGAAGAATCTTCCTGCTCAGGTATAAGCCCCTGCTGAATAGCATTCTATTTTGGTAGCTATTAATTTTCCAGCATTTTTTAAAGCTGGCTAGAACATAGTACTAATTAACGTGCAATGCGTCTGACTCCAAGCTGTTGTCAGCAAGAGGAAGAAAGTCCTTAGCTTCTGCCTTTTGATGCAGCACTCTTTCTGCTCAGTCACTTTGTGCGTAGGTGGAGTGTGAGAACAGCAAACCACAAGGCAGGCTGGGGACTTCTTCCAAACAAAATGATTGTGCAGAGCGCTCAGCCTGCACCGCATGCCTTGGAGTCCGGGAGGCTCTGCAGTGCAGTGGCAATGGGGGTTATCTGCTTGGAGGTCTCTGAATTGGCTCTCCTTTGGAGCATGCTGGAAGCACAGCTGGGGGAGTTAGGGCACGCTTTGGGGAGAATAGTTATACTTGTTAATGGGCTTGGTTTGTGTAAGATGGGATGTGCTGTGAGGTGATGAGATTGAGAAAAATGAGAGAGGAGAGAGAAAGAAAGGAGAGGAGAGGAGAGGGGAGGGAGGGCAGAGGAATTGTGTTCCTTTTGCATCTGATCTGGCCCTTGCATTTTTACTATGGGAAAAATCTAAAACCAGGAGAAATGAAATCAAGTCAACTCAAGAAGCCTTCATTAAGCACCTACTACATGCCAGGCATTGTGCAAAGAGCTAAAAAGATTAAGAAAGGCAGAGGACAGCCCCTGCTCTCAGAGCTCACAGATCTCAGGGAAGAGATCCTGGATGCTCTGGGCCTAGAGACTAAGGAAGCTGTAGGCCATCTGTCAGGGGAAAGTGGTTCAAGCCATCACTCAGAGGGGGTGGTGTAAGGAGAGAAGGATGGAGGAAGGGGGAAGGAGAGAGAGGGAAGGAAGGGGGGAGGCAGAGAGACAAAGACAGAGACAGAGAGAGATGGTAGGAGAAAGAAGGAGGAGAGAGAAAAAAGAGAGAAAAGGGAGAAGGGAGAGAGAGAAGAGGGAGGAAAGAGGGGGAAAGAGACAGAGAAAGGAGACACTGAAAGAGATGTCAGAAGACAAGGAAGGATGGAGAAAGGGAAAAGGGAGGGGGAGAGATAGAAGAGGGAGGGAGAGAGAAAGAGAGAGAGAGGTAGGAGGGAGGGAGAAAGAGAAGGCAGCAGAGAGAAAAGGAAGAAGAGCGAGAGAGAAAAGAGGGAAAAGGGAGGGGAGAGAGAGAAGGAGGGAAAGGAAAAGAGACTATAATACAGGCTTGTATGGTGTGTGTTATTGATTTTCATGTGATAATTTATATGCAAGTGTGTGGGTGGATTCCTGTGTGTCTGGCTGGATGACTGTGTGTGCCTGTCTATGGCAATTCATGGCCGTTGTTAGCAGGATTATAGATTGAATGGTAGAAGGGACCTGAGAATCCATCAGATCTAGCCCCTGAATATTTACATTTGGACAAACTAAAGCTCAGAAATAAAATCAAGTTGATTCACCTAGCATTCATTAAGCACTTCCCTGAGCCAGGCACTGACCTAAGTGTTAGCTATCAAAAGGCAGTCCCTGCTTTCAAGGATCTCATAGACAGCAGTAAAGAAAGAGACCGTAGATGTTCTTGGCTTGGACACTAAGGGAGCTTTAGACCATCTGTTAGGGGCAAGTATCTCAATCTATTGTTTAGAAGATTTGGCTGCTTCTGCTGAAAGCACCTAGCATCTCTGTCAAAACTGAGGGCAAACATATGTCCAAGCTGACTCATTCAAAGCACTCCAGGAATAGATAAATGGTCCTTCAGTTAACCTACTAAAATCTCCTCTGAAGCCTCCATGTACCAACAGTCACATATCCCCTGGAAACACAGTGATTGCCTCCAGCCCCTGGGATTGGAGCCACAGGAGTTCAGAAAGGTCTGAGGCAGACACTGCAGACAGATGGGGAAAGCTGGCCTGATACTGCAGCACTGTGGAGGGCTTAAAACAAAAGGGGGAAAAATAGTGAGGGAGGGCGACTCTCTTAATACTACCAGGCTCCAGGCTGTATTCTGTGGTTATGATGCTCTCATTTATAAGCATATCATGTACTTTACAATGTAATTGAGGGGTTTTGCTTGGGGTTGGGTTTTTTTTTAGTAGTTGGCACTTCTGGGGCTCATTCATCCTAATGGATCCCCAGTACAAATTAACCACTCAATCCTCCAGTAATTTGTGGACTATTAGTGTTTCCAAGATAAGCATCCCATTAGCACTGGAAGGGACCCTAGAAATACATGATCTGGTCCTACTCCTTCATTTTATAGATGAGGAAACCAAGGCCCAGAAAGATGACATGACTAGACCATTGTCACATAGGTAGGAAGTCAGGGAACCAGGATTCAAACACAGGCAGCTTTTGACTCATCCTCTTTCTATTGTAGCATGTTACCTGGAATCCTTCTTGTCTTTTACTTTCCATGTCCAGAACAATTCAGTTCCTCCTCCCCAAGGGGACATTCAACAATCATTCTTGATGTAAGTGTTCAGGGCCTCCCTCCTTCCTGCTCATTTAAAACAAAATTTCTCTTAATGTACATTCTCCTTAGAGTGCCCCTGAGTGCTGCCATCCCTTGACCTTGGCCATGGGCTGGGTAACCCTCTTCTTCTCAAACCACCTCTAATGTTCTTTTAGTGACTCTGGTGGTTTTTCACTCCCAAGTCAGTTTAATGGAGTTTACCATTTCCAATCAGATGAATCTCCTATGGGGAGTGGTGGGTGGATATCATCCCATGCCCAAGCCCTCAGTACCATATTAATAGAACATATGAGTAGGAAATACCGGGATTATTCAGTGTGTGAATTATTCTTTGGTGCCATGGTGGGGTGAATAGAAAACTGGCCTTGAAGTCAAGAAGACCAACAGTTTAAGGCCAACCTCTGAATAATATTAGTTATGTGACCCTGAATAAGTAATTTAACTTTTCAGTGCTCTAAGCAATTCTGTAACAGTCTAAATTGCAGAGAAGATGACAATGTGCATTGGCAAAGGAAGTTTCCATGGCTGGGAGTCCTCACAGTTCTAGTTCTAAAGGCACTCCTCCTAGGGGTTTAAAAACTGTCCCTTCCCCAACTATCATATCCCGGCTGATCTTACAATTCCAGACTTATAGCTAGAGCAGATTGAAAACTGACTTGAAGCCTGGAAATCTAGCTTCATATCTTATTTTCAACACTTACTGCATGTGGTTGCGGGTTGACTCATGGACTCAATTCTTCATCTCTCAAAATGAGAATAATATTTGTCCTGCCTGATTCACTAGATTGTTGGGAGAAAAGTACTTTGTAAACCTTAAAGCTGGATACAAATATGAAGTAGTAGCAGCAGTAGCAGCAGCAACAGTAGCATCAAGATTTCTCCCCCCAGCAGGGGGGACCCTTTAAAAAGGGCTGGGACTAGGAATGCATTCTCATTACCTCGATCTCCTTCATGTGGGAAGATTATACTGATTGACATCATATCCATACATTCCTTTTGATGTGCTTATCTAATGGTGGTGAGAGACCTGTAGCAGTCAACCCATTCAATTTCTACAGCAATTCTGTGAAATAGGTATTATTGTCACCTCCATCTCACAGATAATGAAACTGAGGCTGGCAGATGATGAACCTTTCCCAAGTCTGCAAAGCTAGTAGTCAGGTCAGTAGTAGTTCAGAACTTGAACTCAAGTCTTTCTGATTCCAAGTCCAGCATTCTATGCAGTGTGGCATAGCAGGACAGTTATCACCCCCAAGGATATTATATTCTAAGGGCAGAAAAATTAAGAAATGTGCCCAAAGGGACATAGCCAACAGAGGTGAAATTAAAGACAAAGTTTTCATGCTCAAAAATCTAGTACTTTGGGTACATGCTGTATTCACCTTGGAGAACATAAATTCCTTTTAAAAACATTTGTTTATTCATTCATTTTTAACTCTTTTTTTTTTACATTTTGAGTCCTAAATTCTCTCCCTCCTTTCTGCCCCTCCCCTACCTACTGAGAAGACAAGCAACATGATACACATTAAACAGGAACATCAATTCCCTCAAGGAAGGGATATTTTGTTTTGATCTTTTTATACCCAGACTCCAGCACTGTGCCTGGCACAAAGTGCTTAGTCGGTGTTTCAATGGACTTATTAAAGCAAGTAAACAGCTCTGCCTGGTGTGATTTGAGGGGCACCTGGCAGAACAAAGAACAGCAGAAGCAGCAGCAGTAGTAGTGGTGGGAGTGACGGTGGGAGTGTGTATGTCAAACTGGACTACTTAGTTATTCCCAAACGTTCCCCAGATTCCCTACATCCACACATTTATGGGTGCTATTTTATTCCCCATTTTATAGTTTAGGGAACCGAGGCAAGCAGAAGTTAGATGAATTGCCCAAGGTCACACAGCTAGTAAGTGTCTGAGGCTAGATTTAAGCTCAAACCATCTAGGTTTGAGGCCCATTGAGGCCCAACACTCCATCTACTATATGCCCTAGCTGCCTTGGTGGGCCAGCAACTCCACAATGCCCAGATTTACTAGTGGAATAATTTATGCTAAGTAGTTCATGCTGATCCTGACACAGTATGACATTGTAAGTAAAACTGGGAAGGACGTGGTGAGGAGCAAAACTCATTCAGATCCCACTTTTGGTCACATGGAACTGTAACCAAATACTGATCAACTCACAGAGGCCTTGAATAACAGATCCTTGAGGTTGTTGAATCCATCCCCTCCAGATTATAGATAAAGAAACAGACCTAGAGATGTGAAGTAATTTTCCAAAGATCACTGAAGCTGATCCTAGAATCCAGATTTCTAGACTCTAGATCCAATACTATTTCCTCTAAACCATTTTAGTAAAGAAGGAAGTGAGTTAAAAAGATCTGTGGGAGTTTTAGCAGGGGAAGGGGCTTTTCAACTCAGCAAATGTTAACTCTGATTCACAGAGGAGGAGGTGGGAGTTTGCTAGTCACAGGATGGGGATGGGGGTAGAGTACCAACTGGGTTCTTCCCCTCTTCCCCCCACCCTAAAATCTCTTGAGATAACAGAAACTGTTGTCAGTCTGTTCTCTCCAAACTCCAGAGAGCAGAAAACAGAAAGGGGGTGGAGTCAGCTGAGAGATGGGCTCCAGCATCTGGTTTATCGAATTCTTGTCTCCCATAGCCCTGACAGAATGCACACTTAGCTCCAGTCTCTTTGCTTCATGCCAAGATGGTACAGGATGCCATGTATCCAAGAGGTACCCCTATGTAGAATGGGTACTCAGCTGTTGGTCAAGATCGGTGTTTTAGGGCCCAGACCTAGATGAAGTCCTGGAAATGAAAGATGTCAATGCTAGATGGTCACAGAGGGCTGAACCCTCACTGTTTTCTAAGGCACTCTGAGTGATAACTATTGGAGCTGTCTGTGCCTTCACAAGTGGCAATGGGGGGGGGCCTCCTATTTGGAGTCCCATCCTCCCTAGTCCAGGGATGGAAGCAGATGGAGATGGCACTCAGTCAGGGGCCTGGGTATCAGTGGAGACCTTATTTACCTGGGCACCCTGTGGCAAGGGAAGGCAAAGCCTATCTCATAGGGTTATTGTGAGAGATGTTTTGTAAAACTGAAGGTGTTGCATAAATGTGAGTCTTTATTAACATTGTAGAGTGATGTAAAGGCTTGGTTAGATGTGGACATCTAGAAATAGCTGGGGGCAATGTAAAGAACATGGTACTTCCAGTGGGAAGGTCTAAATTCGCATTTTACTTCTACCACTTAATCACTATCACCTGATATCTCTTGGTATTGGGTTCTTGAACTGTAATATGGAGATAATAACCCTGCCTGCTGTTATAATACCAATATTGACCAAAGTCTCTCCATGTAGGTTAAGATAGATTTTCCCTAAAAGAAAACCAAGCTGGATTTGATTAACCCAAAGAATGGGGCAAGGCTCAAATTGTACCTCATTTGATGTTGAAGCTTCCTTGTGACCCCTAACTACATTGACAGGGCTCCCTAATAGCATAGAAAGTTCCAACCAACACAAATTTCAAACAATGTGAAAGCGAGCTCCGAACAACTTCTGGAGCCACAGCACCCACAGAACGGCACAGAGAAGCTAACCTCCTGCTGAGGACAGCCCAGCAGCCCTGCAGGGAGCGGCCAGCACAGCGCTCTGAGAGCAGGCAGCATAGCGCGCTGGGAACCGACAGCGCAGCCCGCAGAGCCGAGCCCAGGTCCACGGTTTTAGCCCCAGGGCGGCCGGGCCTTCAGCTGGCTGGTCGAACCCCAGAACACCAGCAATTGTGGCGATTCCAGAATTATCAGCACAGATATGCCTAGGACAAAGTGAGAGGTTAGTGCCCTATGGACTTTGGGACCAGTATTTGGGGAACACGTGGCTTCCTCCCCTGGGGGCAAAAAGCTGCTGAAGAAACAGCTGCACAGAAGCCATTTTGCAGCGTCAGCAGTGGCTCTAGCTCCTGGTCTGCGAACTGTAGGAAGATCCAGCAATCAGTCTGGGGTTAATCGCTTTTGCTTTAAACTGCCTGGATCTGGATTGTGGTCTGGGGGGAAGTTTGGGGTGGGTATCCAACTTGCCAGAGTGGGTGGAGGCTGTACAGAGGCCACCCAACTGGCAGAAGTTGTGAAGACCCCACGTTTGGGCGGAAGCTCCCCTGTCTGGTGGCAGAGCCCTACTGTGGCAACAAGCCCCAAAATCAAGTAATTAAGTGGCAATATGCCTAGGCAAACGAAACAAAATAAACAGAAAAGTTCAACACTGGACTCCTATTATAGGGGCAAAGAGGCTCAAAGCATGGAGGAGAACTGTGAGGTCAGAACTCCTGCACCAAAAGCCCCAAATGAAAATACAAGCTGGCTACAGGCCATAGAGGACCTTAAGAAGCAGATAAGAGAAGTGGGGGAAAATTTGGGAAGAGAAATGAAAAAGATGCAAGAAAAGTATGAAATGACAATCAACAGCCTGACTGAGGAAAACAACACCTTAAAAAATAGACTAACTCAAATGACAAAGGAGGCCCAAAAGGGCAATGAGGAGAAGAATGCCTTAAAAGTCGAATTTGCCAGATGGAAAAAGAATCTCAAAAGTTCACTGAGGAGATTCATTCCTTCAGAGTTATACTGGAGCAAATGGAAGCTAATGACTTTATGAGAAATCAAGATGCTGTTAAGCAGATCCAAACAAATGAAAGAATAGAAGGCAATGTGAAATATCTCATGGAAAAACCACTGACCTGGAAAATAGATCCAGGAGAGATAATTTAAAAATTATTGGACTACCTGAAAGCCATGACCAAAGAAAGAACCTAGAAATCATCCTTAAAGAAATTCTCAAGGAAAATTGCCCCGATGTTTTAGACCCAGAGGGCAAAATAGAGGTTGAAAGAATCCACAGATCACCTCCTGAAAAAGATCCCCAAAAGAAAACTCCCAGGAATATTATAGCCAGGTTCCAGAATCCCCAGATCAAGGAGAAAATACCACAAGCAGCCAGGAAGAAACAATTTCAATATTGTGGAAACACAATCAGAATGGCACAGGACCTGGCAGCTTCTACATTGAGGGATAGAAGGGCATGGAACATGATATTCCAGAGGGCAAAAGAGCTGGGAATGAACCCAAGGGTCACCTACCCAGCAAAACTGAGTATCTTGTTTCAGGGGAAAATATGGTCATTCAGCGGAATAGAGGACTTTCAAGCATTCTTGATGAAAAAACCAGAGTTGAATAGAAAATTTGACATTCAGACACAAGAAGCAAGAGATGCTTGAGAAGGCAATCAAGAAAAAGAAATCAAAAGGAACTTATCAAAGTTGGACTATTTACAGTCCTACATGGAAAAACAATAACTGTGTTTGATAAAACCTTTCTCATTATGAAAATAATTGAAGAAGGATACATGGCATATGTTCACAGATATACATGGATAGAGGTTACAGGTTGAATTTGATGGGAAGGGATGATTATTTTATTTTTGGAGGGCAATTGGGGTTGGGTGACTTGCCCAGGTTCACGAGGATGGGTTTTTGTTTGTGTGTTGGGTGTCTGGGGCGGGATCTGAGCTCAGGTCCTTCTGGCTCCAGGGCTGGCTCTCTGCTCGATGTGCCACCTAGCCACCCCGAGGAAGGGATGATTCTTAAGGGGTGAAGTCAAGAGGTGAGAGAGGAAAGTGGCAAGAGGAGATGGAGAGAGACAGGGTAGGGCAAACTATCTCATGTAGAAGAAGCAAGGGGAAGTAGTTGCAGGGGAGGGGAAGAACAGGAAGACAAAAAGGCAGAAGCATATTCTCATTGAAGTTGGCTCAAGGAGAGAATCACATACATACTAAACGGAATATCTTACCCTCACTCATTCTCCTGAGTAGGGGAAAGGGAGATGAGAGGGGGGATGATGAAGGGGAGGGCATTCTGGGGAGAGGGGAGGTTAGAAGTACCCACTATCAAAGAGGGACAGGATCAAAATAGGGAACGGACCAGGCGGGAGGTGAGACAGGTGGGAGGGAAATATAAGCAGTCTTTTACAATATATCTACTATGGTAATGTTTTGCATAGATATACATGTACAACACATACTGAATTGCTTATCTTCTCAGAGGGAGTGGGTAACAAGGGAGAAAGGGAATGGATCTGAACATCGAAGTTTTAAAATTAAATGTTTCATAAAATGTCCAGGCAGTGGGGCTCAGAGATTCACCTTGCCCTAATGGCAAAGCCGAAGGGGGTATGGGAGAAGATAGGGGAGAGAGCAGAGTGGATGAGGGGATATCTAGTGGGAATGTTATTCGGGGGTGCTGGGTAGGGAAAAAATGGGGGAAAATGTAACTCATAATCTGGTGGAAATGAATGATGTAAACCAGAAGTTAATAAAGCATTTGTTTAATTAAAGTGCTTTGCAAGCAAAAAATAAATAAATAAATAAAAAGAAAGTTCCAACCATATAGGGTCCATGCCCTTCAGACTTGGGGCATGTCCTGAGACCTCATGAATCACCATTCCTTAGCCTCTTCAACATTGCATTTCAATATGGAGATGAAAAGGGTTGTATCTACTAAAGCTAAATGCTTCTGTATCCTTCTTGAATATCCTTGCTAGGGCTCAGGGCTAAGTAAATAGTGCAAGGATCTATGAGTGCCTCATTTCATCCCAATATTAAACTTGAGCCAGAACTACCTCTAAGATCCACCTATGCACAAAGGCTAAGAGGTTCAACGATGTAAGGTAATTGTAAATAGATGAGAGATAGATAGACAGACAGATAGATAGATATATAGATTAATAGGAGCTATTATTGCATATATATGTCCACAGAGGAATGGAGGGATATTGTTGGGGTTTTTAGGTATTCAATAAATAATTCGTGACATAGCTATCTTCAAGGGATTCACCAGTAAAGCTCATTAAAACCAACATCTAATCATGCAAAGTAACACAGAGACTTTAATACCAAAGACTATAAGAAATCTGGTAACAGGAGGCCCCAGGATATGATAGAGAAAGGACTAAATGAGAGAACAGAAACTAGGGTTTCAATCTTCACTGTTCCACTAGCTTCCTATGTGAGCTAGAGCAAACAATTTCCATCTCTCTGACCTTTAGTTCTCTCATCTATAAAAAGGGTTGGGTTAGATTTGGAGATCCATGACCTTTTTTTTTTTTTTTATATTTGAAACATTTAATGTTACGACCTCGAATTTCAGATCCATTTCCTTCCTCCCTTGTCACCCATTCCTTCTTGGGAGATAAGTAATTCAGTATATGTTGTACATGTCTAGCCATGCAAAACATTATCATAGTAGATATGTTGTACAAGGCTGCTTATAATTCCCTCCCACTCATCCCACCCCCCACCTGGTCCATTCCCCACATGATCCTGTCCCTCTTCTATAGTGGGTACTTCCAACCTCCCCTCACCCCAAGGATGCCCTCCCATCCATCATCCCTCCTCTCATCCCCCTTCCCCTATCCTGCTGCAGGTTGAGATATCCCATTTAGTATGTATGTCATTTTCTCCCTGAACCAAAATCAATGTGAATGTGGTTTTGCCTTTTTAGCCTTCCTTTTTCTCCCCCTCCTTTGCAGCCACTTCCCCCTGCTTCTTCTACATGGGATAGTTTACCCTACCCTGTCTCTCCCCATCTCCTCTTGCCACTTTCCTCTCTCACCTCATAATTTCATCCCTTGAGTATTCTCCCTTCCCAACAAATTCAACCTATGCCCTCTATCCATATATAACTGTAACCTTATACACACACATTCACATATGTATTCATATGACCACACCCCTTCTTCCATTATTTTCATAGTGAGAAAGATATCATCAGTCACAGTTATTGCTTTTCCATATAGGAATGTAAATAGTTCAACTTTGATAAGTTCCTTTTGATTTCTTTTCCCTGATTACCTCTCAGGCATCTCTTACTTCTTGCGTCTGGATGTCAAATTTTCTATTCAACTCTGGTTTTTCCTCAAGAATGCTTGAAAGTCCTCTATTCCACTGAATGACCATATTTTCCCCTGAAACAAAATACTCAGTTTTGCTGGGTAGGTGACCCTTGGGTTCATTCCCAGTTCCTTTGCCCTCTGGAATATCATATTCCATGCCCTTTGATCCCTCAGTGTAGAAGCTGCCAGTCCTGGGCTATTCTGATTGTGTTTCCACAATATTGAAATTGTTTCTTCCTGGCAGCTTGTAGTATTTTCTCCTTGATCTGGGGATTCTGGAACCTGGCTATAATATTTCTGGGAGTTTTCTTTTTGGGATCTTTTTCAGGAGGTGATCGGTGGATTCTTTCAACCTCTATTTTGCCCTCTGGATCTAAAACATCAGGGCAGTTTTCCTTGAGAATTTCTTGAAGGGTGATTTCTAGGTTCTTTTCTTTGATCATGGCTTTCAGGTAGTCCAATAATTTTTAAATTGTCTCTCCTGGATCTATTTTCCAGGTCAGTGGTTTTTCCCATGAGATATTTCACATTGCCTTCTAATCTTTCATTTGTTTGGATCTGCTTAACAGCATCTTGATTTCTCATAAAGTCATTAGCTTCCATTTGCTCGAGTCTAACTCTGAAGGAATGAATCTCCTCAGTGAACTTTTGAGATTCTTTTCCATCTGGCAAATTCGACTTTTTAAGGCATTCTTCTCCTCATTGCCCTTTTGGGCCTCCTTTGCCTTTTGAGTTAGTCTATTTTTTAAGGTGTTGTTTTCCTCAGTCAGGCTGTTGACCCTCATTTCATACTTTTCCTGCATCCTTCTCATTTCTCTTTCCAATTTTTCCTCCACTTCTCTTATTTGATTTTTTAAAGTCCTTCTTAAGGTCCTCTATGGCCTGCAACCCACTCATGTTTTTCCCTGGGGCTTTTGGAGCAGGACTTCTGACCTCACAGTCCTTTTCCCGCTCTATGCCCCCAAAATAGGAGTCTAGGGTTGCATTTTCTGTTTCCTTTGCCTTGGCATGTTGCCACTTAATTGCTTGACTTTTGGGCTTGTTGCCACACTATGGCTTTAAGGCCAGATAGAGGAATTTTCGTCCCGAACGTGTGGGGGCAACTTCCGTTTCTGGCAAGCTGTAAACCCACCCACAACTTCCACCCTAGATCACAATTCAGATCCAGGGAGGTTAAAGCAAGAGCGATTACCCCCCAAGACTGATCGCTGGATCTCCCCACGATTTGTAGGCTGGGAGCCGGAAATGCCTCTGAAAACTACACAGTGGCGTGTCTCCTCAGTGGCTTCTGGCCCCCAGGGGAGGGAGCTGACGCATTCCCCAAATACAGGTCCCAAAGTCCATAGGACACTAACCTCTTACTTTGTCCTAGGCAAGTCTATGTTGATAATTCTGGCGTCTCCACAGTTCCTGGTGTTCTGGGGGTCCTCCAGCTGGCTGCTGGCCCTGCCGCCCTGGGGCTAAAACCTCGGCTCAGGTGGACCTGGGCTCGGCTCGGCTCCTGCGCTCTGCGCGCTGCCGGCTCCCAGACCACTTCGCTGGTCCTTCCTGCAGGGTGCTGGGCTGTCCTCAGCGGGAGGTTAGCTTCTCTGTGTCGTTCTGTGGGTGCTGGGGCTCCAGAAGATTTTCAGAGTCCTTTTTTACATAGTTTGTGGAGAATCTGGGGGCAGAGAGGCTTGGAGGAGCTGTTTCTACTCAGCCATCTTGGCTCCGCCCCCGATCCATGACCTTTTAATGTTGTGGACCCCTTTGGTAATCTTCTGAAGCTCGTGGACCCTTCCTCAGAATGTTTTTAAATGCAGAAAATAAAACACACAGGATTACAGGAAACCAAAGGTTAATGAAAATAAAGATATGATTTTTCCCATGCAAGTAAACAGACTCCTCCCCCCATAAAATGAATCCATGGACACTCTTGGGATAGATAGACCATCAAGTTAAAAACTCATTAATCAGATGATCTCTAAGATTTTATCCAGTTTTTGCTATATTCTATAATCTATGAATTTTAGGAAGACATCAGTCTTAGAAGAAATTCAGTTAATTTTGTTCTCCTTTCTGCAGGCCTTTGGTAAAGGTGAGGAAATTTCTGCCTCAATAACTCACTTCTCCCTCTAATCTTCAATCTCTTTTTATCTACTGGGTTCTTCTATGCTGCTTACAAACATGTCTCCATTTTTCCTAACCTTAAAAACAAAGCAAAGTTAAAAAAAAAGCTATTTCCATTTCCTTTACCATCCCCTATGATACTACAAATCTAAGGCTCATTTCTTCCATTTCTTTACCTCTCACCTGCTTTCACTACCTTGGCAATCTGGATTCTATTCCCAGCACTTAATTGTAACTGCACACTGCGTTTGCTAAGAATGTTTTAACTATTAAATTCAGTGGCATCACTGAACTCTACCTCTGCAGCTTTCAATAGCAGTGAGGAATCTCTCCTGGACCCTCCCTACTCCTTTGGTTTCTATAATACCACTTTCCCATGATTCTTCATAGTGTATAGTACACCAGTAGTAAATGCTTACCCATTGGTTAATTGATTGACTATTACTTCTCAGTCTTTTTACTGGTTAATCACCCTTCTCTAGCTTCATAAGTACTGGTGGATGCCAAGACTTTCCTAAACCTTCTTCTCTTTTTTCCCCATAGTATCTTCTTTTGCAAATTCATCTAACTGTCATTTATATGTCCGATGCCTATTTCTATCCTGAACTGTATTCCCACATTACCAACTGCCTGCTGGGATGTCTTCTTCTAGATGTGTCAAAGGAATTTCAGAGTCAATTATATCCAAAATGTGACTCATTTTATTTCCTTCAAAACTCATCCCTCCTCAAAACTTCCCTGTCTCAGGTGAGGAAACCATCATCCTTCTAGTCACCCAAGTTCATAACCTGATTACTGACTCTTCCCTTTCTTTTCTCTCATATCTTGACAAGTTAGTTGATTCTACTTCCATAGTATCTCTTGCATCCATCATCTTTCATCCGGGCTATTTTCAGCAGTTTCCTAATTGGTCTCCCTACTCCGCTTAGTCTTGTCTTCAAACCAGTCAGTCAACGGGCAAAGATAAAGCTCTTACTAGGTGCCAGGCACCTAGTAAGCTCCTAAGAGCTGGAGATACAAAGAAAATAGTCCCATATTTCACATAGCTGCCAAACTGATATTCCTAAAACCTATATATATGTGTGTGTGTGTGTGTGTGTGTGTGTGTGTGTGTGTGTGTGTGTGTGTGTGTACATCTATAAGTATATGGCCATGATATTCCCATACTCAAAAACCTTAGGTAGTCCATATTATCTCTTAAATAAAAGGACAAAATCATCAATCTAGCATTTAAAGCCTTCCAAAATATAACTTCCATTTACCTTCCCAGTATTTTTTCTTATTTTAGTCATTTTCTCACACTTTCTGTTCCAGTCAACCAGGTCTTCCCATTCCATATGCCTTTGCCCAGGTCAGGTTACTCATATCTGAAATACACTCCCTCTTTATATCCACCTTATAGATTCCACAAATTTTTTTTCAAGGCCCAGCTGAGGAGGAGGAGGAGGACAAGCAGCAGGAGGAAGAAGAGCACAAGGAGGAGGAGAGAGAGGAGGAGGAGGAGGAGGAGCCTGTATCCTTCACAGTCATTTCCCCCTCTTATGGCACCTTGCATTCATGTGCCACAATTTGTCTTCCCTGATTAATGGTCATCTGAGGTGGTAGCAATATAATGAATTGAATTCTGGACATGGAGTCTGGAAGGCCTGAATTCAAATCCCTCCTGAGACACTTACTAGCTGAATACCCCCAGGCAAGTCGTTTAACCTTCACCTGCCTCAGTTTCCTTATTTATGAAATGGGGGAATCGAATTTGTTGATGCCTTCTACCTTTAAATCCATGACTTTACTTTGCTATGAATAGTATGGTATAGATGGGAGCTTTCTATCTCTGACCTTGTAGATACCTGGCAATGGGATATTTGTGTCAAAGCATGTGTTCCATGTGGTGTTACCCCAGTAACATGTAAGTTTCTTAAGGGTGGGGACCACTCTGGTTTTGTCTATGTATCCACAGCACCTAGCAGAACATTCTGTATTTAATAATCTGTTGAATTGAATTGATGTTTCCTAGACTGATGTTTCCTCAACTTATTTGGCCTACCATCCCTTTAAAAAATTACTCAACACCCCTCTTGGAAATCTACTTTCTTTAACCCTTTAATGTTTTTTTAATTTGCATCATTAAAAAATACCATCCCCCCCCCAATCATTCCAGCACCCCCCAGGGCGTGGTATCATCCACTTTGGGAATCTTTGTCTGGACATTAGTATTTGGAAGAGATCTATTAGGAATAATCCACACACACACCCCACCCCCCAATGATCAGAAGATGAGTTCGAGGGTCTGTCTTTGAGGAGATGGGAGGTAGATGGTGACCAAATGCAGATTCTGCAGAGGAACATGGCAGAGGGAGAGGTGGGTTTCTTTGACCTCTGGGCAGGATTGTTCCTCCAGGGTCTACTCTGCACATGTGCTCCTCTAGCTTCTGCTGTTAGAAGTCCACCTTAAAAGTAGCTTAATGCATTTGTGGCCAACATGTCTGAGGCAGGGAAGTTTTGCTAAAACAATGACACATTGCAGTTGGATCAGGCTCATCAACATCTGGAAACCACATGTCTGAGGCAGTATAAAGGGGCCAGCCAGACAAACCAAGGGTGAAATTCCATGCCAGGAGCAAAGGCAACATGGACCTCCCGCTTCTCTGCCTGCTCCTACCACTGCTGATGGTAGCCAAGGGCCAGTACGGAGACTACCGCTATCAGTATCATGACTATGGTGATGATGGCTGGGTGAATCTGAACAGACAAGGCTTCAGCTTTCAGTGCCCCCACGGGCAGGTGGTGGTGGCTGTGAGAAGCATATTCAGTAAGAAGGAGGGTTCCGATAGGCAGTGGAACTATGCGTGCCTGCCCACCCCCCAGAGTCTTGGGGAGCCGACAGAATGCTGGTGGGAGGAGATCAACAGGGCTGGAATGGAATGGTAAGATGTGCTCTCCTCTATTTGGGCTTGGGACATGGCAATGCTTCCCATCATCCCTGGGAGGGACAGGGCAGGTATCTGCCAAAGCTGCTATGAGGCATGCTGAAGGTGGGCTGGTGGACAGCAGTCACCATGTGGCAAAGCTAATCTAGCCAGAATAGGAAGGCTTCATTGCCAAATTTACCCATTTGTAGACCGATTTCTTTAAGGAGTTTCTGTGACTTAGAGAACATGAATGGTAACAGAACTGGACAGGACATGCACTCTGCTTGCCTTGTTTTCATGTTCTTTCTTCATTCTTTCATCTCTGTCATTTGGGACATGTTTTACTGCCCCAGCCCCCAAAGAATCATAGTGCTTTTAGAGACAGTTCCTTCATTACAGCATCTCCTCTCTTCCCTACCCCCACTCTGCAAACCCACTTGTTTCATGACTAAGTCATTTTTTGAGGACTGAGTAAAAATCCACAACATGTCTCACTTTGGGGCAAGAATGACAGTGCTCATTGCAGCATGGCAGGAGGTACAGCTTATTATGAGCCAAATACAATGAAGGTTAGCTGCTGGGGCACTCAGGTAGTGTGGATTTATATTTTGTGATGCTTCATGACCATGGGGAGGGAGGAGGAAGAAAATAATGAAAATCTTTGGCTTATGTCTGCCTTTTCCTGAGTCAGCCCTAACAGACACCCAGTGCCTGGTAACAAAGCTGACCTCATGATTTCTGCAGACAGATGGATATCTACTTGGAGCTGAGGGCATCAGCAATGGCAGACCTTCATCTCGTAGTTCCTTTCTCCCTCATTTCCCCTGCCTTCACCTTTCCCACTGTCAGACAGTTTTGATGTCAGTTGAACTGACCTAATTTAGGTGAGTTCCTCCCACCTTCCCATAGTGATGGACATTCACCAGGACCCACGACTCTCTTTTAAAAATAATTTGCCTGTGACTGAGCCTCCCCTCCAAGATGCCATCTCTTGAATGAAGCCTTTCTCAGAAGGCTGACTGGCATCTCAAAGCTTCCACAGTATAATGAAAGAATACAAGGTGGGACCTTGGAGATGAAAGAGATATGGGTTCCCCTCTTAGCTTGCCAAGATTCAAGCCAGAGCTCAGGAAGAACCTAGGAATTCAATCCCATAATTTTACAATGGCCCAAAGTAGTTCAATGAGTTGTTCAAGGTCATACAGACAGTAAATATCAGATACAGGGATGTGATCTCATTGTCTTCTGACTTGACAGCCAGTGCAAAATCTTCCTCTTTATTGTAGTCTAAACCATCTCAAACCTTGAGCAAAAGGGATGAGATTCAATATTTATATAGTAACTACTATGTGGCAGCCATTGCACTATGCATTTTACAAGTCGTCTCATTTGTTCTTCACAAAAACCCTTCAAAATAGGAGCTGTTATAACCACCATTTTATAATTGAGGAAACTGAGGCAGAGAGAGGGAAATGATGTGCCCAGGGTCTCATAGTAAGTGTCCAAATTTTCTGGACCTTCTGGACCTCAGTGTCTGGACCTGTACCATGGAGTATGCTTGTGTGGTGGGGGTGGGGGTAGGGATATTTATGGTTCAATGATTCTACTTGCTCTGGAAAATTCACTTAAATCCCCACCTCCAAGCCCCCTTTTTTTCTTTACTTCTATCCCTGTTAGTCAGATGGAAGTAGCAACCATCTGATTTCAAGCTGCCAGCTTTTAGCTGTTTTTGGCTTCATTCTCAAATCCCTTTTCCCCCAAAAAAAACTATAGAAGAAAAAGAGGAAAAAAATGAAGAAACTGCTTTGAAAATGGGACTGGAGTGAAAAGCTGAGAGGAGAAATGTCCCTTATGTATCCTCATCTTTAGCATTGTAATGGGGAAGAGCTGAGCCTAGCTGGGTGTGGCAAGCTCTTGGGCCTCCTGTCCTCCCTCATATATCTCCCCCACACTTTGCTAGTGTTAAAAAAAAATGCTTCTTTTCAAAGCAGTCTCTGTGACTTAGAGTGATAACAGCCCCTCCTTGGCACCAGTATTTTTGGAGGCTTTTTTTACATTGAGCTCAGTTGAAAACTTGAAAAGGAAGAAATTGCCCAAAGATTGGAGATTGGTGATTAAGGCATCTTGGAGGCTGTGTATTTCTTCATATGCTTGGGGAGGAGGAAACAGGGGATTGGAGACAGGGAATATTTTACACTGGCTGCCTTGCCCAACTGAATTAGCTATCAAGTTTATTTTAACTGTGTGGAGGATGGAGTTCTAACAGCTATTGGTATGCAGATGATGTTCCTTGGGAAGCCAGAACTGGGATGTTGATTCCATTAGGCAAACCTGGCTTGAAACACTGGTGTTTACCATGGTTTATCAGCCAAAAGCCCAGTTTGCTGGTACCAGATTCTGAAGTCACTAAGTCCCAGTTGTTGGTCTCCAGTTTTAGGGATTACTTGAATTGGCCACCTCTGCTTTAGAATCAGTAAGCCAAGTCTAGCAATTCCCCTGAAGGCCCTTTTGGCCTTATGTTTATAAGGAAAACAACATGAAGGATAAAACCTGAATGCCATCCCTGAGATTGGTCAGTAAGGTGTGGTGCAAAGAACCTTGGAATTTGAATTGGTGGATCTACAAGATAGTTCCATTTCTACTGCAAGTAGGTTATTCTGGTATAGGAGAAACCGATTCATGGGTTCTTTGAGCCTAGTTTCCTCATCAGAAAAATGAGTGGTGAGAATATATTAACTCGAAGGTCCCTTTCAGTCCTCAATCTGTGAGCCTGTCAATAGTTATGTGACCTCAGTTAAACCATTTCAAATCCGTAGGCCTCAGTTTCCTCATACAAAAATGAAAAGGCTTGGATAAGGTGCTCTCTGTCTCCCTGATAGCTATAAAAAAAGTTTGTGATTCTAGTCAGTCCTGCTTCTCTACTAGATACTAAAGACAGCTTTAAAAATGACAACCTGATTTAAACTGACCGTTTTGGTATATGGGTTTGCCAGTGACAAATCCCTTGAAGGAATGTCCCATAGACTTCAGTTAGGAGGCAGAGTAAATTGAAGATAAATTAAGTGGATAGAAACCCAGAGCTTCCCATAATCTAGTTGTGATTATAGTGAGACACTTGTTATTGTCGTTCAGTCATTTCAGTGATATCAAATCTGATCCTTCGTGACCCCATTTGGAATTTCCTTGGCAAAGATACTGCAGTGGTTTGCCTTTTCCTTCTTCATTTCATTTTACAGATGAGGAAACTGAGGCAAACAGGGTTAAATGATTCACCCGGGGTCAAACAGTTAATATGTGTCTGAGAGCAGACTTGAACTCAGGAAGATGAGTTTTCCTAACTCCAGACTCTCTACTCTATCCAATGCATCACCTGACTTCCAAATAGTGAGGCACTATACAATGCATTACAGGAAAATCTTCAACTGTCCATAGAACAAAGAGCCAACTCAAACAATCAATCCTACAGGCAGTCACAAAATAAAATTACTGTAGTCTTAAGAAAGGAATGTCCAGCTCTCCTTCACACTTAGTTGACACCTCTGGTTTATTTAGTCCAGATGTATTCTCCCCTGGGTTTAGCAACTTATTACCTACCCTAAATAGGTTGGGGTAATTGTCTAATCTGCATTACAGATTGAGAGTTGAAAGGGATCTTTGAGATAATTTAGTACAACATCCACATTTTTAAAAATGGGGAAACTAGAATTTGGAACCCAAAACTTTAAGAAAAAGTTTTAAAATAATTTTAACATGTAATTGGGGAAAAATAAAATATTATTTTGAAAAATTAATAAACATGGGGAAACAATTACACAGAGGTTAAATGGCTTAGCTGAGGATATATAGACTATGTTACAGAAACCAAATTCGAACGTGGGCTCTGATTCCAAATTCAGGGCTCTCTTAATTAGACTTTTCTTAATATCCATAAAGTTTCCATAAACTCACTTCTTAAACACATAAGGATGCAGGAAAATTGAGTAAAGAGGAGGGGTTTCATCTGTAGCAGATCCTGAATGTAGGAGCCAAAGGCCATGACAACCAGTTAAATATTTACATGCCTGTATAGCTATATAACAAATGCCTGCCTTTTTATCTTTGGCAAAGGCATGGTCACTGCCAGGATAAGGGAGAGATTCTTCCCATACCCTCAGCCTCATCCCATCCTATGCCATCCTTCTCCCCTTAGAGAATCGTTTTCAAATTGAGTTCTACCATGACTTTCCCATGCGGCCCCTTCTCTTCATTCACAAAGATGCTATCCTAACTCAGACCCTCCATCCCTAGACTACTTTTGTTATTGCCACAGCCTTCACACTGGCCTCCCTCATGTTAGTCTCTCCCTTCCTCAACCCATTATCTGTAGGGCTGTCAAATTAACATCCTTCTAGGTCTGACCACATTGCTTCTTTTCTAAAAAATCTTCAGTGACTTCTTATCACCCTTAGGATGAAATGCAAACTCAACCTGACATCTAAAGTCTTCCAAATCCTGGTTTCTACTCACCCTTAACCATGTTTCAGGTCACTTTACATCATACACTCTGGATTCCAATTGAAATGGCCTATTTACCACTCCCCAAACTCAACATTCCTACTCTTACCACCGTGCTTTTGTGAAGGCTATCCCCCTCACCACCACCTCTTAGCATCCCTAGCTCTTTTTCAGCTCTCTTGACATATTTGGGGATAAGGAAAGTAAAAATAGCTTGGTTCCTGTTCTCAGGGAATTCTCACTCTAAAAAAAATACAACATGAAAACAGCTATGGACAAACAAGATACACACAGTACAAATGAGAAGAAACCTCAGAGAAAAGATACTAGCAGTAGAAGAGACTTGGAAAGACCTCTTGTAGAAAGTCAGACTTTAGCTGAGTCCTGAAGGAAGCCAGAGTCAGAGATGAGGAGCGAGAGTATTCCAAGCATTAGTGTCAAGTGGGAGGAACAGCAAGAAAGCCAGAGTAGCTGGATTGGAGAGAACATAAAACAAGAGTAATGTGTAGGATTGGAAAGGAAGGGACCAGATTGTGAAAGACTTCAAAAGCCAAACACACAACCTTATATTTGATCTTCTAGAGGTTATTGAGTGAGGGAAGGGAAGGAATAGGGAGATAGGGGGACATACATAGATATGCTCTTTAAGTGAAGATCATTTTGGCTACTGAGTAGTGGGTGGCTTGCTGTGGGTAGAGAATACTTTCACTCTTTTCTTTCCTCCTCCCCAGTTCCGTGTCCCTAAATCCAATCAGTATTAGCCTTACTTTCTGCCCACCAACTACATGATCTCAAGCTTTCTCATCATCAAAATAAAAATTGTTTGAGAGTGGGACCTGATCTACGGACACCTCAACATAACATAAAGCATGGGACTTGGAGTCAAGACACCTAAGTCTGTTTCCTCTTTCTGCCACTCACTAGCTGTGTTGATGTGAGACATGACATTTAATCTCTCTAGGTCTTGGTTTCCTTATCAGAGAAGTTAAACTAGAAACCTACTTACCCAGAGAATAACATACATGTGGATGAAATGAGATCATAATCATAAAATGTCTGGCACATAGTAAGCACCATATAAATATTAGCTGTCATCATCATCATCATCATCATCATCATCATCATCATCATCATCATCACTATCATCATCACCACCACCACCACCACCACCATCATCATCACCCCTCTTAAGTTCCTTTTAGCTCTGAAATTCTCTAAGTATCTTCTTTATCAAGAATGAAGGTGGAGGTTTCATTCTTCTTCTACACTGTCTTTTTTGTGCATTTTAAAATTTTAGTTAAATTTCATTTTTCCAATTGTCATGCATTTATCTTATTTATCATATTTGCCTTACACCTGAAAAAACAAAAACCCTTGTACCATAAGCATACCACAAGCAAGGTAATGGAAGTTGCATTTTAACGGGGATCAGAGACACAAGCTAAAAGAAGGATCCACCAAGACATTTAGCTAAGCCAGTAGTGAGATATGAGGGGGAGGTAGAGTAGGGATAGGGGGTGAAGAGGGCTTCTCACCCCTGTAATCCACCATCTGAAAACAGTCACCTATATTGCCAATTCATAAGGCCCTCTACCTGGATTCTCAATATGCAATGTGGTTAGAGATTCTAGCTACACATCTGGGTATTTGCAGTGACTGAAGAAAAAGTTCATCTCTTGGATGAGGTAGCATCACAGCTAGACCATTCATCTTAAGAGTTTTTAAATGCTTTCAGCCAAAATGGTGTTTTCCCCCCACAATTTTTCTTTCCCTTTTGTCACTGTTGGAATGAGACCAATAGAGACCAGAGGGAAAGGCTCCATAGACAAGCTTATAAACAAACCCCAAACAAACCTGAGTTCCAAATTCTTGCCTCACTCTAGTCTGGCTATCTAATGGATTCTGGATTTTTTGTCAGAAGAAACCAAGGGAGAGGGTCAGAGGACAGAGTAAATTATTTGAAATAGAAAAGGAGTCTCTATGGGGGTATCGTCTTCATTCTCCATTGCACTTAATATGAATGGGGAATGGTTTTGAATTAGAAACAGACCATAGGAAGAGATAACCTTGTATATGAGTCCTTCCCTCTACAGTAATTGTGATATTGGGCAAGTAAGCCTTCCTGAGCCTGAGTTTACTGATCTACAAATATGTGCATTATCTACCTTAGGGAATTATTGTGAAAAAAGTTCTTGGTAAAAGTGAAAACACTATAAAATTATGAGTTATTAGTAAGTAGAGTTAAGAGGGCAATCACAAGGAGAATTTTATAGGTAATGGCATGGAATTGCATCAGATATTTGGAAAGGACTTTAAGATATTGGATCCACTTTCCTGGCTTTACGCAGTGTTTAAACTATCCAAAAAAGATGGTTGCTGTTTGGTTTTGTCTTTTTCTCTTAATCAATCATGTTTTTATCAAAGCACCTGCTATGTTCTAGGCATAGTACTAGGTTCTGGATATATGATTACAAAGAGTGAAACAAACTTTACTTCACCAAATAAAGGCCTCCCCCAAAATGCTGAACTTAAGGGAAATTGTGAAGGTTGTGTGGTTCTCCTGTATCTCCCTCAATCCAATCTTTCCCACTTTCAGCTTCTTTTTTTTCCCCATGAGCTTTCCCAAGACTCCCCATGCATACATCCCAGTCAGGTTCTCTCAGGATACTGCCTGTCACTTAGCAGGCTAATTAACTGATAAAGTCATTCACAGAAGATGTTAAGACTAATGCTGTCAGTCATGTGGTAGTTGCTTTCTCCTCCCCTCTCTGGGATTCTGAACTACCAAAACTATCCTCTCCAAATTTCATACATTCAATCTTTTTTATTTTATGTTCCTAAACCTTAAAGTATCAAACAAATGTGATGATGATGATGATGATTCTATTTGCTTCCAGCTAATAGGACAGCTAGGTGCTACAGTGGATAAAATACCTTGCCTAGAGCCAAGAAGAGCTGAGTTCAAATATGGCCTCAGACACTTATTAGCTGTGTGACCTTGGGCAAGTCACTTAACCCTGTTTGCCTCAGTTTTTTCATCTGTAAAATGAACTGGAGAAGAAAAAAGCAAACCACTGCAGTATCTTTGCCAAGAAAACCCCAAATGGGATCACAAAGAGTCAGACAGGACTGAAATAACTGAGCAACAATTGCTTCTAGAGATGAGAATCAGGAGTAATGGGTAGAAGTTTCAAAGAAACAAATTTAATTTTTATATGAGGAAAATCTTCCTAATGGAATGCACTACCCTGATGAGAAAATAGATCCCCCATCACTTGAGATCTTTAAACAAAACTAAATAACCACTTGTTGAGGATAACAATCATGGTAACTAGTGTGTGTGTGTGTGTGTGTGTGTGTGTGTGTGTGTGTATAGCTTTACAATTTGCAAAGCATTTTGCAAATATAATCTCATTTGATCTTCACAAGAACCTTGGGAAGTAGGTGATATTATTAGCCCCCATTTTATAGATAAGGAAACTGAGGCAGAGGTTGAGCAATGTGTCCAGAGTCAAACAGCTAATAAGTATATGAAACAGAATTTGAACTCAGGTTTTCCTGACTCCAGATCTACCACACTGCATACTGTCACCTAGATCAAGGGTTAGGAGGATAATTTTCAGGTATGAGTTGGACTAGATGGACTCTGAGTTTCCCTTCAACTATGAAATTCTGTGTTCTGACCAGCTTCTGTTCATACTCAGAAATACAAAGATACAGAACCTGAAGACTCTTCAAGGTGGAGAGTCTTTCAATCCCTAAATAAAAATGTGCCTTAATTCATCTTTCAAAGCTGATCTCTGAAAATGTTTAAGAATCTGATTTTGACTATATTAAAATTGGCTCATTTAATCCCGCCATCATCCCCAAATAAATCTCTCACATAGTTTTCTTTGAAAAACAGGGAATATGGTTTACTAAAAAAGACTTTTTCTTCAACCATTTCAAAATGTGGAATTAATTTTTTGTGACAGAAAGCTTGCCAAAAGTTACACAAAGGTACAAAAGCAAAAATAGTCCCCATATTCAAGAAATTACATCCTAAAGCAACATTAAAGGTGAGTAGTGATTGGTCAAGGAAGGGTGTTTTGGTCTAGAAAGGTCCAGGGTGGTGCATGACATCATAGAGAAGTAATTGGCATACCCCATCCAGGGACAATGGCAAAAAAAGATTTGATCACACTTCTGATTTCCAAAACTGGGGCCAAGGAGGTGATGGCCAGAGAGTAAGAACTGTAGCAAGGTAAGGTGACTATGGATTTTCTGAAATAGTGGCCTAGAACGATAATCATAAATGGGTGGTGTGAGACAGGGCAGTACGTAATCCTTATAGCCAGCATTGTATGATTTATAACTAATAGTTATGAACTGTTTTTTTTTAAAGCCACCTTCTCATGTCCTTTAGCTCCCAAGAGAATTTTATAAAATTGGTTAAAAAATTTCAAAAGCATATCTTCTTTTAATTCTTGGTTTTTTCCCTATTAACATATTAAATACATGTTTTTGAAGTGAAAAATCTACTGCATTTAGTTAGTATTTATACAAAACTAAAATATGACTAAACTATTTTAAGGAAGTTTCAGCTAATTAGATGAATATATTGAATCTACCAAGATAATTTCTGTAGATTAAGATGATGCATTTTAATTCTCCTCTTAAAATCATGTCTTGCAACACACACTCATACAAGGGAACAGACTTTGAGTTTTCCCTACCATCAACTGGGCTGATTCCCAGCTGTTTGCTACTGTGCTAGCTTCAGGAAGTGTAGGATCTAGCAATGACAGGAAGCTGTCAATTAATAGCTGAAATTTGGAAAGACATTTTTCTTTTGTTTGGTTGTTTTCAGTCATGTTCAACTCTTTGTGACCTGTTTTTTTTTTTTTTTTGGGGGGGGGGGGTTCTTGGCAAAGATACTGGAGTGGTTTGTCATTTTTTTCCAACTCTTTTTCCAGGTGAGGAAACTGAGGCAAACAAGGTTAAGAAACTTAACCGGTGTCACACAGCTAGTTAAGTGTCTAAGGTCAGAATTAAGATGAGTTTTCCTGAGTCTAGGCTAACACCCTAACACTCTAGGCTATCCACTGCTCCACCTAGATACCCCCAATGTTCTCCATTGCCTCACTATAAAATGAGGATAATAGGGATAACTTTTAAAGCCCCTTCCAATTCTAAATCTATTATTCTCAAGCCTAGGTCTTCTGATATCCAAATTCAGTCCTCTTTTTTCTGTTTAGGAATATAAATTAGTAATAACAATAAAATTTGAAAATAGAAACAATTTTAAGGACCTCAAGTGGGTCAGTGTTGATGTCAAATGATACCTTTGAAGCAAATTTCATCATTATTTACTTTTAGATCCAGACCTTTTAGAAAATATGGGCCAGTATGGAGATTACTGCAAGGTAGCCACATGGAAATAAAATTCAGCATGTTTGTGCGTGAGTGTGTGTGTGTGTGTGTGTGTGTGTGTGTGTGTGTAAATGTAACATGTGTGCATCCCACAAAGGGCATTCACCAACTGGTTGACTAACAGCTGGCAGGAAATTCCAAGAGAGCTGGCAAGATGCTGGCTAGTCTATTAGATATATCAGTTTATCTTTCTGTGCTTATTTTTAGTCCAATGAGTTTCCTTCATAGAGTCACGGACTGTTGGTGCCAAATCATTAGAGATCTTTTGGTTAAGGCCCCCAATTTTACTGATAAAGAAACTGAGACCCAGGGAGAGGAAGTTACTAAGCCAAGGTCACACAGCTGGCAAATGGACAGCATCAGGATTAGAACCCAATTCCTGATCCATACCACTGCAGTTGCTACCATGCTGACACCATGGATATCTCCTGTGGTACCTTGATTACACAAGAGAAGCCAGGGATGGGTAAATACCGTAAACACAGGGAAAGGAATTCCCTAACCTTTGTCATAGATTTCTAATTCATTTCTCTGCCTCTAATCTCTCCCTACTCCAGTTCATCCCACCCAACTTCCAAAGTGATTTTGTAAAGTGTAAATTAACCATGCTACTCTCTGAATAAATTCTGCTGGTTCTCCATTATCTCTAGGATCAAACATTAGGTCATATGATTGATTCTTCCCAACCTCTCCCCTTCCTACCTTTTCATCTTCTCATACTTTAATCCCCTCTACATGCCCTGTGGTCCAGCAGCTCTGACCTATTTGCCATTTCTCACACCCAAAACTCCATCTCTAGTCCATGCACTGGCTGAACCTCCTTTCTCACCTCCACCTTTTGACATTCCTGGCCTCTTTTCAGCCTCAGTTCAAATGCCCCCTTCTGAGTGCCCTGCCCCCCTTCTCAGTCACGTGAACCTTCTAAGTTTACCTTCTGTGATCTGTGTGTCTTGTAAGCATCTATTTATTATCTTGTTGCCTCCTCTATTCGAAGGTAAGCTCTTTGAAGACAAGGGCTGTGTTTCTGTGTCTTTACCTTTTCTATGTATCCCCAAACACTTAGCCTAGTGCCCAGCCCTAATAAGCACTCAGTAAATACTTACTGATTGTTCAAATGATAAAGCACTTGAGAGTTTCATTTGGATCTCACAACAGCCCTGTGAGGTAGTTCCTAACGAGTGTTTTTCTTTAAAGATTAGACTTATGATTTCACTGGTGAAGGGAGCTCCTTCTGCCAAGGCAGATCTGCCCTAATGGTGTCAGAAAGCTCCACAAGGCACAGAGGGGTTTCATTACTTCTTTAGGGTCACACAGCCAGAATATTCTAGGGGTGTGACTTAAATCCAGATTTTCCTGACTACAAGACCAGCTCTCTATCCACTGAACCACATAGCCTGTTTATAACACATGTCATTGTCCCCATTTTATAGAGGAGGAAACTTAGGATGAGAAAGTATGAGTGTCTTGCCCAGAAATAGTATCTAGGGTAGGATTTGGAACCTGAATATAGGTTGAGTGAGTACAGCAAACCACTATACCTTAATATATTCAAATGTGACAAGATCATGGGATCTCAGAGTTAATACTGAAAGGGACCTTGGAGGTCCTCATTTTACTGATGAAGAAACTTTCCCAGAAAGAGGGAAGGTCAGAGGCAGTAGGCAGCCAGAGCTGAGACTTGGACTCATGTTGAATCGTGAGGAATCTAGAATGTTTTTACAGGAGGTCATTCTGACTCTGATGTGCTAATATCTTTTATAAAATGTAAAGCAAAAGACACATAGGTATGACTACACATATACATACATATATACACAAACACGCAGATATACGCAATACATATGTGGATATATATAGATATAGGTTTAATTTTACATAATAAACATTATCATATGTAATATAACATGGTTATATGATAGATATGATCATATATGTTTACATATTTATGCATATATATCCATTATGTATCCGTTATCCATGTGTAATCACATATATTATGTGACTGTATAATAATATATAATTATGTGGCTATATATAATATATAATTAAATTATTATAAAATTTTAATTTAATTTTACATGTATTATATGTATGCATGAACGTGTGTGTCTGTGTGTGTGTCCATGCCTAACTACAAGCTGAGAAAGATCTTTTGAATACTAGGCACTTCCTAAAATATTGCCACCACTTCCTAGATTATTTGTGTATTATTTCCCATGTGTATTGTCGCACACACTTCACCAGCTGCCAGCCTCCCATATTTCATTTGTGTGGAATGAATGACAGAGAGTAGGGAATTCTTTGTAATCCTAATTCAATTTAACATGTCAGCTAGTATCTACTTTCTATATATCTTGTACATAATTTCTGAGAGGTATTATAGTGAGGCCTGTGAGATGATGGGTAGAGCTCGCATTGAACGATAGGAGACTGGAGTTCAAGACTGTGATTCTAGGTAAGTCACTAATGATCTCTCCAGTCATCCTCATCAATATCTTGCCACTGGACCCAGATGGCTCTGGAGGAAAAAGTGAGGATAGTGACTTTGCACAGCCCTACCTCACTTAAATCCAATTCACTTGGTTGTCATGGATTCACCTCCCTAATGTTCTGGTCTCTTTGAGAGTGAAGGACAAACAGCAAGAACAATGCATTCTTAAGTTGTCAGATCTAAAAGTCTTTTTACAATCTTCATAAATACCTTCATACTCATTCATTATTATTTTTGTTTACTTTGTTTTAATTGACAAATATTTTTAAATTAATCTACTACCCCAATTGACTCATTCAGCAAATAAAAGAAAGTCCTCAACACAGTTACATAATCTAGAAAAATAAATTCTCAATTAACTATATCTAAAAATGTATTATCTCTTTCTATATTTTAAGTTCATCAACTCTCAGAAGGCAAACAGCAAGTTTTATTTTCATTCTTTTGGGCTTATGTTTTAACATTAAATTGATCAGAGTGCTAAAGTCATCCAAAGGTTTTTTCTTTGTTATCATTGTACAAATGTTATCATTGTACAAATTGTTTTCCTGGTTCCATTTACTTCCCTCTTTATCAGTTCATAATGGTCCTCTGAGATTCCTCTGAAACTGTACATTTCACCAGTTATCATAGCATAATAGCATTCTATTGCATTCATGTACTATACTTTGTTTAGTCATTTCTCAATAAGATACCCTCTTAGTTTGCAGTTTTGGTTTGGGCCATCATGAAAAGAATTGCTACAAATATTTTTGTACATATAAATCTTTTTCTTCTTTTATTTCTTCAGGATATATATATATATATATATATATATATATATATATATATATATATATATGCACACATATGCATAAACACATACATACCTACATATATATATATATATATATATATATATATATATATATATATATATATATATATATATGAAGAGAGAGAGAGAGAGATGCCTAGTCGTGGTATAGCCAGGTCAAAGGTTATGCCTAGATTGGTGACTTTCTAGGCATAGTTCCAAATTGCTTTCCAGAATGACTGGACCAGTTCATAGCTCTCCCAACACTGCTCTGATGTATCTGTTTTTCCATAGCCTCTTCAATATTTGTCATTTCCCCCTTTTGTCATCTTTGACAATCTGACAGAAGGGAGATAAACCTTAAAGTTGCCTTAATTTTATTGTTTCTGATTATCAGTGATATAAACTTTTTTATGACTGTTGATAACACGGCCTTATTTTTCCCTTTGAAAACTGTCCACTGATATTCTTTAACCATTTGTTGACTGAGGAAGAGTTCCTAGTCTTATAAATTTGAGTCAGTTCCTTAAATAGCTTGGATATGAGACCTTTAATAGAGAAACTTGTAAAGATTTTTCTCCAGTTACCTGTTTCTCTCCTAATTGTTTTTTTTAAACAAATGCTTTATTAACTTCTGTTTTACATCATTCATTTCTGCCAGATTTTGAGTTACAATCATTTTCCCCCCATTATTCCCCTACCCAACCTCCCAGAGCAGTAATCCCACAAGATATCGCTTCCTCCAATCTGCTCTCTCCCATACCTTCTCCCATACCCCCATTGACTTTTCCATTAGAGGAAGGTGAGTCTTTGTGTCCCAATGCCTGCACATCTTATCTCCCTATTACAAGCAAAAGAGTATTAATAATAGTATTTATATATATTTGAAACATTTAATGTTGCAACCTTGAATTTCAGATCCATTTCCTTCCTCCCTTGTCACCCATTCCCTCTTGGGAGATAAGTAATTCAGTATATGTTGTACATGTCTAGCTATGCAAAGTATTATCATAGTAGATATATTGTACAAGGCTGCTTATAATTCCCTCCCACTCATCCCACCCCCACCTAGTCCATTCCCTACATGATCCTGTCCCTCTTCTATAGTGGGTACTTCCAACCTCCCCTCCCCCCAAGGATGCCCTCCCATCCATCATCCCTCCTCTCATCCCCTTCCCCCTATCCTGCTGCAGGTTGAGATATCCCATTTAGTATGTATGTCATTTTCTCCCTGAACCAAATTCAATGTGAATGTGGTTTTGCCTTTTTAGCCTTCCTTATTCTCCCCTCCTTTGCAACCACTTCCCCTTGCTTCTTCAGTTTACCCTACCCTATCTCTCCCCATCTCCTCTTGCTACTTTCCTCTCTCACCTCATAATTTCATCCCTTGAGTATTCTCCCTTCCCAACAAATTCAGCATATGCCCTCTATCCATATATAACTGTAACCATATACACACACATTCACATATGTATTCATATGACCACACCCCCTTCTTCCATTATTTTCATAGTGAGAAAGATATCATCAGTCCCAGTTATTGCTTTTCCATATAGGAATGTAAATAGTTCAACTTTGATAAGTTCCTTTTGATTTCTTTTCCCTGATTACCTCTCAGGCATCTCTTACTTCTTGCGTCTGGATGTCAAATTTTCTATTCAACTCTGGTTTTTCCTCAAGAATGCTTGAAAGTCCTCTATTCCACTGAATGACCATATTTTCCCCTGAAACAAAATACTCAGTTTCGCTGGGTAGGTGACCCTTGGGTTCATTCCCAGTTCTTTTGCCCTCTGGAATATCGCATTCCATGCCCTTCGACCCCTCAGTGTAGAAGCTGCCAGGTCCTGGGCTATTCTGATTGTGTTTCCACAATATTGAAATTGTTTCTTCCTGGCTGCTTGTAGTATTTTCTCCTTGATCTGGGGATTCTGGAACCTGGCTATAATATTCCTGGGAGTTTTCTTTTTGGGATCTTTTTTCAGGAGGTGATTGGTGGATGCTTTCAACCTCTATTTTGCCCTCTGGGTCTAAAACATCAGGGCAATTTTCCTTGAGAATTTCTTGAAGGGTAATTTCTAGGTTCTTTCTTTGATCATGGCTTTCAGGTAGACCAATAATTTTTAAATTGTCTCTCCTGGATCTATTTTCCAGGTCAATGGTTTTTCCCATGAGATATTTCACATTGCCTTCTAATCTTTCTTTTGTTTGGATCTGCTTAACAGCATCTTGATTTCTCATAAAGTCATTAGCTTCCATTTGCTCCAGTCTAACTCTGAAGGAATGAATCTCCTCAGTGAACTTTTGAGATTCTTTTTCCATCTGGCAAATTCGACTTTTTTAAGGCATTCTTCTCCTCATTGCCCTTTTGGGCCTCCTTTGCCATTTGAGCTAGTCTATTTTTTAAGGTGTTGTTTTCCTCAGTCAGGCTGTTGACCTCATTTCATACTTTTCCTGCATCCTTCTCATTTCTCTTTCTAATTTTTCCTCCACTTCTCTTATTTGATTTTAAAGTCCTTCTTAAGGTCCTCTATGGCCTGCAACCCACTCATGTTTTCCCCTGGGGCTTTTGGAGCAGGACTTCTGACCTCACAGTCCTTTTCCCGCTCTATGCCCCCAAAATAGGAGTCTAGGTTGCATTTTTCTGTTTCCTTTGCCTTGGCATGTTGCCACTTAATTGCTTAACTTTTGGGCTTGTTGCCACACTATGGCTTTAAGGCCAGCTAGAGGAATTTTCGTCCCGAACGTGTGTGGGGCAACTTCCGTTTCTGGCAAGCTGTAAACCCACCCACAACTTCCACCCTAGATCACAATCCAGATCCAGGGAGGTTAAAGCAAGAGCGATTACCCCCCCAAGACTGATCGCTGGATCTCCCTATGATTTGGAGGCTGGGAGCTGGAGCCACCTCTGAAAACTGCAAAATAGCGTTTCTCCTCAGCGGCTTCTAGCCCCCAGGGGAGGGAGCCGACGCATTCCCTAAATACCGGTCCCAAAGTCCATAGGACACCAATCTCTTACTTTGTCCTAGGCATGTCTATGTTGATAATTCTGGAGTCACCACAGCTCCTGGTGTTCTGGGGTTCCTCCAGCCGGCTGCTGGCCCTGCCGCCCTGGGGCTAAAACCTCGGCTCATGCGGACCTGAGTTCTGCTCAGCTCTGCTTCCTGCGCTCTGTGCTTTGCGCACTGCCGGCTCCCAGACCGCTGCGCTGGTCCTTCCTGCAGGGCTGCTGGGCTGTCCTTAGTGGGAGGTTAGCTTCTCTGTGTCGTTCTGTGGGTGCTGGGGCTCCAGAAGTTGTTCATAGTCCCCTTTTACATAGTTTGGGGAAAATCTGGGGGCAGAGTGGCTTGGACGAGCTGTTTCTACTCTGCCATCTTGGCTCCGCTCCTAATTGTTTTTTAAAAAATATATTTGTTTGTGCAAAAACCTTTAAACTTTATCTTCTGTGATACTCTCTACCATTTATCGAGTCGTGAACTTTCCCCCTTTCTATATATCTGAAAAGCAATCTCTTCCTTGCTAATTTTATTTATTGATGACAAATATGACCTTTTACATTTAGGTCACATATCCATTTGGAGCTTATCTTTAATGATTATTCCTGTGTAGTACAGTTCAAGATGTGATTCTAATAGATCCCTTTCCTCCTCACTTTTCTTCATCATTATCTTTGAGATTCTTGACCTTCTGTTTCTTCATATAAATTATTTTCTAGGTCTGTATGCAGAATATTTGGGGGGAATTTTATTGGTACAGACCTGGATGAGTAGATTAATTTATGTACTATGGTCATTTTTTATTACATTTGCTCTAACTTTCCATGAGTACTTATTTCTTCAACTATTTAGGCCTGTTATATCAGCAAAGGAGGTTTTACAGTTAGATCATTCAATCACTCATTCACTTACCCACTTTTCAATTGACTTTCCTCAACTGATCATCAAGGGACCTGGACTAGGTGGGTTCTAAGGTCCTTTTCACCTCCAGATCTAGAATCTGATGTCCCTATGTGGTAAATATGAGTCTTTTTCCTTTATTAAGTCATTTCCCTTTATGTGGGGTACAGAGACCCTAACCCAAAATTGACTCCTCAGAGACTTCTCAAAGTGAAGATAGAAAGTTTTATTAGAATCTTGTGAGAAGTGGGCGGTCCCATCTCTGGGAAATCCAGGGAGAGAAGACCACCCCACAGGAGCAGAAGCTGGGTTAAATAGACAAGGATTACCTGTCCCTCCCAAACATTAACCTAATTATTACTAATGAGGCTCTAATTCTGTTAGATAACATACATAATACATGAGGTCCACTACACAAGAACAGTAACAACCTCAGAATACTGAACCCCCTTCAGTCCAACCTAGATGTATCCTTATCTGGGCCAGTGTCCCAAGGCCGCTGTCTGCTTTCTGATTGGTCAAATCCACCTCCTGCTGCCAGCTCCCTTTTATTCTACATTATTTCATTTTTAGTATTATCTAGGAGTTTTCTGGGAACTGGGAGCCCAAGTTCTTCCCAAGGCTACTGTCTGGTACTTTTTATCAGTAGTCTTGTTTCAGCAATTCTTGCAGTTCTGTAGAAACTTAACCCTTTGCTACCTCTCTTCCTTTCCCCAAACTAAAAACACCTCTAATTTTGTCTCAATAGTTAATCCAATCAATTGCATTAATACTCAATAGCTCTTACGCTATCTTGAAATACACAATGACTTACGTATATATATGGGGAAACAATACTGAACTTGGTTAGAAAATATAAGGAAGTAATAAGAATGTATATATGATGTTCAGAATGGGGAAACTTCACTGCAAGTCATCCCACACACCTTCTTCTCCAACCTGACCAATTCCATGGGATGGAATGTTTCTGTGGGTGATTTACTTGGCCAATATCTGCAGTGCATTATGTGATATAGATATATAGAACATACCTGACCCCTTCGTCTAGGTAAATGTTTTGCATAATTACACATGTATAACCTATATCTGATTGCTTATCCCCTCAGGGAAGGGAGAGAGGAGGGAAGGAGAGAATTTGGAACTCAAAACTTTAAATAAAAACATTTTTTCAAATTGGGGAGAAAAAAAAATAATGTCCAGGTAAAGACCAGGTGTGAGCCAATCACTGATTGTGCTAACTGTGAACCCAAACTAATAATCTCTTTGGATTGTGTGTTTTCTTCTCTCAGGTATCAGACGTGTTCCAGCAATGGTCTTGTGGCTGGGTTCCAGAGCCGCTACTTTGAATCAGTCCTAGACCGAGAATGGCAGTTTTACTGTTGCCGCTACAGCAAGAGGTGCCCGTACTCATGTTGGTGAGTCTGCTAAGATCACCCTCTCACGGACTGCCAGGGCTATCAGGGGGGTTGAGAGTTTCTATTATCCCAAGCCCCTGCTATCTTCAAGACAGAATGTCTACACTTGATGTTCCACATTGGCAAGAACGTCTTCAGTGCCCAGAGCGCTACAGAGAGGGAAACCTTAAATGCTCTCTCAACATATCCTATAACTGAATGAGATTCCAGCCTACAGTAAAAGAGATACAGGCTCCAAAGTAAAGAAAACAACAGCACCATTCATTCTGCCCTAGTTGGAAAGCATCTTTATCACTTTGCTCTGGTCTTAGCAGCACAATATAGTAGTTGAGGAGTCAGTTTTGGAATAAGGAAGATCTGGGTTTAAATTCCACCTAGCTGTTTGACCTGGTGCAAGTCACTTGACCTCTCTTAGTCTCAGTTTCCCCAGCTATAAAATGGGGAAAATAATAGCTCCTACTTCATGGGATCATAGTGGGGCCAAATAGGATAATGGCATGCTTTTGCAGACCTTAAAGGGCTACACAAATATGAGTTATTATCATAGTTTTAACATCTGCAAAGGGACTTTATTAGGGTTCTGAAGATTTAATAAATCAGACTTTTTATAGGTATCAATCAGTAATTTCGGCATGAGCTTGTATTTTCTATAACTTTCATTCAATTGTATGAGGGTTTACTATGGAATATCAGTTCAGAGAGCCTTTAATACCCTCATCAAAGATGCCCTCAATCGGTGTTTAGATGACCTTCATAATAGTGTTATGTAAAGGCAAAGTCATTTCGATGACCCCAAGCTTTTCCCTGAAGCAAAGGCCCATCTTTTATAATATAAATATGATGCCAGTGTTGTGGTATGATTAAAATGATAGATACTCTAAGTATCCCATTATGATATAAATGTGTATAATGTTTTATACATGCATGTGATCACACACATATGTATACAAATGATGTTTATATGTATGTGTTGTGTAAACACATGCATGTACAGTGTGTATGTGTGTGTGTGTGTGTGTGTGACCAGTGTAGTATGGTGAGTAGTGTGTTGACCTCAAAGTCAGGAAGACCTGGGTTTCAGTCCTGACTCAGACATTTACTGGCCATATGAGCTGGAGCAAACCACCTGTCTTTCATTGCTCTTGGCAATTCTCTAAGACTACAGGTTGTAGTGAAGGTGCCCACCTCTATTGGTTGAGGGAATTTCCTCCCTCACCTTGGAGTTCCTCATAACAATGAAATCACAGGTGTAGTCCTTATCCTGATATGATACATACAGTTCCTTTCCCCTGACCCTGTGGGATCTTTTAGCAGTGACATATTCACAAATATTCATCAGAAGTTAACTTCTTCCCAAATATTTGTAGTTCTTCCTTTCTAAGAGAAGCTGGTCAATGAGGCAAGCACCTAGATACCCATAAAACAAATAAATCCATACCTTCTTCACTTGATTTTTGGTAGGAAGTCTCCCCTGTAATGTTAATGGGATAATAAGATTTCCCCCTCACATTAATAGGACTCACATGGAGCCTACTGTGGGAGGGACTTGCCTAAGGAGGAGCTTGCTTAGGTGGAGGCTTGCCTTTGGGAAGGCTTTCACATCTTTTGCTAATTTCTGATTCTGCACTGAGTCTTGAGGGTTGTGATGCCTTCTGGCTCTGAGAAGTATATATAAACTGAGTTGGCATTTTTCTTTGGGGGCTCACTTATGAGAAGGATCTTGTGATTCCCTGGTTGAGATTCCGAGTGGCCATATGTTCAGAGCTCCCAAATTGCTCAGATGTAAAAGTTCTCTCCATCCAGGGTTGTATATTAAGTGTAATAGCAACATTGCTTTAATTCAAGCAGTCAGAAATCTGCCTATTGGTCTTTATTTCTCTGCTTGTATTTTCTCTGAAGTTCAGGGTGCTAACTTTTCCCTTGAACTATTGAATGTAATTTTTAAAAATTGTTAGAGGCAGCTAAGTGGCCCAGTGAATAGAGCACCAGCCCTGGAGTCAGGAGGACCTGAGTTCAAATTCAGCCTCAGACACTTAACACTTGCTAGCCTTGTGACCTTGGGCAAGTCACTTAACCCCAAATTGCCCTGCCTTTCCCTCTCCAAAAAGCAAAAATAAAAAAATAAAAAGATTATTGACCACTTAAATAGCTATCTTTCCTAGTAAAACAGATCTAAGAACTTGTGCTAGCAGCTATCCTGGGTATGCCAGTGTGATTTCCGCTACACTCCTCTGCCCCCATGTTAAATGACAGTATCACTGAACTCTTTAATACTCATTACTCATTACTAATACTCAAACTAATTACTAGGAAATTAGGAGGTACAACCAGGTAGAACACCAGGTATGTAGTCAAGAAGATCTGAATTCAAATCTGGCCTCAGACATATACTAGATGTATGACCCTAGGAAAGTCACTCAATCTCTATTTGCCTCAGTTTCCTCATCTGTAGAGATAATAATGGTATCTGCTTCCCGGGATTGTTGTGAGGATCAGATGAAATATGTAAAGTCTTAGCAAAATACCTGGCACATAGTAGGCACTCCATAAATGTTACCTATCATCATTATTAAATGAGTAACTTACTTTGATCTTATGCCAGAATATTGGTCTCAAAAGAATGATGTAGGGAAATAAACTTACTGCTTGAGCCACTCCTTTGAAGGACACTGATGCTGGCCCAGGAAGGGTAGGGAAAGTTTAGCAAAGTGCCCTCATGTTATTTACAATGGAAAAGAAGTAAGACACATTTTGAATCAAGTAATTTAAAGATTCCACTCAAAATTCTAGCCCTGGTGATAGGATGGGAAATTTGAAAAAGGTCAGAATTGAAAGCAATTGTAGCATTCGTTTGACTAAACCACCTGCTTGCAGCATAAATCTCTCTGGTTCTTCACAATGTTGCCATGGAAAGAAAGGTTATTGAAATGCTAACTACCCCAGTGCCAGTGGGTTCCAAGTAATACAAGGATAGCTCATCTGCTTCTTTTTGTTGTTTTTTGAAAAGGGCAATCACTATGGCAGCCGTCCTCTTATCAAGGAACGTTTTCTTTCTGGAACAAGGACAACAGCAGCAGTTCATATACCAAGGACCTAACATCTCCCTCATGAGTCATGATGAGCTCTGCCCTTCTTACAGCTCTAGTCTCTTCCTCTTAAATATTTCATTTCCTTTAGTGTTTGTTCCAGTTTTTTTTTTTTTGTATCGGTAGGATGAGGACCTTTGTATAATCAATCCTTAAGTAACTTTTATCTGATTGTCTTTTCACTTCAATTATTTTTTTAGGTGCCTATTATGTGAAAGGCACTGTCTTAAATAAATATGGGGAATAAAAGACAGAGAGCTACCTCAAGGAGCTGCATTCTGCTCCAGGGAAACAGTACATACACAGATAAGTTGATACGAAATATAAACAAAATAAATGTAGCCTGTGGCCCTTCAACCATCGTCTCTTTCAGCCCCAAATTCAGGTAGACTGGGTTCAATCAATGGAGTTTCCTTGGAACGTCAACTTTTTGGCTTATCATTTCCAAATCCAGAATTTATTCTGGAAAAAAACCCAAATATAGCCTTAGAATAGCTCATGTCTAGGCTTCCACAAATTGAATGACAACAAAGTCCCCAGACCCCAACCAAGCACTCAAGGTAATAAATGTATATCGCATACAGGAGAGTCTTTCACCCCTAGGTAGATGCAGACGTCTCGATAGACTTAGGACATGCAGATGGCACACATTTGTATGTCATAAGATGTATAATTGATGTAACTTTCTTTTTTTGCCCCTGGAAATAAAAAAATAGAACCTACACTCTGGGTGAAGTCCACAATGAAACAATTGGCTTCCCAATTAACTCATTATATCTTTCTGAACCATTGTGTTTTCCCTACTCTACTCCTTTACCTATTTTATTTTTTTCTTTTTGTAAAATTTATTTGTTTTTAGTTTTCCCCAAGATTTTGAGCTACAATTTTTTCTCTCCCTGTCTTCTCCTACTCTTTTCACTCTAGTCCATTGCCCTGCTTAGCCTCTACCTGGACCCATTTGTGAGACAAAAATTAAAAATAAAATTAATACATCTTCAGATTAAAACCAACAGGGATGTTTTTCAACTCTGGTCAACAGGATAAACCAATTTACTAATGAAATGTGGCTATGTTCAGAAAGACCAATCTTCTTATTCACATCGACCATATTGACCTAGCTCCAGGTATGAGCTCTGGAAGGGAGCAGCACTGAGGGGCTGACCTGGGTAATATCAGAAGCAATAAGTGGGGGCACAGGGTACAAAATACTGTCTCTGTCCAGCATCTAGATTGACAGAGTAAGCCTTCTGTGGCCACATCCACTCTGGACATGATGTGTGACAAAGATCAGAGATTTAAGGAAGTTTGTCAAGATTTGGATTTGACAGTTTCTCTCTCTCTCTCTCTCTCTCTCTCTCTCTCTCTCTCTCTCTCTCTCTTTCTCTCTCTCTCTCTCTCCCCCCCCCTCTCTCTATCTCTATCTCTCTTTCCTCTCTCTCTCCTCTCTCTCTTCTCTCTCTCTCTCTTCCTCTCCCTTCATTAAAAGCAATACCACTGCTTGTAATTTCTACCTTCCTTGACTTGTGTCCTATAAATCCACTTTTCATAGACGTTACATTTAGTCAGGAACCAGCTAGCCAGACTGAAACTCCATGGCCAGCAAGCAAGTGCACCTTTTATGCTTCAGTGATCTCCAACTCCCCTTCAGCATCCATTAGGGCTTCAACAAGCCAGTGTTTGAACAACTATAGTTAAGTCCCCGTTCTTGAGAATCTTTTACAGTAGATTCCTATTTAGAACTGTTCAGTTTAGACCGTTCCCAAGATTTGTCCCTCTTCATTAATTCTGAGTAATGAGTGAATGAACTGGCAGATCAGACCTTTCAGAGCACCTCCTATCACTTCAAATTGGCCACTGACTACTCTGCCCATTAATAAGATCAATCTTATGAGTAGGGCCCCTTATTGAAGCTTTGCAGATGCCTCTGCATCCAATTAACAGCCTTTATATGTTAGAGTTCTTGGAAGTGGAATCTTTATGGTTCCCTTTATGGTTGAACAGAGTATACTACAAGCACACCCTACAGCTACATGCCCTACATATCCATCCATGCCTTTTCACCTACACTGGTCAAGAGGCAGAATTTCCTTATAATAGGGGTTCTTTAGAGGACTAAATTGTCTAATAGCCAGAATAATTAAGCCAAATGGAAGGTAACGAGCATTTATAAACACCTACTATGCACCAGGCATTGGGCTAATAAATACTCTACAAATATATTTGATCTTCACAACCCTGAGAGATAGGTAATACTATTATTCCCATTTTACAGTTGAGGAAATTAAATTGAGCCAGACATCAGTTAAATAATTTGCCTAGGCAAGTCACACATTTGGTAAGTACCTGAGGCCAAATTTGAACTCAGGATTTCCTGACTTCAGACCCATCGTTCTATTCACTATAACACCTAACTGCTGGTTGCCTTTGACTCTCTTCTCTTAAAATTTTCCAGCATTTCACACACACACACACACACACACACACACACACACACACACACACACACCACCACCACCACCACCACCACCACCACCACCACCACCACCACCACCACCACCACCACCACCATTACCTTAGAAAACTATACTCCTCATTCCCCAACATCCTATACTGTTTCTCCAGTTTTCCCCCCTGCAGAATACAGTCTCATCTGGTTGATGGGCTCTTGACTCACTTCTTAAAGAGGCTTATTCACTGAATGGGCATTACCTCACTAGAGTGAGTACATGAAAAGGCATTAGCCTAAAAGGGCTAGGGTCTCCCATTGCATTCTGTGCCATCTCCAGTCATCCTGATGAATGTCTGGTCACTAGACCCAGATGTCTCTGGAGGAGAAAGAGGAGGAGTCTGGTGACCTTGCACAGCCTTCCCTCACTCAAATCCAAGTCAACTGCAAGTCATGTCATCATTTCCCTGATGCCATGATCCTCTTTGAAAACAAAGGACAAGCACAACAACAGCAACAACCTGGGCTCCTGAAAGACAACTGCAACCCAGGAGGCTGCCCTAAAAGAAACTAGTGCCCTGAGACCTTGTATTCTCACATGCTACCATTTGCAAAGCAGTATGTCCAGAACAAAACCTCCTTGCTTATTTTGTTAAAGAAGAACATGGACTGGCTGCATCCCTGTCCAGTGCGAGATGGCACAGTAAACGTTCTTCACAAAGTTCAAGATGGGAAAGCTATCTCATTTAGCCATGTACTGGGAAAGAGAGGCAAAGAAAAAGAGGAATAGGAGAGAAGAGGGAAGAGAAAAGAGAAAGTGAAGAAAAAAAAGAGGGTTAGGGCCCAGGACAATGGGAGAAGTTCCTGATCTGACTTCACGTTCATCTAAAATTCAACAGCTGGGGCAGCTAGGTGGCACAGTGAATAGAGCACCGGCCCTGGAGTGAGGAGGACCTGAGTTCAAATCTAGCCTCAGACACTTAATACAAAACTAGCCATATGACCTTGGGCAAGTCACTTAACCCCAATTGCCCTACTTCCCCCCCTCCAAATAAAAATAAAAATAAAATTCAACAGCTTCTCTTTCTAATACTTTAAGAGATTGGTGATCACATCAGGATGAGGACCCTTACTGACATGGATCATCCACCCCCTTCAGCAGCTAGACAGCCCTTATCCCTGGGCTTATAACATTCACCATCTGGTGGCCAGCTTTTGGTGATGAGCCTTTCCAATCTTAGCTAAGATACCTTTCCAGATTGGTAGGTTCAGCCTGTGCACCCTGTCATAGTTTTCAAGACCTCAGAATCATCTCCACCGTATGAGGAGGCATGGAAAATTAGTTTAGCAGAGACTGCTTTAAGCCTAATAAACCCTGCATTAGTTAATTGATTATTTTCTCAAAGAAAATATAAGTTCCTTGAAGGTGGCAACTATTTTCTTTTCTGTCCCCAATGACTAGCATACCAGGTATGTAATAAATGCTTGTTTGAATGAATGAGTGAATGCTTGTAGTTAAAATAGTAATCAAAATAAGAATCTACAGGATGAGAAGTAGACATTCCTTCCATAGAGGAATTGGGGGAAGGAAGATTACCTGATAAGGTTTTAAATCAAAGAACCACAGAATCTGTAAGTAGAAAGAATCTTCTAGTCCAGAAATCTCTCTTACATCCCTAACAAATGTTTGCCCAACCTTCTTTCCATCTTAGGAAAGGAAAGTCAATACTCCTCCCCTACCCCATTTTATTTCAAGGCAACTTTGATTGTAGAGTTGTTCCTTACATTGATCCCGAGTCTGCCTTTTGACCTGCTCTTCATTTCCCGCCATGGACCAAACAGAACAAGGGTCAGGAAGACTTGGAATCAACTCCTGCTTCTGACATTATTAACTATACCTTAGTGGGCAAGTCCCTAAGTGACTCTATAAGATTATACATTGAAGGCATGTTACTGATATGCATGATAAAGGGAGTTTCCACACTGGATTTACAAATGAAGTAAATCTGGTCTCAAGATATATCTTATAATCCAGGGAACTCCCAATAAGGAACTCAAGGCTTGGAAGAGTCAGGGTCCCTTATGGGGTGTCTGACCTCATCTGCAAGGATAGATTTTCTCTCTTCAACTTGGCTCCCACTCCAAAGTAACTTTAAAAAACTTTCTAAAACAAAGCTTTTGTGTAGCTCATATGAAGTCATCTCAAGTCATCAGAGTCCCCTCTAGAAAAGGTACTCAATATATGCTATGGGCATTAGGTATAAGACTGATGTTTATTTTCTCTACCAAAGAAATCGCTTAAGGTACAAAAAGGTCCATAGGTACATATTCATGAACAGAAGACACAAATATTTCATCTTGCTCTTCCTGAAATGTAAATAAGAGCACAAACACACACACACACACACACACACACACACTTTTATAAACAAAAGAAATGAACGGAGGTTCAGAGGTCCAGATATAAATGAATAGTTTATCCAAGGTCCCAACTCCTCTTATTCCAAAGCCACTACATAGAAACTGGAGGGGAAGAGGGGACTTTCAATGTGTGAAATTCAGAGCTCAAGTGAGCTTCCAGGTTGGAGAGGTTTCTGGAACATTGTAGAGAAAATCTGTAAGGAGAGTCAGGAGCGCAGCCTAGAGAGAAATGATATCTGTCTATAGAGAGATATAATCAGTGTGGTAGCATGTATGTGTGTGTGTGTGTGTGTGTGTGTGTGTGTGTGTTGTTCAGTCATATCTCAGTGTGTCTGACACATTGTGATGCCATTTGGGGTTTTCTTGGCAAAGATACTAGAGTGATTTGCCATTACCTGCTCCAGCTCATTTTACAGATGAGAAAACTGAAGCAAACAAGGTTGAGTGACTTGTTCAAGGTCACTCTGCTAGTAAGTATCTGAGGCCATATTTGAACTCAGGAAGATGAGTCTTCCTGACTCCAGGTCTGTGTGTGTGTTTTTATCCATGAAGGTAAATTATATAGATATATAGATAGATAGATAGATAGATAGATAGATAGATAGATAGATAGATAGATAGATAGATGAGAGATACAGATATAGAGATAGATAGGTAGATAGATACAGATATATAGATATATTAGTTATTGACATAAATATTCATAGATATCTCTAGCTATATTTGAACTGGAACTGGGATTTCAGTGATATAGAGAATTCCTGAAGAGAAAACTCCTTTGCTACCAGCTCTATAAGCATTAGTTGCAGAGAGTCGCCTGGGGAATTGAGGCTGACCTGCCCAGGGTCACCCAAGTAAGTGTCAAAGGAACAACTTGTAGACAGGTTGGTTCACTCCACTCTGCAATTCAAATGCTCCCTCTCCTCACGTGTATGCATGTATGCATGTATGTGTATACGTTGTATATATATATATATATATATATATATTCATAAGTCTGTACAATCACATATATGTGGACAAACACACACCAAGTAAAAGACTTGGACTTCTCAGCATGATGCTTAGTGAGCCACGACAGTATCTCTAATGTAGCCACAAGACTACAGATTGTAGAAGATCATTTCCTATTCTTCAAACATCTATGATGCTTACATACCACATTACTTGTTTCTGTCATGACAATAATGCTGTCCAGGTAGTGACTGGCTATGGATCCAAAAGGCTGGAGGCTTGGAAGTGAGTGCCCATGACCTTCCCTAAGCAAGTCGCCAATATCAACATTCAAGGCAACCTCACATTTTCCAAATGCATTTACTTCCAAGAAAAGTCCTCTAGGCAGGTGGCACGGTTGAAAGAGTGTGAAACATGGAGTCAGGAAGTCTTGACTTCAAATCCTGCCTTAGACACTTGTTAGCTGTGTGACCCACAAACATAGCTTTGAAGCTGGAATTCTGGTATCTGAGAAACTCACTCAATGAATGATGATTATTGATGGGGTTGTGCCACCAGGGAATCATCACCTGAGAAACTAGGATGAAGTTCAGACAGAGACACTAAGCAAGTGTGTAAACTGAGGAACATCAGAGTAACGTCTCTTTCTTATGCTCCATAATTCAGATTGACATTTTCTATTCTCTGAATACTTACAGACCATTGTGTCCTAAGTCAAATCATATCATGGTTAATTCATTTTCCCCAAATTTCAGATTGCAATGGAGAGTTATTAAATGATAATAATGAGACTGGAAAAGAGGTTAAGTGATTTACCCAGGGTCATACAGCTAGTGAATAACTATGCCAAGATTCGAATCCAGATCATCCTGATGCGAAGACCAGCACTCTATACATTATAACACCCAGCACAATGGAAAGACTACTGGCTCTGGGGTCACAGAACCTGGGTTCAAACACTTCTTCTGTCACTACCTGTGTGACCTTGAAAAGTCCATTTGACTTCTCTGAGGCTCCCAATCTGCAAAATGAAAGAAGAAAGCAGATAGCTTCTAAGCCCCCTTCTGGCCCTAAACCAGTGATTCCATGAAGTGATAGAAATACTTGAATAACTCATTTTACATAGGGCTTTCAACACTTTCCTCACAAAAACCCTGTTAATTGTCGTTGTCCCCATTTTACAGATAAGTAGATTGAGCATACAGAGGTTAAGGGACTTGCCTATAGTCTAACACAGATAGTGTCAAAGGAAGAACTTGAACTCAGATCTTCTGACTGCAAACCAAGTGCTCTTCCCAATACACTCCATGAGTTAGAAATTAGAGCACAATGTTAGGATTCACACCATCTGAGATTTCATTTTCCCATTCTATGCATTCCATTCCTAGTACCTATTGGCATTCCAATAGAATACAGACAGGAGTAATTTTGGTTTTTTTTTTGTCTTCCTTTTCCCTTGATCTCTAAGCATAGTACTTGATGTATAAGTGCTTAAGAGAAGGTCCTAAAATGAACTGTGGAATCCACAAGCCCAATTTCTAAATACCTGGGAGAGAAGGTGAAAATCTGTCCCAAATGATCTGAGCATTGACAGCTGTTGGTTCTCATCACAGATATAGAAAATGCTATGTATTAAGGGGCTAGAAATAGATTGGTTAGGAATTGAAAGAAACTTCAATCAGGTTCTAGAACCTTTTCTTTTGTATTCCTAACGTTTCTCTGCCACATCTAAGGAACAAAGCTTCCTGCAAATAATAGGGTCTCTGTTCTTAGGCAGAATCAATTGTTCCTTTCATCATTCTGACTTACATTCACATTATCATTCCATATTTATAATTTAGTCATATAACTGCTGCCTAAGGCTATATACCTTCCACTGATGCCTCAAAAACTCAGAGAATTCATGGATTTTATGGATTTTCTAATTGTCCTTGTTTGGCCAAAGCCTAAATCTACTCAGGATAGAGAAAGGCACTAAAGCTTAGATTCTGCCTGCCAAAGGATGGCTGCCCCTTATCCACTACTCCTCTGTACTGTTAGACATTAATTCAGCCAACTGGGTGTCTATCCAGCAAATATTTATTGGCCACTCACCATGCCCAAGGAAGAGCTGGAGAATATAATTTGTGGGCCCCACTATGCTGTAGCTTACAATGGGACTGGGGAGATAAGATTTATAAAGATAACAGTGAGAAGAGAGATGATTGATCAGGTGGGGAGGAGAAATATAAAAGACTCCAGAGATAGGGAAGTTCTACTTTGATGAACCTTTCCAAGGTGGAACCCCACACCACTCCACTCAGAAGGAAGCTGATCAAGTTTTGTCTTTGCTAGAGCCAGGCTTTCCAGATACATATTGAGGTGCTGGCTGAGATGTTTTCGTAGACTTTTCTATATTTTAAACCAAGAAATGCTATGGAAGGTTACTATCCTCTGGTATTTTTCCCCTCAGGATGAGATGGGATAGGAACTCAGGAGCAGATCAGAACCGTCATCATCTCTTCTGAGGCTCTGTCTGTATCTTTAGGAAAGTGGAATTTTGACCCTATGATCTCACCATATCAACTTAGTTGCTATGACTAGAATACTTTACTGATCTGAGTTTCCCCTAGTCCAGGGGTAGGGACCCTGCAGCCTCAAGGCCACATGTTGTATTCAAGGTCCTGGGGTAAAGCCTTTCCTTTTATTAAGGGGATTTGTTCTGTGAAGTTTGTATTCAGTCAAATGACCACACTTGAGGACCTAGAAGATAACAGGTGGTCTCTTGGTTGCAAGTTCTTCACCCTGACCCTAGACCTTTAGTGAGGAGACATGAATTGCTTCTTGGGAAGGAGCTTTCCTAAGTGAATGGCTGATTCGGATTCTATTCAGGAATCAGCTTTTCCATTTGCTTGTCAGAGAATAAAAACTGAATGCCCACCTCTTTCCTCATCTATAAAATGGGTATGATAATAGCACCTACCTCCCAGAGTTGTTGTGCGGATCTCATGAGATGTTTGTAAAGTGCTTTGCAAACCTTAAATCACTATAAATGTTAGCTATTATTTTTACCACCAGTCTTTCTTTTGTCCTGAATTTTTGTCAGAGTAATAACTATACATTCTGGCACTTGGGACAGATTGGTGCCTAAAGTATGAATTTAGAGCAGGATTTTTAAACTTTTTCCACTCGAGACCCCTTTTCCCATTTCAGCAGTGTTCATTGGCGCTACATGGGTGTGAAGGGATGTGCAAAGAGTGGGTGCTTTGTGTTCAGAACCAAGACTTCAGGGAAGCTGACCAATGCAATGTGGGCAGGTGCTGCCAGAAACACCTCAGATTCATTACATATTTGATTTTTAATTAATTTTTGGCATTGCATGTGCAGAAAGCTTTTATTGCTGCCAGATTTTTTTCCTGAACCCATATAGGGTATTGACCCATAGTTTAAGAAGCACTGATTTAAAGCACTCTTAATGCCATCTTTGAGGCTTACTGGAATCAGAAAAGGATTTATTGAGTGCCTACTTTGTCCCTGGAATAGAGCTAGCTACAGCAGATATAAAGACAGAAATGAAATAGCCCCTACCCTCAAGGTGCTTCCACTCTATCAGGGGAGACATCATGTACACAAGTAGGCCTACCAAAAAATATCTAAATTAATACAGGTAAATTTAAGGAGGGCAGTATTAGCGTCCAAGAAAATCAAGAAGGGCTTCATCTAGAAAGTGGCACCTGAGGAGAGGTTTTTTTTTTTTATTTTATGTTTAATTTTAGTTGAGAACATTCATTTCCACAAGATTTTGAGTTACAAATTTTCTCCCCATCTTTCCCCTACTCACCATCCCAGAACAGCAATCCCACTGAATACCCTATCCCCCAATATGTTCTGTCCTATATCCTCCTCCATTCCCCCTGCAATTTTCCAGTAGGGCACGGTGGATCTCCATACCTCAGTGCCTGTATATCTTATTTCCCAGTTGCAGGTAAAAATAATAATAATAATCTTTTTAAACATTTGATTTTAAAATTTGAATTCCAGATTCATTCCCTTCTTCCCTTGTCACCCACCCTGACTGAGAAGATAAGCAATTCAATATAGGTTGTACATGTGTAGTTGCACAAAATATTTCCATAGTGGATATATTGTGAAAGACTGACTATATTTCCCTCCATCCTATCCCACCCCCTATTTTCTATTTTGACCCTACATTTTCAAAAGTGTGTGTTTTTAACTACCTTGCCCCCCAACCTGCCCTCCCTTCTATCATCCCCCCTCTTATCACCCTTACCCCCTACTTTCCTGTAGGGTAAGATACCCAATTTAGTGTGTCTGTTATTCCCTCCTTCAGCCAAATTCAATGAGAGTAAGGCTGACCCATTCCCTTTTGCCTTCCTGTTCTTCCCCTCCATTGTAACAGTTTTCCTTTGCCTCTTTTATATGAGATAATTTACCCTATTCTGCCTCTCCCTATCTCCTCTCATTATATTCCACTCTTACCTCTTAATTTTATTTTTTAAATATCATCCCTTCCTATTCAATTGATCCTGTGCCCTCTGTCTATGTATACTTGTACACATATATACATACATCCACATATGTATTCATATGTCCATATACCGCCCTATATAGGCATATATATGTATGTATGTATATATATACATACACACACGCACATATATATATATACATATATATATATATATATTCCCTTCAACTATCCTCATACTGAGAAAAGTTTCATAAGTTACAATTATCATTTTTCCATGTAGTAATATAAATAGTTCAACTCTGATAAGTTCCTTATGATTTCTTTTCCCTGTTTACCTTCTCATGCTTCTCTTGCTTCTTGTATCTGAATGTCAGATTTTCTATTCAACTCTGGTTTTTTCATCAAGAATGCTTGAAAGTCCTCTATTTCATTGAATTACCATATTTTCCCCTGAAACATTACACTCAGTTTTGCTGGGTAGGTGATTCTTGTTTTTAATTCTGGTTCCTTTGACCTCCAGAATATTATATTCCAAGCCTTTAGTCCCTTAATATAGAAGCTGCTAGGTCTTGTGTTATTCTGATTGTGTTTCCACAATATTCAAATTGTTTCTTCTTGAATGCTTGTAATATTTTATCCTTGGTCTGGAAACTCTGGAACCTGGCTATAATATTCCTGAGAGTTTTCTTTTTGGGATCTTTTTGAAGAGGTGATTGGTGGATCTTTTTTTAAAGCAATTGGGGTTAAGTAACTTGCTCAAGGTTACACGGCTAGTTATTTTTATGTTTGGGTGCTAATTTTCTGTGGCTGGAACCAATCCTGGGTCCTCCTGACTCCAGGGCCATTGCTCTTACTGCACCACCTAGCTGCCCTTTGGTGGATTCTTTCAACCTCTATTTTGCCCTCTAGTTCTAAAACATCAGGGCAATTTTCCTTGATAATTTCTTGAAGGATGATTTCTAGGTTCTTTTTTTGATCATGGCTTTCAGGTGGTCCAATAATTTTTAAATTATCTCTCCTGGATCTATTTTCCAGGTCAGTGGCTTTTCCAATGAGATATTTCCCATTGCCTTCTATTTTTTCATTTGTTTGGATCTAATAGTATCTTGATTTCTCATAAAATCACTAGCTTCCATTTGCTCCAATATAATTCTGAAGGAATTATTTTCTTCAGTGAGTTTTTGAAATTCTTTTTCCATCTGGCAAACTCAGCTTTTTAAGGCATTCTTCTCCTCATTGGCTTTTTGGGCCTCTTTTGCCATTTGAGTTAGTCTATTTTTTTTAAACAAATGCTTTATTAACTTCTGTTTTACATCATTCATTTCCGCCAGATTTTGAGTTACAATCATTTTCCCCCCATTATTCCCCTACCCAACCTTCCAGAATAGTAGTCCCACAAGATATCACTTCCTCCAATCTGCTCTCTCCCATACCGTCTCCCATACCCCCATCGACTTTTCCATTAGAGGAAGGTGAGTCTTTGTGTCCCAATGCCTGCACATTTTATCTCCCTATTACAAGCAAAAGAGTATTAATAATAGTATTTATATATATTTGAAACATTTAATGTTACGACCTCGAGTTTCAGATCCATTTCCTTCCTCCCTTGTCACCCATTCCCTCTTGGGAGATAAGTAATTCAGTATATGTTGTATATGTCTAGCTATGCAAAACATTATCATAGTAGATATGAGTTAGTCTATTTTTTTAAGGTGTTATTTCCTTCAGTCATGTTGTTGACTCTCTTTTCATGATTTTCTTGCATCATTCTTATTTCTCTTCCCAATTTTTCTTCCACTTCTCTTACTTGGTTTTCAAAATCCTTCTTAAGCTCCTCCATGGCCTGTAACCAATTTATGTTTTTTCTTGGAAGCTTTTGGTGCAGGAATTCTGACTTAGTTGTCTTCCTCCTGTTCCATGCTTTGATCCTTTTTGTCCCCAAAAGAGGAGTCCAAAGTTGGATTGCTATGTTTGTTCTTCCTTTGCTTGCTCATGTTGCCACTCGATTACTTGACTTTTGAGCTCTTTGCCACAGTAGGACTCTGCTTCCAGAGAGGAGAGCTTTGTCTCAAATCGCTGGGGTTTTCACAGCTGCTGGAGCTATTAGTTGGGTGCTTTCTCTACAGTCACCACAAGCTCTGGCACCTGGTCACATACCCCAGAACCTCCACCCAAGACAGTGATCCAGATCCAAGCAGGTTAAAGTAAGAGCAATTGACATCTGAATAGTCATTTGGTCCCCCTACAATCTGCAGGCCAGGAGCTCTGAAGCAGCAATGTGGAGGCAGCTGCACAGCCACAGCACCTCCTCCACTTCTGGCCCTGGGGTCAGGGTCCAGACTGTGCCTCTGTCTCCCCACTTCCAACAGAATTCTACAGTGACCCCTCACTTTGTCTTTGGCATTTATGGGTTGATAATTCTGGGAACTGCTATTAATCCACTCTCCTGAAATCCAGTCCAGCTGCTGATGGTTGGGGCTGCCCTGAGGCTAAAACTGTGGGCTCATGCTGAGCTGGGCTTGGCTCCCAGCACTTCGAAGGACCCTTCCTGTCTGCCTGCCTGGCTGCCTTCAGTGGGACATTTGTTTCTCTCTGTCACTTTGTGGGTTCTGTAGCTCTAAGATTTGTTTACACTAATAAATACCTTTATTTCACAGGTATTTGAGGTAGTTATGGGGGAACTCATAGAGTTTTCCTGCTTCTACGCCGCCATTTTGGCTCCACCCCCTGAGCAGAGTTTTGAAGGAAACAAAGGATTCCAAACAAGTTAGAGATTTTATGGATGGCACACATAGCATAATAAATGTTTTTCATTAATTTTATTTTTTAAAAGAAGAAGAAATGAGATGGGAGTCTGTCTATTCCAGGAATGTGGAAACAGTCTAAAGAAAGGCATAGCAATGGGCAATGGAGAGTGGTGAGTGAGAAACAAAAAGAAGGCCAGTATGGATGGTCCATAGAGGTCAGGAAGAAAAGGAATATAGATAATGAGGTTTGAAAAGTCAGTAAAAGCCAAGTTGTGAAAGGTTTCAAAGGCCAAGGCCTCCCTGCTAGTGAAGTTTCTATTTAATCCTAGAGGAAATGGCCATTGAGTGTGTGAAGGGAGGGTAGAGAGGTACAGACCTGCACTTGAGGAAAACCACCTGGGTATCTGTGTAGAGGATGGATTAATGTGAGGAAACATTTGGAATGGGGAAACTAATTAGAAGGCTAATTAGACTAATTAGAAGTCCAAAAGAGTAGATGAACCAAGGTGGTAGCCATGCAAATAAACTGAAGAGAACAGATGCAAGAGATGACATAGAAAGAACGAGTTTTAACAACTAATTGGATATTTGGGGGTTGGGAGAATAAGGAATCAAGTATAAATGGAAAGATGGCAGTGCCTTTGACACCCATATGATATGCCTTGAGAATACTGACTGAAAAAAAATCACTAAGCATTCCCTCCCTCAATTATAATGTACAACAGAGAGTGAACCTTTCCTTCTTTGATATTTCACCCCTTCAAAGACCAAGGGGGCCAGGGTGAGGTGGATGTTCTTTTCCAAGATCCTACCCACTCCATTTTCAGTTTGACATTTGGTCATCCTTTATAAATACATAAATGGTATTTTACTCTTGAGAAAGTGGAGTGAAAAACCTACTTTGTCCAAAGTTTGTCTAAAGTTGGCAGTTTTGTGAATATATTAGAATCTTCCTGTTCCCACACCACTGTCCTCCCTAAATGACAAAGATAAAAATAACACACAAAAAGTTCTAAAACTCAAACCTTCCATTCCTTTGCTTAGGCCTTTCTGGATCTTCTTGGGTGACATACCTCATTACCTTATTATTGTTTCCTTGTCTTATTTGAACCCAGATAGGAAAATTTCATTTCTCTTCCATTTTCTCTTCCAAGGAAGTAAGCTTCACACTAAGAAGGATAGAACACAATTAGTTGACTTGTAGATGAATTCTAAGCTGAGTGCGATCTTGATGAGAAAGCATCTAGATACCTTCAAACAAATCCAGTTATGAGACTCAGATGAGCCATATACTTAGATACCAAAGGAACTTGCCACCCTGATTGCAGAACCACTATTTGCTGATCTTTAAGAAACCATGAAAACAAGAGACAAGTCACAACACTGGAGACAGCCAAATGCTGCCCAATTTTCAAATAGGGAAGGTAGATTTTCCAGACTGTAGGCTAGTGATCCTGACCCAGCAAAATTCTAGAATTCTAGCGTCAGGGTGATTTTTAAGCACTTAGAAAGGAAAGTGTTGTTCACTATAAGTCAAGATAGATACATAAACAAGTTGTGCCAGATTAACTTTCTCTCTCTGTCTCTGTTTCTCTCTGTCTGTGTGTGTGTGTCTCTGTCTGTCTCTCTCTCTTCCCTCCCCCTCCCCTTCCCCTCCCTCCCCCTCTCTCTTTCTTTTCTTTTCCTTCCTTCCTTCCTTCCTTCCTTCCTTCCTTCCTTCCTTCCTTCCTTCCTTCCTTCCTTCCTTCCTTCCATCTTCCTCTCTTTCTTTCTTTCCAAGAGTACTAGTTGCTATAATATTTTTGATTGCTATTTTTAGTAAGGCATTAATCAGTCTCAAATCAATGTACAGATTTTGTAGCACTATGGACTAAAAGATTGTACAGGCTTTAGAACTAGTTGGAGAACCAGATACAAAGAGTGACTTTGATTGTTCAAGAGAGGACTCAAAGGAGGCACCATAAGGCTCTGTTCTTCATCCTGTTTTATTCAACATGCTTATCAATGATTTCCTGAAGCAGGGAGCATACACAACAAATTTGTGGATGAAGTAAAGCTGTAAGGGAGGATTAATGTATTGGATGACTAAACTAGAAGAGAAAGAGTGACAGGAGAGGCTTGAATTTACATTCTACCTCTGACACTTGCTAGCTATGGAACTGGGGACAAATGTTTCCTGTTTCTCATCACAAAATTGGAATAGGAATATCTGTAGTAGGGTAGCTGTGTGGAGAAAATGTTGGGCTTGGATTCAGGAAGATCTGAGTTCAAATTCAGCCTCAGACTCTAGATGAGTAAACCTGAGCGATCACTTACACCTGTTTCCTTCAGTTTTGCCATCTGTAAAATGAACTGAAGAAGGAAAAAGCAAACCGCTCCAGTATCTTTGCCAAGAAAACCCCAAATGGGGTCACAAAGAGTCAGATATGACTAAAACTACTGAACGATAATAGCAATATCTGTAGTACCAATCTCATCCAGGTGTTGTAAGGCTATAATGAGATATTCTATGTAATGTGTTCCTTATGTGTCAGTTACTATTATGAGGTAAAAGTAGCAGCCAACAGTGTCATAAGGGGGTCAAAAAGTTATTTTTCATAATCGATTTTCTCAGAAAGCTAATGTCCATATGAGGAAGGCCATAGCTTTCATATACTCTGTCCTAATCAGACTACATGAGAAATATGATGATCAGTTTTTGATACCACATTTTTGAAGATTCTTTAATGTTGTTAGCCATCTTTTTTAAGTCAGTCCTTTGCCCTTTTGATTAGTTTTGCTTAATCTATTTTTATGCAACCCTGTTTCATTAGACTCTTCTCCCACTTCAGCCCCTCTTGTTTGTCAACTCTTTCCTTCATTTTGGAGTTCCACTTAACTTATAGATGTTATTCTTTCTTGTATTTAATTATCTAATTCTCACCCTCCTTCCCCCTTCTTCTCCTCTTCTCAGTCAAGTTAGTTCCAAATCCCTCCCTGCAATTTTTATTGTTTGCTATTTTTTCAAGGAAAGGTGTCTACTCTGTTGCCTTCATGAATTCTCTTCCCCCATCTCCTCAGCTGATTTTTAAAAATCCAAATGTAGGACTTCATATTTATTATATTAAAGGATCGCCATCACCCTAAACTGTCAAGGATTGTTTTGTAATACCAGTTCTGTAAAGTAACATATTACCTCCCACCTGTAACATGATGAGCTTATCATCTCTCTTCATCCAAGTCATAAATAAAAACAATTAAAATTATATGGTGGAAGAATCCATTAGTAGCATCACTCCAAGTTAACCTTAAGTCATTCAGTCTGACCTTTTGCAGCTCAATAATTTAACCAGTTCCTAATTTATTTGAATGCTCAGTGCACATCATTCCATCTTGTTCACAAAGGTATCATGAGAAGCCTTTGCTGAAATCCAGGCCAATCAATCAAGCTCCCCCGCCAAGGCATTTATTAAGCACTGACCATATGCAAGCCACTGTGGTAGTTACTGAGGACATAAAGACAGAATTAAAAATACTCCCTGATGTTCAGAAGCTTCTATTTACTTTACCCTTACCAAATCCCCTCATCTACCATCTAATAACCATACCCCCCCCCAAAAAGTGAAACCAGTTTAGTTTAACAATCTTAACCTCTCATGATTAGTTAACTCATAGAAATCAGTACTTTCTTTGTCAAGAGAAAACTCTATTTAATAATATATTCCCAGAGTTTTGCTAAAAATCAAAATCATGCTTTTTGACCTAACAATCTGAAGTATTCACCTTCATTTCCTTTCTGAATATCAGAACATTTATCTTCCTTCAGTCCTGTAAGAACTGGTCTAGTGTCCATGACATTTTTAAACAGATCATAGACAGTGACTCAGCAATTACAGTACACACAAATTCTTTTGATCTGGGCCTCAGGACTTGACCTTGATGAAATCATCCAGGTGCTGTTTTCCTATCTTCTCCATTATATCTGGTTTCAATTCTCTGTTAACTGCTTGTTGTTGTTTTAGCCTTCTTGTTCAGAACTTAATCCCCCTTGATTGAAAAAAAAAAGAAGGGGGACAATTAACTGCCCCAAGGAAGTAAAATTCCTGGTTATTTCAAATGAATCTGGATGAAGATCAATGTGAATTAGGGCAAAGCCTTAAATAATTATAGGGTTTTTTTTTCATAAAGTACAGACATATTACTTCTAAACATTTAAAGCAACTTGATTTAGATTAAGGAAATTTTTGCCAAGTAGCAGTCTAATTTTGTGAAAGAGAGAATAATATATAAATAAAGTTAATAGCATTTATGTAAATGGAGCTTCTGATGTGCTCAACATCAGTTATTTTAGGTAATAAAATCATCTTCCTTTTAATCTAGTTTACACTTTTTTGGGTTCTACATTACCACCACCATCAGCAGCATCAACAATATCACCACAACCACCGTCATCAGCACTACCACTTCCCCTCCTCCCCCCCCCACTTAGAAAGGTAAACTCTATCCAGCCTCTGTTAGAATTATCAGGGATCATAAAATTAGTAGCGTCTATTCTAATGAGTTTTCAATGACCCGCATTTGACATCAAATTCCTATTTCACAAGACCTGTTGTTTTTCATTAGAAAGAGCAAGCCATACTTAGATCATAGCAAACAAAGCCAAACCCCAGAAAGTCTGAGTCCATTTGGAAATGAAAAGATTGAATGGATTTTGGAACTTGGCTGAGCTTAATTTCCCACCATGACCACAATAAGTAGAAACACATGCAATACATTTCCAGTTGGGCTTGGCTGCCTGACAGGGGCATTGTAATGTCTTAAACAGAGATAAAGTACAGAATAAGAAAGGCATCATGGTGCAATGGAGAAAAGAAAGTCTAAGAGTCAGGAGATCTGGAGTGTAGTTCATTCACTAACTAGCTGTGTGACTTTGAGCAAGTACCTTGACTTTCCTGGGCCTCAACTCATTTTCCTAATTTACAAAATGAGAACTTGAATTACATGATTTATAAAATCTGTGCCAATTGTATATAATTCTATATCTCTAAGATTTGACATTTTTGTTGCTCAGTCAGTGAGTCCTGTCTGTCCAGCTCTTCCTGACTCTGTGGACCATATTATTCATGGAGTTTTCTTGGTAAAGATACTAGACTGGTTTGCCATTTCCTTCCCCAGTGGATTAAGACAAATAGTGGTTAAGTGACTTGCCTGGGGTCACACAGCTAATGAGTGTCTGAAGTTGGATTTGAAACCAGATCTCCCTGACTAGGACCAGGGTTCTATCCACTGAGCCATCTAGCTACCCCTGAAGATTTCATAGCCCACCCTTTCAACCGACACCAGTTGAACAGCATAGATAAGATCCTATCTCTTTATGGTACAATGGTCTAGTCAGCATGAAACAGATAAAATGTTTGACACTTTGGAGACTAGGTTAGCTCCTGGACAATGTTAGCATGCAGATACAGGTCTTGGGGGTCCACTTCAATCTGTAGGAAAGACTCTAGTGATAGTCAGCTCTTATCTATAAGGCTCCCTATGAATATACCAAAGATGAGTTGCCCTTGATGCTGATAACTCCTTGGAGAGGAATCACAGGGCTTTGGACCTCAAGCATTCTCCCTGGTTGGATGCAAATGGACTCAGACCTAGGATGGACCTAGAGTCAACTTGTTCTTGGGAATACTTTGGACTGGCTTGACTAGCCTAGAAATCAAGAAGAAAATTGTTAGTGGGCAGGGAAGAACACCTACAATAACAAGAGCTAACATATTCTACATACACTATACATATACAGAAGTATATTCATATACATACATAGGTGAAATTCTAATAACAACCCTATGAGGTAGGTGCTATTATTATCCCTAATTTATACATGAGAAACTGAATGTGAGTGAGGCAAAGTGACTTGCCCAGAACGACACAGAAAGCAAGTACCTCAGCCAGGATTGGAACTCAGGTCTCCCTGATGCCATGTGCAGAGCTCTATCCACCGTTATCACCCAGCCACCTATGAGATAAATCATACTTTTTAATTGCCCTTTGATGGGAATGTAGGAAGAAGCTCATTATTAGAGTTCTTGGCATCGCTGCCCCCCTTATTGCTTTCATGATAATTTCCAGGCCTATAGTAGGCACTGTTCATATGTCTCTCAACCTATTTCAATCCCATCATTCTTCTATAGATGATGTGTATTGATTTGTCCTGCCAGAATAACCCCAATTTTTTCCACCTTTCTCCTTCTCTCTCTCTCTCTCTCTCTCTCTCTCTCTCTCTCTCTCTCTCTCTCTCTCTCTCTCTCTCTCTCTCCTTCCTCCCACCAGGTTGACAACTGAATACCCAGGCCACTACGGTGAGGAGATAGACATGATCTCCTATAATTATGAATACTACATGCGGGGAGCAACCACCACTTTCTCCGCAGTGGAGAGGTAAGTCAGTCTTCCCTTTGAGTAAAGGATGGAGAAGCAGGGAAGGGCCATGTAGGAATGGCAATATACACTAACCCTCATTTTGCTCTCTTGCCTAGTAGGGAACTTACCTAGGAACATTTGTGCAGATGAAGCAACTTGGCAAAAACAATCAAGTTATTCTGTTGAACAAAACGATGTAAAGCAGGGCAACTTTAGACCTGGACATCAAATTTCTATCAGTCTAAGTATAGTGATTCTCAAACTTTTATAACAAGTAAAAGTCATGACCTTCCTTCTATTTTTACCAATTCCTTTCCCCATTGGTGGGTGGATGGTGTTGGGAAATTAGACCCTAACTATGCTCTGCTCCAAGCAGGCAAAAGTATGGCACAAAATCTTTGTGCTAAGAAAGATACATGTCACCCATGGGGGCTCCTCTACTCAGAACCTTTTCACTCTTCTTTTAAACCCCAATTCTAACAAGTGTGGTGATCTAGTTTTCCAATCCACAGCATCTCCAAAGGCCAAGGGTATATTACCAGAGGCAGGCACACAGATGTCAGTGAGAAATGAAAGCTAATAACCTGGCTACGAGGTAGAAGTTAAAAATATTATTAAAAAGCAAATCCAAAGATAAAAATCTGCAGACAAGACCCATTTAGTAGAAGAGAGCCTAGTGCCATATAACTCTAAAGCCTCTGAGATCATCACTGCCCTATAACACAATGCAATAAGTGATGACATACATTGTAATGAACACTGGGTTCAAAATCAGAACACTAGAGTTCCGATCCTAGCACTATCTGTGTGACCTTGAGAAAACTGCCAAGCTTCTCTGAGACTCAGTTTCCCTGTTTGTAAAGGAGGGTTAGGACTAGTTGACCTATGAGATCATCTCCAGCTTTAAATCTAGGAGCCAAGTCAACAAGCATTATTAAGTGCTTACGACATTTGTCAGGCACTGTGTTAAGTGCTGGGGGTACAAAGAAAAGCAAAAAGCATCTCTACCATCAAGGAGCTTATAATCTAATAGGAACGCAGGAAATATCATGTAAAAAAACCACATAGAAATAAGATACATACAAGATAAATGGGAGAGGAAAGTCAGAGGAAATTGACATCAAGGAGGACTGGGAAAGACTTTTTGAAGACAGTCGTATTTGAGCTGAGATTTGAAGGAAGATAAAAAGGGAAAATGTTCCATGCATGGGGGATAGTCATTACAAATACTTAGTGTCAGGAGATGGAATATCTTGGACTAGGAACAGCAAGCGGGATGGAGTCACTAAATCCAGGATTTTATCTTCATAATGATGACCCTGATTCATAAAGAAAAAGTTAAAGTTTCTTTTTGTTTAAGAAAGCAACTGAGTGAATGATTATATTTCAGAAAGATTTCCATTGTAAATTGTTAAAGAAAAGAAATGCTTTGTCACTTAAAGGAGTGAACTTCAATTAAGATTTCCGGCCTGGTACTGAATAAGTGAGGTATGATGGCATTGGGTTTATTTACTATGAGGTTTACCCATCCACCTAGGTTTGCTGCTGTACCCACCAATCAAGATTTGGCATTCTGCCATTTTATTTCCTGTATCCCTATTGCAACCTTTTGGAGACTGCAAGTTGAGAAAGATTTCCTAAATGTAGTGCACTTGGCATAGTCTTGCCCTCTAGATGAAAACTTTTTTTCTTTAGAGAGGCACTGGGAACAGAGCCCCTGGAATGCCTTTAAAGACTGCCTCTGAACCTTGCCCAACACAAATTAACAGCCTCTTGAAGTAATAGTATGAATGCCCTGGCTTGGGACCTTATTTGTTTATAACTTTTGGTATCCCAGATACCCACTGTCCTAACACAACCATGTCTGATAAATGCACATACCACCAACTGGTTAGTCTCCAACCAGAAACAAGTCATCCCTTGTACTGACATTTGCAGGAGCCAAGGCCAGTCAAGAGTAGTTGGCCACCCAGGCTCTCAAAAACTTTCGTCTGGTCTCCAAATTGTTCTAAATGGGTAACCTTGGAGCAGGGGGTGGAATGAGGAGGACTGCTGTGGGCCATTTGTACAGTTTATATAAGGGCTGCAGGGATATTGACAGTGGTTCTACCCACTTTCCCATTCATAGGATGATAGGAGGGGCCTTTAGGAGTCAGTCCCATCTAGGGAAGAAAGATAGATGGTTCTTGTAGAGCAAGCACCCTCTGCAGACTGAAGAGAGAGGGGGGGGGCAGTACCAGGGTTGGACAGAGCACTAGAAAATTTCCTTAGTGTTATATAGAGCAATCTGAATTTTTACTCTTTTTCCTGATCTTTGGGGAGAGAACAATAATAGCCAACATCCTGGGAACTCAGACTGCTTTTTTTGAGGTTATCACACATAGAATAACCCCAACAGAGGTTGTGCCAAGGTTACAAGTGCCTTATCCCCCATACTACATCTATAATAGAACCAACTATTATAGCCAGCTTTAAATGATGCCCTGTGTTGAATTAGAAAAGATAGCAGGATCTTGGTTGAGGGAAGTAGGAAAAGGAATTACAGTTCTATTAAGGTGAATAATATTAGTTCACATTTATCCAGTGCTTTAAAGTGGGCAAAGTTTTAGTGAAATAGATTCTATTATTGCCCCTTCCCAAGAGGAGGAAACTGAGGCTCAGTGACTTGCCCAAGGTCACACAGCCAATTAAGTATTTGAGGTGAAATTTGAATCCTGGTCTTTCTGACTTTCTGACCAGGTCCACTCCTCTCTTCATTACTTTCTGCTTCTTATCTTGGAAAACATATGTATCTCATCAGCAAACTCTTGGGAAACTGGACTGAATTTTAAAGGGTTGGTCAATCCTGTCCACTCCCCATCTCCAACACAAATAAACATCTCTGTATGATTTCTGCTTAATCCACAAGACCCTCTTGAAGCACAGGCATTCATAGAGATCACCTATGGATGTGTCAGCACATTCTAGGGCAAGTGTTACAGTTGACCCTTGGCCTGAGAAGTCTGACCCTCTATTCTTACCACCCAGTGCTTTGGACTTAATTCTCTTCCCCCAGTTCATGATTCTCATACGTTGGTTCCATTTACCTCAACCAATGAAACTGTTTATGTATTTTTAAAATGGATTAAATGCCTTCTTTTTTCTAGCTTTTATCCTACTTAATCTTAAGAGACTTTTAGTTCACTGTGAGGAATTGGTCCCTGGTGGTAGCCATGCATAGCTATACACTTGGATCTCTGGTTATCCATAAACAACCCAAACAGGGGGAGGAGGAGGTAAGGTTCAAGCAGTGATCTAGGGTATTGGCTGTCACAGCCCTCTAAAAACTAGGGGTTTTAAAGCTGTAATTGACAGAATTTTTTTAATGGACTTTGCTCTTCAATTTAGCATCTATGAACCTTGGGCAAGTCATGATTCAGGTTGTGTGAGCCTTAGTTTCCCATTGTGTAATATAAAATAATACTTCCACTATCTACCTCAAACTGTGTTCTTGAGGTTTAAAAGTGCTCTAAAATTGCTGTCTAAATGTAACCTGTTACTGTTCCAGTCCCTCCAAATTCTCCTTTCTTTGACTGGCTGGTCAGTCATACACTGGCTCCTAAGGATTTTGTCTTCATTTCATTTGCCCCGCTTGTGAAGCACCCTACTATGTCTTTGACATCACCCTACTGTCCTTTTCTCTCTCCCCACAGGGATCGTCAGTGGAAGTTCATAATGTGTCGGATGACAGACTATGACTGTGAATTTGAAAATGTTTAGAATAACCAATACCAAAGCTGATTGGAGAGTCTGGGGACTGGGGAGAGAGCTAAAGGCATCTCTGTTCATCAACAGACCAGCAGGAGCTCTTGCATAAGGAACTGGTCTTCTCTCTTTCCCTCCCTGAGTTATTGATTGTCGTATCAGCCCATTTGGTCTTTCTGCCTACCACCACCATTCTAATTAAACCCATAGGTTTCATTAAATCTCCTTTTTCATTGTTGATGCTTTGCTTAGAGACCATCTTATATGTCTGTCAATGGCTTCCTGTATCATATAATGCATGCATTACACCTGCTCCCTATGCTATAAGAGGGTCCAGTTTTGTGAAGGACCTGTCATAGATGCACCACTATAAGCAAACAGTTAAAATTAAGAAATATAGAATAAGCTGAAGGCAGGGCAGAGGGTTCTAGGTGGAGGAAGATGAAGAACACATCCAATTATCATCTATTTGAATCAAACTTATTTTTGTCATTCTATCCTAACCAGGAATGTCTTCTTGCCATGTACCACTACATTGGGGGTATTTGAATTGTGTGCTCTGGTAGTGATGGGGTGGGAAGGACATGGGGGGGATCAAGGGTTTGAAGAGAGAAGGAGATGATAATTGGCTAAAATCATTTCCTGTCTTTGGGAGAGAGATATGAATCATTATGCCTGCTGACAAAAATGGTGTGTGCATGTGTGGATGTTTGTGTGGATGTGTGTGGATTGTGAATATGTGTGGATGTATGTATGTTAAAAGGACAAATGGGTATCAGACTAGGGGAGAGAAAAAGATATAGTGGATTAAGATAGTGTACAGGGAAAAGAAATGAAAGAGAGAGCTTGCCAATCACGATCAGCTGAGAATTCAAGGATGTGAAGCAGGGGAGTTCTAACCACCACTGCCTGAGGTCATTCCAGTGAGGTTCTGATTTGGGAAGGAGGAAGGGTAGATATGAGTAGTCAACAGCTTATGGAAGGGCAAATGGTCAGGAGATATTCCTATGACAGCTGTCTTACTAAGTTGGTTCCCTGGGAAACTCTGCCCTTGTCTGGGTGTATCCATGTGCCCTGACGCTATAGTTGGGAAATGGACCTTGGGCACAGGGACCCTCTCCCTGTAGAGTTAGGATTCTTTGACAAAATAGAGGCAGTAGATGTGGGAAATATGTTACAATCCTCCACCTTTACCCCACCCCATGACACCTTCAGTTCCTGTCACTTGGCACAATGGTAAAGACCATAGACACAATAAACAAACTACTAAATAAAAATTCCACTATTTTACAACTAGTCATTGTCTTTTATCCCTCTTTTCTCAAACTCTGTCCTTCCCGGTCTTATTTAACTCATTTTTTCCAGTTCAATTCTTTCTTTTTGGTGTCTTCCTCCATTTTTCCCAATGGCCTTTCCCCTTATTTCTTTCAAGAAGTCACTTTTTCTTTTTTTATTCTGCACTATCCTTTCCTCTTTCTCTTTCCCAAAGGATCCAGAAGGATGGAAACAAGGGCAAAAGCCACAGAAACCTACCATCATCCTGTGTGCCTGCTATAAAATAAGATGGAGGTTCTAATCAAATTTTCAGAGGAAAAAGGCTAAGGTGTCCCACTGCATCCTGGGTCAGCATCCTGATCTATATATCTGGCCACTGGACCCAGATGGTTCTGGAGGAGAAAGTGAGGCTGGTGACTGCACAGCCCTCCCTCACTTAAATCCGATTCACTTGCAAGTCATGGCACCACCTTCCTGATGTCATGGTCCTCTTCAAGAACGAAGGACAAATACTAACAACAACAAGATTTTCAGAGAAGCCCAAAAAATCTAATTCACATGGAGACTAATGGGGAAGCACTGACAAAGCTTATTTATTAATTGGTAAGAATGTAAGCTCTTTGAGGGCAGGAACTTTCACATTTGTATCCTTATTGTGTAATCATTGTAATAATCATTAGTAATAATAGTAGATAACATTTATATAGAGTCTTAAGACTTGCAAAGTACTTTTTCTATGTTAAAAACCTTTTATCCTATATAGTGTCTAACACAGTAGGTACTTAATAAATGCTTGTTGAGTTATTAATTATTATTATTAGTTAAATACTTGATTACTTATAACCTTAGGCTGCCAAGGCTTCAACTGGAGTATCTTTTTAGAATGAACCACATTAAGCAAGAAAAAGACTATTTATTTGCCTTAAACTCCAGAATAGGGATTTCTCCACCCCATTCTTCCCTTTCCTCCTGCAGGAGATTTTAATTTGCAACAAAAGGACTCGGTGTGTTGTCCTTCACAAAAGAAACCATTAATATTTCAGAAACTGCAGCACTGGTTCAGTCCCAGATCCAGGAAATGGCCCCAGATTGGGGGGTGGGAGGGACCCAGCTGGAGACTGAGACAAATAGTACTGATTGGCTGACTTGACAGTCCCCATGAAAAGGCAAGGCTAATGAAAAATGCTGGCACACACAGCTGGAGAGAGTCTGGCAGAGCTTGTACAAGAACACTCGTGGCAGGAAAGGACAGATAAAACCCCATGACAAAAGGTGCCAAGTAAAGGGGGAAATGCCTTCCTGAGGTATAATGGCAGTCTGCAAAGAGGATGATGAAGGTGAAGCTAAGAACCAACTGCCTACTTGGTTGAAGGCCAAGTAGCTTATGTCCTGTGTTACATATACACCTCAACAAATAAGTAATGAATACTTAATGTGGGCTAACCCATTTTGTAAAGGACTTGCTGGTCCTCTGTTGCTTGCTGAAGTATTGGAGTCCAGAAGTGAACTATGAGGCCAGAAGTTGGGAGATCTGGGTTCTAATCTTGGAGCTTCCTACAACAAGCTGTGTAACCTCATGTAAGTCAATCCTTTCTGGGTCAGATTTTCTTGCCATACCTGCTTCATACAATCATTATAAGAATGTAGTAAAAGCAAAGGGTTTCCAGAAAATTAAAAGCAAATTTGTAAATGTTATTCCATGCAATAGCCTTGTGAGGTTGGGCTATGTTTTCCTACCTCCACAAACACAGAAATGAGCACCTGAGTTCTTACTATGGACAAAGCTAGAGGGAAACATGGCCTAGGGGATATAGAACCAGACTCAGAGCTAGGAAGACCTGGATCTAAGTCCTGTTTTTGATGTATGCTGACTGTGAGACCCTGGAAAAGTCATTTAACTGTTCAGTGCTCCCAGGTAATTCTCTAATACAAGGATTCTTTTTTTTTTTTGCTTTTTGGAGGGCAATTAAGTGACTTGCCCAGGTCACACAGATAGTTTTTGTGTGTGTGTGTGTGTGTTAAGTGTCTGAGGCCAGATTTGAACTCAGGTCTTCTTGACTCCAGGGCCAGTGTTCTATTCACTGTGCCACCTAGCCACCCCAAAGACAAGGATTCTTTTTTTTTTAAACAAATGCTTTATTAACTTCTGTTTTAGATCATTCATTTCCGCCAGATTTTGAGTTACAATCATTTTCCCCCCATTATTCCCCTACCCAACCTCCCAGAATAGCAATCCCACAAGATATCGCTTCCTCAAATCTGCTCTCTCCCATACCTTCTCCCATACCCCCATCGACTTTTCCATTAGAGGAAGATGAATCTTTGTGTCCCAATGCCTGCACATCTTATCTCCCAATTATAGGCAAAAGAGTATTAATAATAGTATTTATATGTATATTTGAAACATTTAATGTTACGACCTCGAATTTCAGATCCATTTCCTTCCTCCCTTGTCACCCATTCCTTCTTGGGAGATAAGTAATTCAGTATATGTTGTACATGTCTAGCTATGCAAAACATTATCATAGTAGATATATTGTACAAGGCTGGTTATAATTCCCTCCCACTCATCCCACCCCCCACCTGGTCGATTCCCTACATGATCCTGTCCCTCTTCTATAGTGGGTACTTCCAACCTCCCCTCACCCCAAGGATGCCCTCCCATCCATCATCCCTCCTCTCATCCCCCTTCCCCCTATCCTGCTGCAGGTTGAGATATCCCATTTAGTATGTATGTCATTTTCTCCCTGAACCAAATTCAATGTGAATGTGGTTTTGCCTTTTTAGCCTTCCTTATTCTCCCCCTCCTTTGCAACCACTTCCCCTTGCTTCTTCTACATGGGATAGTTTACCCTACCCTGTCTCTCCCCATCTCCTCTTGCCACTTTCCTCTCTCACCTCATAATTTCATCCCTTGAGTATTGTCCCTTCCCAACAAATTCAACCTATGCCCTCTATCCATATATAACTGTAACCATATACACACACATTCACATATGTATTCATATGACCACACCCCCTTCTTCCATTATTTTCATAGTGAGAAAGATATCATCAGTCACAGTTATTGCTTTTCCATATAGGAATGTAAATAGTTCAACTTTGATAAGTTCCTTTTGATTTCTTTTCCCTGATTACCTTCTCAGGCATCTCTTCCTTCTTGCGTCTGGATGTCAAATTTTCTATTCAATTCTGGTTTTTTCCTCAAGAATGCTTGAAAGTCCTCTATTCCACTGAATGACCATATTTTCCCCTGAAACAAAATACTCAGTTTTGCTGGGTAGGTGACCCTTGGGTTCATTCCCAGTTCTTTTGCCCTCTGGAATATCATATTCCATGCCCTTCGATCCCTCAGTGTAGAAGCTGCCAGGTCCTGGGCTATTCTGATTGTGTTTCCACAATATTGAAATTGTTTCTTCCTGGCTGCTTGTAGTATTTTCTCCTTGATCTGGGGATTCTGGAACCTGGATATAATATTTCTGGGAGTTTTCTTTTTGGGATCTTTTTCAGGAGGTGATCGGTGGATTCTTTCAACCTCTATTTTGCCCTCTGGATCTAAAACATCAGGGCAGTTTTCCTTGAGAATTTCTTGAAGGGTGATTTCTAGGTTCTTTCCTTGATCATGGCTTTCAGGTAGTCCAATAATTTTTAAATTGTCTCTCCTGGATCTATTCTCCAGGTCAGTGGTTTTTCCCATGAGATATTTCACATTGCCTTCTAATCTTTCATTTGTTTGGATCTGCTTAACAGCATCTTGATTTCTCATAAAGTCATTAGCTTCCATTTGCTCCAGTCTAACTCTGAAGGAATGAATCTCCTCAGTGAACTTTTGAGATTCTTTTTCCATCTGGCAAATTCGACTTTTTAAGGCATTCTTCTCCTCATTGCCCTTCTGGGCCTCCTTTGCCATTTGAGTTAGTCTATTTTTTAAGGTGTTGTTTTCCTCAGTCAGGCTGTTGACCCTCATTTCATACTTTTCCTGCATCCTTCTCATTTCTCTTTCCAATTTTTCCTCCACTTCTCTTATTTGATTTTTAAAGTCCTTCTTAAGGTCCTCTATGGCCTGCAACCCGCTCATGTTTTCCCCTGGGGCTTTTGGGGCAGGACTTCTGACCTCACAGTCCTTTTCCCGCTCTATGCCCCCAAAATATGAGTCTAGGGTTGCATTTTTCTGTTTCCTTTGCCTTGGCATGTTGCCACTTAATTGCTTGACTTTTGGGCTTGTTGCCACACTATGGCTTTAAGGCCAGCTAGAGGAATTTTCGTCCCGAACGTGTGGGGGGCAACTTCCGTTTCTGGCAAGCTGTAAACCCACCCACAACTTCCACCCTAGATCACAATCCAGATCCAGGGAGGTTAAAGCAAGAGCGATTACCCCCCAAGACTGATCGCTGGATCTCCCCACGATTTGTAGGCTGGGAGCTGGAAATGCCTATGAAAACTACAAAATGGCGTGTCTCCTCAGCAGCTTCTAGCCCCCAGGGGAGGGAGCTGACGCATTCCCCAAATACAGGTCCCAAAGTCCATAGGACACTAACCTCTTACTTTGTCCTAGGCATATCTATGTTGATAATTCTGGAGTCGCCACTGCTCCTGGTGTTCTGGGGTTCCTCCAGCTGGCTGCTGGCCCTGCCGCCCTGGGGCTAAAACCTCGGCTCCGCTCCTGTGCTCTGCGCTCTGCACGTTGCCGGCTCCCAGACCTCTGCGCTGGTCCTTCCTGCAGGGCTGCTGGCCTGTCCTCAGCGGGAGGTTAGCTTCTCTGTGTCGTTCTGTGGGTGCTGGAGCTCCAGAAGTTGTTCAGAGTCCTTTTTTACATAGTTTGTGGGGAATCTGGGGGCAGAGAGGCTTGGAAGAGCTGTTTCTACTCCGCCATCTTGGCTCCGCCCCTGACAAGGATTCTTAAGCTTTTTTTTTTTTTTTGGTCTTGGACACAACCCTATGGATCCCCTCTCAGAATAGCACTTTTAAATGGATACAGTAAAGGAAATACATTTATCAAAATACATTGCCTAAACTTTTTATATGTCATCTCTTCCATTAGGTTGTGAACTCCTCGAGAATAGAGAATGTCTTTTTCTTTTCTTTGTATGCCCAGAACTTAGCACAGTGCTTGGCATATAAGCAAGCACTTACTATTTATTGACTGACTGACTGACAAGAATTTTTAAAGGGTTAATGGACCCCAGGTTAAGAATCTCTATTTTAAGACTATGCTATAAATTTCTCACATGATGAAGAGAATTTCCACACCAAGTTCCCTGTAAAAATGAAATTGTAGGACTTCCTCCCACTCCCAGATGAGCAAAAGCACTGTTGTAAGTGTTAATAATGTAAAGATTAAAGATAGCACAGGACCAGCTCTCAAAGAGACTGCAATCTATTGATTTACAAATAATGAAATTGGGCCAAAAGGTCCAGCAGTTGATTGGCAGTGCCTGAATTACGGCTAGCAGGTTCTCAACCCCAGCTGAGGGACAACTGCCACCATCCTTAATGGAATTAAGGCTGAATGGGTATGGAGAAAGGACAGCCAGTAGAGGAAGGATCCAGATCCATTTCCTTCCAGTAGTCCTCTTGTACACTGTGAGGACCATACTAAACAGATGATTCCTGCAGCTCTGGCCTTTCCTCTTGAAGGGAAATCATTCAATTATTTACTGAGCATCTTCTCTCAGCCCAAGTCACTGTAGAGAAGGAAAAGAAGTTCCAGGAGCCATTTTCACTGCTGAAGAACTCACAGTCTACCTGGGAAGACTGACTTGCATGAAATAATTGGAGAACAATCCAGGAGCTAAAGTACCATTACATTGTACATCATGTGATAGCACCTACATGTGTGGGAGGCAAAACTTCCCCTCAGCCCAACAGATGGATTCATCCCTGGACAAGTTAAGAATATGTTGTGTGTCTAAGCATCTTCTCCCCACCCTACCCTGACCCTTCTTCTAGGGACATTTTGGAAGGGAGAAGGCAAGGCAATTGGGCAAGTGACTTGCCTAAGGTTACACAGCTAGTAAATGTGTCAAGTGTCTGAGGTCGAATTTGAACTCAGGTCCTCCTGACTCCAGGACCTGTGATCTATCCACTGTACCACCTAGCTGCCCCTTCTTGGGACATTTTAATTCCTGCCAGGAGGAGAAGGAAAAGGTTGAGACCAGTGGCTAGCCATTTTGCTTCGTTCAGAGAGAGGGGATCCCAGGCTACAATTATTTCAATATGCTCCCATAAATATTATTAGTCTAATGGAAGTAATTTTAAGGTTCAAGCAAAATCTTATCACTATTCATTAATGAGGAAGTTAAATTCGGGGTGGGGGCAAACTCTATATGCAAGGTTTAACCCATTTTTCATCAGATACCTATTCTCCAATGAACACATATAGCAAATAGCAAAGAAACTTATTTATCAAAATCAATGGCAAAATTGAAATCCAAGAAAGGATACATAAGGGAATATATGCCAGACAGTACAAATTGAAGGAGTTCTCTCATTGAGAGAAAGGTAGCTCAGTTCAACCAAGAGAGATTATGCTAGATTTCACCCAAGGGGAAAACTCCCTAAAGTCTCTAGTATAGCAACTGGGATTAGGAACATGGCAGAGATTGCTTGTTCCTCTCATGTAAATTTCTTCCCAAAATCTTTCTCTCCCTTCAATGACTTGAAAAGAGGCTGGCATTGAACATCTCTCAAAGCAGGGAACTAGAAGAACTTGGAATTTCTTTTCGCTCTTGCTCTTATCAAATCCACTCTATTCCTCACATAAGCTGCCAGGCATTGATCTCCACTAGTGAGGACAGACTTGCATACCAATGGGCTTCAGGACTTGGGTTACAAATGTAACATTCAAAATTCTAATTAGGTTTTGTTGTCATTGTTCAGTTGTTTCAGTCATGTCCAACTCTACTGACCCTATAAGGGGTTTTCTTGTCAAAGATACTGGAGTGGTCTGCCATTTTCTTCCCCAGTTTTAACAATATGTCAATATGTTGCTGACCTAGGAGCAAATGAAGGCAGCTTAGGTGAGGAGCTTGATCAGATGTCATCGAGGTTCTAGATTTGTGACTCTGGGGGGTTAATAATAAAAGGAAAGCTTTATAGAAATGATGATGGATTGGAAATATGAAGAAACATGGCACTTCTCAAAGAAATTGGGTCAAATTGAGCCTAAATAAATGAAAGGAGTGGCCATTAGAAAAAAACTTTGAATACTGGATAACAGAGGAAAAGTAGGCATCCTGGGGTAACTTAAGCAATAGCTATGCACCCATGGAGGGACTAGCTGAGAGAAATTCCTATGAGTAGGACACCATCGAAGATGGCAGACTGGGTCAGGCAAGGCTTACATGACTGAAGACAGAAATTTTGAATCTGAAGTAATAGAAAGGACTAGAAAATATCACCATAAAGGACTTTGGCTCCTCAATGACTAAGGCAGCTGAGAGACAGATAACTCTAACTTGAACTTGTAGTGTGAGAAAAAGTAGAAGTAAATGTATTAGATGTTAGCATTGAATTTTAACTAAGAAAAACACACCAAAGGACCCTTAGTATCAGGGTTAAAGGCATGAGTCAGACCAATACAAACTAGAACTTGTAAGGGCTTTGTTAATAAATTATCTAGTTCACATAATGAAAACCCGAGGCTAAATACCCTGTTTAAAGCATGCACGCCTCAGATCTCTTCCTAAAATACACCTTTTCACTCTTGCTGGTTGACTAAGGCTGTGTATGCTGAAGAACAGAGAGATGGTATAGAAATACAAAAGGAAAGGTCACAGGCCTGAGCACTCTCTTTGGAAGAGAATATCCCTCTCTCCATTTTCCGAGTAGTTAGCAAGAACAATGCTTAGATACCCATTAGCTTATGTTCTGGGCCCAAGGTATTAGTGCACAATAGGACTTCAGAGAGGGATATAGGTTTCATAGTAAGTAAAGAGGGCTTCATGGAGGAAGTGAGTCTTGATGTGGACCTTGAAGGAAGGGTGGAATTTTAAAGGGGCTGAAGGAGAATCACAGATGGAGACCAGCATGAGAAAGGAGACAGAAACAGGAAGAAACTTGGAGATCTCAGGGCTGGTGAGAGGGAAGCAACAACCAGGAGAAAGCAGAGGACTCCTGGAGAAGATTGGGACTGGATAGCATTCTATTACTAACAATAACTATCTTTTATATGGCACTTTAAAGTTTGCAAAGCACTGTTCAAGTTTCTTATTTGATCCTCTCAACAGCCCTGGGAGGTAGGTGCCATTATTATCCACACTGTACATATGAGGAAATTGAGGCAAACAGAGGTTAAGTGACTTGTTAAAGGTCACATAGTGTCTGAAGCTGGATTTGAACTCAGGTTTTCTCGATTATAAACCAAGCACTCTACTGCACCACCTAGCTACCTCAAAATATTGCTTGGCTAACGCTTTAATCCCTGGACCACAACAGAACGGCTGCTGTCCATTCTTGAAGAGGATCAAAATGACATCACTATGCTGGTCAAGGTACAGTGTTGTCTGACTGTTTCTGATCAGACCAATACAAGCTTAGAAGGCTCTACCACAGGTGAGACACAGTCCATATGAGCATTTGGAGTGAAGATTTTTCTAAATTTGTACATCTTACATTTCTTTTGAGCTACTGCAATTCTGCTTTGCTCATAAAGCATAGTGCCTCCTTTGAATCGAGCACACCATAATGCATAAATGGAAGTTGGGGCAATCATTGCAAGTATTACTACTACTACTACTACTACTACTACTACTACTACTACTACTACTACTACTACTACTACTACTATTACAACTTTAAGCAGCTACCATACTCTTAATGGGTTTCATCATTTATGACTGAATTAACTGGCTAACACAGACAAACAAACCTGTCTGGCAGTTCATTTCCATTAACAAAAATTAAATCAGCTATTTGATAAGTATGAGCTGATGTTGGCATTACTTAAAGGTAATTTCTGTTCAGATATGGATTGGATTAGATCAAGAGTTTTTAACCTAAGCTTTTTGGTTGATAGTCTCCTGTCCCTGGAATGCTCTCCCTTCTCATTTCCACCTCCTGGTTTCCAGCTTCCTTCAAGTCCTAGCTAAGATCTCATCTACAGGAAGCCCTTCCCAACTCCTCTTAATTGTAGTACCTTCCTTCTGTTACTTATCACCAAGCTGTCCTGCATAGAGGCTGTTTATGCACAGTTGTTTGCATTAGAATGGGAGTTCTTTGAGAACCAGGACTGCAGTTTCCCTCCATCACTTAGCGTAGTGCCTAGCGCATAGTAACAGGTTTCAGGAGGAAAACTTGGATGAAGAAAAGAAATCTTGATTTTCAATAACCTCTAAATAAAATTTAGCATTTTTCTCAATGATGGACGTAGACCACAGACATTATTTTAAGAAGGGACTATAGGTTTCACCAGATTGTCAAAAGGGTCCATGACACAAACAAAAGTAAGAAACTGTGGACTAGGTCATCTCTGAATTCTCTTCCAACTCTGAGATTGAATTCAATCTTAAAAGAAAAAAATCTTCTTAGTTTCATGTGTGTAGACACAGCCCAATAATGAGAATACTAAGAAATATTCTGTAGATGAATCCTAATGTATTTAAGATATATACATTGGATATTCTGATCTGGTAGGAATTGGGTTTCTTCTTCCTAAGACAATTTAAGGATACTCATTTCTCTTATTGTAGAGCGAGCTATTGAGCTCACCAGCAGGTATCAGGGAAGATAGGAATTCCAACCAGAATGAGAGCCAAGGGTCTAATGTAATCTTCCAAGATCTTTGGGTTTTTGTTTTCTTGGTGCTGCTCCCAATTACAATCAGATGCTGGGAGAGGCAGAGAAGATGTCAGACAGTGACCATTGGGTAGAGGGTTTGAGTTTGTAACCACTGACTTCCCCTGCTTCTTAATGTGTCCCAATCTAAGGCAAATATGGTGTAGAAATAAAGCAATCAAGAGCCCCACCCTCCAGGCTGGAGTTGCCAGAAAGCCATATACATCAAAGTCAACATTATCCAGAAAACATGAACATACACCTTCTGCTAAGCAGCCCAGTTCTGGGGAGGAAAAGGCGAACAGATGGTGACTCCATGGAGAGAGAAGAGATCGTTAAGCCGGGGCCATCATTTCAATGGCTGCAGGCTGGGTGCTTATTTAATATACAGAATGACCTGCTCTCTTTAGTCACTCCCATCCACACCAGGCAATCAAACAAGTGACAAGTCTAACATCTGGTCAGTTGGGGAAGTGATGTATTAAGGGATAGTAAGGAAGCAGGCAAAGCCAAGAGGAAAAAAGTCAGGGCCATGTCTCAGCAAATAGAGGCAATGCTGCTCCTTTCCCAATGTACAAAGAACTTCCCCTTACTCGTTGTCACCAGGGATGTTTGTACTGAGTAGAAACTTCTTTCAAGACATTTCAAGGAGCAAATACACTTAGAGATAAGTAATTATCCTGCTACATAGTTTGAACCATGGCACACCCCCTCCTCTGAGATTCTCAGTGGCCCCCTATTACCTAAAAACATAAAATATAAATTCCTTAAAGTGGCATTTAATTAAATTAATGGCATTAAATTCAACAATCTTGTTCCAACCCACCTTTCTAACCTTATATGAAACTGCTACCCTTCATATAATCCATGTTGTAAACAAAATCCATGCTCACCAATCTCATTCTGTCCTTTCTAGGTCTCATGGATTCCCATAGACTGTCCCCCATGCCTGGAACATACTCCCTCTTCAATAGTTCTCTTTTGTCAAGGTCCAGCTCAGGGGTCAATTCTGCCATGAAGCCTGCTTTGTCTGTCATCTGCTCCTCGTAAGTTTTCCTTATTAGGTAATGAAGCCATATATTAAGAGTGCCAGACTTGGCATTAGGAGGACCTGAGTTCAAATTTTGCTTCAGTTACTTACTAGCTGTGTGACCCTGTGCAATTCTATAAAATGGGGATAATAATAGTACCTATAATCACCATTCATTGTGAGAACCAGATGAGACCAATATGGAAAACATCTTTCAAACTTTAAAGTGCTGTAGCAATGTTAGCCATATTATATAATGCCTTAAAGTTCACAAAAAGTTTAACAAACACACACACACACACACATCAACTTGATCCCTACAACAACTCTGTGTAACTATTATCTCTATTTTATAGATAAGGAAACCGAGACTAAGAGAGATAAGTAAAGTGCACAAAATGAATCCAGAGGCAGGATTCACACTCAGGTCTTCCTGACTCCAAGTCAGCAGTCCATCTACAGTGACACCTTCAGCAGTTGCCAGTAAGTGCTTTTAACTTGATCCACAAACATTAGGACTGAAGATACCAATGATGTCATTTTTCCTTGGCAGGCCCTCTCCAGCCTGGCTGTGTCACCATTAGGACTGATCTTATAAATAGCCACCTTCCTAGGATGAAACATATTTCATGCCGAGTTTCAGAGATTCTTAAACTTTTGTGTATCATGGACACTTTTGGAAGCCAAGTGAAGCTTATAGATCCCTCCTGACAAAAATGTTTTTAAACAATTGAAGGAAATGCTAAAATTCACTTAAACTTTAGTTTTAAAAAAATGTGATTTTTTTCCCATTAAGTTCATTTGTCCTCTGAAATCTATATTCAGACCTCTTGAGGGCTGTGGACCCCGGGTTAAGAAGCTCTCATTTGCAAAAATATAGATAAGTCCATGAGGGTGTGTATACATGAAGCCTAGCAATATGAAAAGCTTAAATACTGATTTGCATCATGTGGCTTCTTTTTTTTTTTTTTTTTGCTTTTTTGGAAGGCAATTGGGGTTAAGTGACTTGACCAAGGTCACATGGCTAGTCTTTTTGTGTTAAGTGTCTGCGGCCATATTTGAACTCAGGATCTCCTGACTCCAGGGCTGGTGCTCTATTCACTGTGCCACCTAGCCGCCCCTATCATGTGGCTTCTTATGAAGAATATTGAATGGTTTGAGTAGTAAGAGGAGGAGAGCAGGTTAGCCAAATATCTAAAACAATAAAGTTGCTTGCATTGGCTTTTCAAAAAAAAAAAGAGGGTCTTCTAGACCAAGGTCCCTGGGAGGTGGCTGAAGTACTTTAAAAATTCAGTGGGGGCAGTAGATAGAGCCCCAGCCCTAGAGGCAGGAAGACTTGAGTTCCAATCTGGTCTTGGACACTTTCTAACTGTGTGACCCCAATTGCCTCAAAAAAGAAAATTCAGTGGATCTGTGATTCCATCAGTATGGGTACTCCCTCACAATCCATAGCAGATCATAACCTACCAGTCTCATCCTCTGAGACTGTTTGTTTTCTCTTACAAATCCTCCACAATGAAGAGTCTACCCAATCTGAGAGCCTTCTGCCCAGTCTCTTGACATTGAACGAATACCGATGGCACTTCTAGGCTGTTTATTGATGGATCCTTCCTTCTCATTACATGACCAGCCCACCCCTTTGGCCAATCACACATTTCTCTGATGATGACATTTATCCTGCTTCTCCTCAATATTTTTTGTTGGTAATATGTTACAGCCAGCTCATACTTACCACTGACCCTTTTATTGCTCATAGCTTTAATTTCAGATTCTGTTATTCCCTGATGTGCAGCCAAATAGTGTCTCGAGAAGAATATTGATGTTAGAAAGATAAACTTTTTTTTGCAGGGAGACACCTGGGGACCCTTAAAACCACTACATAGTAATTTCCCAAAGATTACCCCAGCCTATACTGTTCCTTCTATTAAATTCTGGGCCCAGTTTATTGGGATGTTTTTCTTGTCCAAGGTATAAGTAATACTAGACCAGCTCAATTAGGTTAACTGCATGTCAAAATCTGAATAATGTATATTCCTTATCCACTTTGATTCTCCTGTATGAATGGTTAGGCTGAATTTTTTTCTCATCCAGCAGACTCTGCAGTGTTCCAGGTTTGATGCCATCAGCACAATGCCAAACTGCCAAAAAGAACCTCATCCTCTAGATTCGAATTTTCTATCCTGGGAATTCCTCTTCCATTGGACATTATGTCAAACATCCTTCATAAAAATGGTGTACACTTTTATAAGCCTAAGTCTCTGTTTTATAGTTGTAAATGACACTCAAAGGGTCATAGACTAAAACTATCTGTTTTACAAGGACTTGTTTGACTTTGACAATACCTAAATAGAGGAACCCCTTTTGGTGGAATTTTATCCTACTGAATTAAATGTTTTATTGTTGTTGTTTTGAAATGTGATCAAACAAACAAAATGAAGTCTTGTATTCTTTCGGCCTTTCAGTCAATTACATAACTGTGAACATATGGTCTCCCATCAAATATGATTTAGAAAAAGTCTACCTTTTCCAATATTTATCAAGGATATCTTTGATGTCTGCATATATTATACTCATGAAGATTTTATAAACATGGAAAATTAGGCATATGGGTTGGTAGTTAATTCTATTATCTTAATTGCTTTATTTTGGGAAAATGCTGTTTAAATGTAGCCATTCTTGCCAGGTTCTGGCCTTATTAATCTTTTCTTCCCTCTATATATGCACTCTTTTGGTGATATCATCTTCCATAACTTTAATTATTAGCTCTCTTTCTGTAGATGCCTCACTTCTATTCTCATCTTTTTCCATAGTGCTGAATTACATTCACCTAGAAATTCCATCAATATCTGAAACTCAACATACCCCAAGTGGAAGTCATTTTACCCACCAAAACTGTTCCTAATAATCTTTTTCTATCAAATGACCATTTCCCTAACCACTCCTCTTGAAAATGTGGAAGTCATCTTCAGATCTCCCTCTGCCTCATTCCTTCTCCTCTATCAGCTGACAATTCTACCCATTATATATCAAAAAAAAAAATCTCTTACTTCCATCTCTTTCTTTCTTTTTTGATTGTTACCACCTAGTTTAAGCTCATTTCCTCTCATGTGAACTACTATAATAATCTCCCTAATAGTATCTCTGACTTCAGTCTGTCCCTGATCAACTCCATCCTTCACACAACTGTGAAAATATTTTCACTAGTGCACAACTTTGATCACATCTTCCATTCAAAAGCTATTAGTAGCACCTTATTACCTAACAAATAAAGTCTAAACTCTATTCTAGCATTCAAGACGTGCCACAATGTCTCTAGCCTACCTTTTGACTTTATTTCAACTCACTCCAGTCTCCTTCGTGTACTCTACATTCCAGACAAATTATATTCATCAGCATCACGTGAATTCATTTAGTCCCCTGTCCTTAACCTTGTAAACAGAGGTGTGCTAGAACTCCTCCTCCTACCAACTGTTGAGAGCTGATAGCTACATCAATCAGCAAATGCAATCAGGGCTTAATTTCTTGTCTTGTTGATTTTCTAGGCTTAAGAAAGTAATGAAGAAAATGTTAGTGATGCATATTAAACTTAACAGTGTCATGCATTTTTCAAGAGCTGATTGTTAAACATTTGTTAATACACTCCTGCTTGTGCACCCCCCCATTCCTGGAATGGAATCCACCATGTATACCAGTTGAAATCCTTTCCTTTTCTCAAGGCTTCACTGTGTGCCACTTACTCTATGAATCCTTCTCTGATCCCCACCCCCATCCCCAAGTAAAAGCATTTCTTTCTCCTAAAACTTTGGATCTTACCTCTTCCCTTATTTTCTAATTTATTATGCCATTTTCTTTCTTCCTTCCTTTCCTTCCTTCCTTCCTTCCTTCCTTCCTTCCTTCCTTCCTTCCTTCCTTCCTTCCTTCCTTCCTTCCTTCCTTTCTTTCTTTCATCTATATCATCTATTTATCTATTGTGTATATAATCTTTCCTGTTAGATTAAAGGTCATAGGGATACAGCCTGCATCCTATATAATCTTTGTATCTCCCCCAATGTTTAATATGTCTCTATATGTTTTATATACGGAAAGAGGACTTTTTAAATGTTAATTGAAATATTTTATGTGAAACTATGGATTTTGAATATGAATCCACCAACATGCATAACTTAAACCCTTATTATGTACTAGGCACTGGGGATACAAAGTCCAAAATTTAACAGTTTCTGCCCTAAAGGAGGTTAGTTACATTTTATAAGGGAAAATAATATGTATACACACACGGGTACACATATATATGATAAACAAAAAAAATAACCACAAGGTTGTTTTTTGGTAGGATGAGATACTTTCCTCTTATTAATAAAAAAGGGTGAACCCTATCTGACTGGTTTTCCCTTAACCTGCAGCAAAGGCTATTTCCGATGCTTGCTCCTGGACCAGAAGTAAATTGGTTCTCCATATTTATTGTAGTGTGAGTAGTACATATAAATAATGCTTCTGTCCCTCTGAGTCCCTTCTTTCTTTAACTATTGGATTTCAGCCAAACCAAGTGTCCTGGTGGGAATCTATTGTTGACAGATTCAAAAATTGAACTAATTAGGCAGCACCCCATGGAAAAATGCTCAGGGAAATCAAAAGTTCTCTGAGTCACCCAGCTGCCCCTTGTGGTTTCAGTACAATGGGGCACATATTGGTTCTGCTGTGGGCTTCAGCACAAATGATACTAAAAACCTCTCAGAACATGAAACAATCCAGTTAGAGTCAGCAAAGCTGAAACTCCTGGAGAAACAAATAATGGGAGGCAAATGGAATACAGTACAGTCAACCAACACATTGCTTATTAAGTATCACTGCTTGCAGAGTATTGTAAATAAGAGGAGAAGGAGAAGAGCTAGGAGGAAGGTAAACTGGGGTAAGTAAACAAAAAGCTACGATGGGAAATAAAGTAAGTTCATGAGAGGTATAAACAATAGGCAGTGTAAGACCTTAGAGGAAGAAGGTCAACACTAACGTTGGGTTGGGATGGACTGGAGAAGATCCATGACTGGAGGAGATCACAAATTAGGTTTTGAAGGCTAAGTCAGAATTCAGCAGAATTCAACTACATGTGAATTCAGAGGACATTCCCAGCATGATGAATAGCTGAAGCAAAATCAGGGATGTATAGGGTGTGCATGGCGGATGGTGAGTAGTTTATGGGCAATAGAGCATAAAATATGTGGAGTGGGGTAATGTCAGACAAGTCTGAGAAAGTAGAGCATTCCAGACTGTGGAGAGTCTCTGGTTACATAAAAGAAGGTAAAATACACAGGCACCTGAAGAAATACATTTTAAAAAGACGGCAAAAGATTACATGGCTGATGGTAAGGGATCACTGTCCATGGAATGGTGTCACTATGTTGAGGTGAGTAGAAAGATGGATTTGGAGTCAGGAGGACCTGAGTTTAATTCCAGGTTCAGATGCTTAGTAGTTATGACCTTGGACAAATCACTTAATAAACAAAGGTCTGCCTCAATTTCTTCATCTGTAAAATTTGGATAATAATAGGACTCATCTCCCAGGATAAAACAAAATAACATTTACAAAATACTTTGTAACCATTAAAGTGCTATATAAATGTTCTTTATTCATGATGGTGACGATGATGATGCCTTCCTATAGTAAAATGTAAGCTTTTGAGAACAGAGACTGTCCTGTTTGTTTGTATATGTATCCAAAACCCTTAGTACAGTGCCTGACACGTAGGAAGCACTTAACAAATTCATTATTTATCTAACAAGTTATTCTCCAAATCCATTGCTCTATCTACTATATCACATAAAGGGGTGATGAAATGTGAGAAGGGGAGAAATGAGGAAAAGCTGGAACTACACGGAAGAGACTATAGGAACTAACCTGGTGGCCTGATTCCTGACTAAATAAGGTAAAAGCCTCACCTGCCAGAACAAGGGGGAAGTAGGAGTGGATAACTCATCTAGGAGGAAAGGATGGTAAACAGTTCTAAATGTCACATCAAGGGCAATCAGGATGAAGATTAAACAACAATGACACTGGTGGTGATGACAAAAAGAACCTTAGATTTGTCAATAAAGAAACTTTTGTTAACTTTGAAAGGGCAGTTTCAGGTGAGTGATAAAGTCAGAGGACAGCTTACAAAATATTAAGAAGACCAATGGATGCAGGGTGGTAGATAGCTTTTTTTGGTTTTTGTGTGTTTGATTGATTGCTTTCTTATTTGTTTGTTTGTTTTCCCCTAGGATTTTGATTGTGAAAGGGAAGAAAAACATAGAATGATGCCTTGAAGGAATAGTAGTGATTTTTAAGGTAGGGGAAGACTTTGGTATATTTGTAGGCAATAGAAAATGAGTCAGAAGACAGCAATAGATTGGAGAGGAGGATGGGGTGATAGTAAAAGTGATATTCTAGAAGAGAAGAGATGACATTATTAACAGACCAAATAGAAATCAATGACTCTGTGGGAGAACAAGAAATATTAAGTGAAGTCAAAAGATTGGAAAAAATAGAAGAAAATGTAAGGTATCATACATAAGAAAACCAGTTGACATGGAAAACATATCAAGGAGAGGTGATTGAGGAATCATTAGATTATCTGGAATAAGTGACTCAAAAATTTTTTTTAAGATTTTAGATATCATGTTTTAAGAAATGATGAAAGAAAACTGCCCAGATCTCTTAGTACCAGAAGGAAATTAAATAAGGGGCAAGAACCTGTGATTTGGACTTGGTGAAGAGAAAAGGGGAATGGAAGCTGTTTGCATTAAGTATAGAGTTTTGATGCTGAGCACACTACAGTTCTACATCCATCTTCTATGTAAAAAGAGGGCAGGGAGCAAAGAGAGGAAAAAGTATAAGAACACAAACTAAAGAGAAGTACATAACATTTTATTTAACTACATACAATGAGGAATCGCTCTTATTCTTTATCCATTTAAATCTGTTCCTTTTGTATCTTGAATATGAGTCTATTTTCAGAGAAACTTAATGTGAAGGTTCTCCCCAGTTACCTCTTACCCTTCTAATTTTTATTACATTGTTTTTTTCTGTGCAAAAACTTTAAAATTTTATATAATCAAAATTTTCCATTTTCTCCATCATTATTCTCTATCATCATATTCTCTGTCTGTGATCCTTTCACTTTTTTTTTTTTTTTTTTTAAGCAATTGGGGTTAAGTAACTTGCTCAAGGTTACACGGCTAGTCATTATTTATGCGTGGGTGCTCATTTTCTGAGGCCGGATCTGATCTCGGGTCATCCAAACTCCGAGGCCGGCGCTCTTACTCACTGCGCCACCTAGCCGCCCCCGATCCTTTCACTTTTTGACCGCAAAATCTTCCACTTTGCATAAAGACCAAGGATCATTTCTTCCCCGTGCCTCTAATTTGCTTATGACATCACTACATCACTCTTTTTGTATCAGTCTTAAATTCATTTGAAATTGATCATGATAGTAGTGTTGTAAGATGTTGGTCTAGATCTAATTTCTGCCGGAATGCTTTCCAATTTTTTCCAGTATGCTTTGCTAAATAATAACAACCTCCCAAGTAGCTGGAATGGGGGATTTATTGCATACCATGCTACTTTGTCCATTTCTATAGGCACATCTAAAGTTGTATGGGATTGATAATTGTGACTCACCATCCCTGAATCTCTTCACGGATTCCATAAGGCAGTCTAAGACTGTGACGGCTCTACACTGGTGACAGCTTGATCTTTAGTCTAATGTCATTGGAGGTGGTAGTGATAGGAATAATAATAAAAAACATTTATAACAATAGCTAGTGTTTTAAGGTTGAAAGATATTGGAGTAATTTTTTTCTTTTCAGACTGAAGAGAACCTTAAATTCTTTCTCAGATGATCCTAGAGCACTTTATGTGGGATTCTCCTTTGCTCTTCTTTCTCTCATTCCCCTTTATCTCAGTCTTATGTTTATACATGCCCACTATTAAAGTATAACTTCCTGAAGACAAGGACTATTTTCAACATCTAGCCCTGTTTTTGTAAAGTGTTTAGCATAGTGCCTTGCATATAGTAGGTACTTAATAAATGTGTTGCCCTTCCCTGCACACAGTAAATCTTTGGTAAATATTTCTTTAATTGAATCATAGCTATAATTATCTATTTTCCACTTTCTAGAAACTCCACTTAGGGTTATTTCTGTGAACTTAGGCAAAATTAAGCACATCAAACAAAACAATATACACAATAACTAACACAATGTACATATGCGGTTTTATTGGAATAATTCGACCACTTCCCAAGATTCATTGTTTACACTAACAAGGGGCTAGTTATAAATTTAAGAACAGCAAAACAATTAAAACCAAATGCTATGAATATATAGTGACTATGTTTGGCCCAGAATAAGAGATATAAGAAACCTTTGCAAAGGTGGGAAATGCGAATTTAGAATATTTCATGCAAGTAATATCAGCTTTTTTACAATGCATTGATTATTTTGTTTTCTCTTATTTGTCCTTTGTTATGGGAGGTGACCTCTGGGAGGGAGAGGCATGTGGTAAACATTCAGAAATGTAGATGATTTTAAAACAAAAGACATTCATAAAAAATATATAAAATTGTCTGCTTATGTGGTAGACACTGAGAAGGAACACTTCGGGAAATTATCCCAGAACAAGGAATTCTGGTTCACTAAGAGATGTTTAACTTGGGTCTGCAGAATCATTCTGTTCATTGAGATGATAACTGACTTTACCTCACCCCTTGCTCTCCAGGTTTGTTTCAGCTTCCCCACCAGAGGCATGTCTTGTTTATCTTGCCTGCGGATGTTCCTGGGATGTTTCTGCTTAGCAGGACAGCAGTATCAATACGCTCCACTGTTTTATTCAGTTTATAAAACACCAGGATATCTGGTCTACTGGCCAGAATGTGCTGTGTTGTTATCACAGTTCTGTCCCAAAACATTTCATGGGGTGAGTTTGAACATATCCCTTGGTTTATAAAGATAGCACAGCGTAGGGGAAGCAACACTGGACTTGGAATAGAGTCTGCCTGGTGGGAGTGCTGATTCTCTCATATGATAGCTCTGTCATTAGGGGCAAGTAACCTGGTTTCTCTGAGCCTCCGTTTTCTCATCTATAGGGATATGTGGGGTGTTCAAGGGTGACCAGCACCTCTGGTCTGAGGGCTTGCTAAACCCTTCTCAGGTCTGCTCATTCACCTTTGGCATCCACCTGTCATTCAATTCCCAACTGTGTCTCCAAGAAGCCATAATGCAGCAGCCACACATGTCAAACCATCTCAGCAAGTGGGCTAAATCAGGTTCAGAGGAACTGACAGGCCTCAAACCCATTGGTGAGTTAGGGGGATGTCTGCCCCAAGTATGTGATGATTTCCCCTGGTAGAATGGGTAAATAAGAACAATTTGTTCCAATGGCCAGGAAGACCATTGTTTATAGCTATAAATTTCAGAACAGCAAAATAATCAAAACTGAATGTATAGTGACTATGTTTGACCCAGAATAAGAGATATAAGAAACCTTTGCAAAGGTGTTTTTTTTGGAGGGGGGAAGGCAGGGCAATTGGGGTTAAGTCACTTGCTCAAGGTCACATGGCTAGTAAGTGTTAAGTGTCTGAATCTGGCTTTGAACTCAGGTCTTCCTGACTCCATAGTCGATGCTCTATCCACTGTGCCACCTAGCTGCCCCCATTCCCAGTAATCTTGACTTTTGCCTTGCCACTTGACTCTGGGAAAAGAGTGAGGCTGACAATATGGTGCAACTCTGTCTCACTTAAATGCAATCCGCATCCAAGTTAAGACATCACCCTGTGAAGTCAATGGTCTTCTTTGAAACAAAGAATATTTGTACTACCCACCCCATGGTTTTATTATGATCCAAACCTTAAAGCACTCTGTAATTGTACCTTGTTAGTCTTATAAACCTGTGGAACTTTCAAGTAAAAATTGATTCATTCAGTATTATTCATTAAATAAGCTTTCCATTACCTGAAGCTTTGTGGGGAACATATAAAGAAATGTAAGATGTGATGTTCAATCTTAGAAGAATTTACAGTTTATTGGTAGGAAGGCCTAACACCCATGAAACAAAGGTGGGGGGGAGTTGAGACTGTGGAGAGTATGTATGAGTACAGAATGAGGGATGTGATAATATGTTTATAGTTCAGGTTAGATCACATAGAGAGGATTGTATTCTCTCTGGGTGCCTCATTTTAGCAAAGACATTGGCTAGTTGGAAAGACATCCAGAGGAAAGTGAACAGGTTGGTGAGGGACCTTGAGACCATGTTACATAAAGAATGTTCGTCCTAAAGAAGAGAAGGATTAAATGGAAAATAATATGTCTTCAAGTCTTCCTCATATGAAAGAGAGACTTATACTTTTTCTGTCTGGTACAAGGGGCTAGAATGAGGATCAATGGCTTGAAGTTACAAAAACAAATTTCAGCTCACAGTGAGGCAAGGGTTGGGGCCAGAAGAGTTCCCAGGAGTCTTCCAACTTCTGACTGTGGTCCAAATTAAGTACTATTGGAATCTAGAGGAAGATACATCAACATAGATTAGGATGTTGACAGAAGGTTTTATGGAAAAGGTAGGACTTCAGTTATACCTTGTAGAACTTAGAATGAGAAATATGCACATACCAAGAGGAGGTTGAAGGGAAGATTATGGAATGTCACTGAAGGCTCTTGTGTTCATTTCCAATGCCAGGCATCACTTGATCCTGATATTATTACAGTGAACTCTCTGGACCCCCCAAATTAGGAGACTAGCTTGGGCTATAGTCAGACCTAAATGCATTTCTGCCTACAATGATATGGAAAACTCAGTGGGTGTTTTTTAATCCATATTTGTTCTTGTAGCATCCTTATACATTCTCCTGTCCCCTTCTCAAACCATAATTGCACATAAGAAGAATTATATCTAGGCTCCCAGATCCAACATAGCCTTTCTGCCCTTGAGCCTAGAACTTGAGCCATAGTTCCAGTCCTAGATGGGAAAAAGTAGGCTTCAATAAATTCAGCAAACATAGTAATAATTATGTGACATCTATATATCCCTTAGAGGTTTTTAATAATACTTTTCGATGTGCTTTGAGTATTTTACAATCAGATTTATTATCTCACTTGAGCCTCAAAACAACCCTGTGAGTGTTGTATGGTGAAATATATATATATATACATATATATATACATATATATATATACATATATATATTGCTTTTTGGAGGGCAATTGGGGTTAAGTAGCTTGCCCAAGGTCACACGGCTAGGTTTTTGTTTGTGTGTGTGTTAAGTGTCTGAGGCTTCATCCGAACTCAGGTCCTTCTGACTCCAGGGCCGATGCTCTACTCACTGCGCCACCTAGCCGCCCAGGGTGAGATATTTCTAAGCTATTATTAGGCTCATTTTACAGTTTGGGAAGTTGAGGTTCAGACTGATTAAAGGACTTGTCCAGAGTCACATAGCTAATAAGAGTTAGAGGCAAGAGATGAATTCAGCTCTCTTCTGCCTCCACTCGATGTTTTTTCTGTATCAGAGACTTGTGTGCTGAGCACTGCATTAGGTACTGGGGCTACAAAATTTAGACAAAACATGGTCTCTGCCTTCGTGGATCTTATGGTCTAGTATGGGAGAATAAAACATACAACCATTATAGACAGTTTTGAGTGATAAGAGCATTAAAGATTTTTTTAAAGCATAATATGCTTTCTGAGGAGGAATATCATTGCTCATATGGGAATCTGGATGAAATCAGGGCAAGTTTCAAGAGTCCTCAGAAGAGTGTAAACTCATTGAAGGCAAGTATTATTTTGTGTTTTATCTTTATGTCTTTTATATAATAGTCACTTAATCAATGCTTTGGGGGTTCATATTATGTGGGATAGGATAGGATAGGATAGTTGGGATAGGATAGGGTAGGAGAGGAGAGGACAGAATAGGATAAAAGAAATAATATTTGGGATAGATAAGTCAATAGTCAGAGAGGAGAGAGTAAGGGGAGAGGATTTCTTGCCCTCTTATCAAAACTATAGAATTTGAAGGAGAAAGGAGAAAATAACTGTTAACTATATTTTATGACTAAAGTTCGTGAAATTTGACAGCATGGAAAACCCAAAATATCATACATTCACATACACACACAGAGCCCATTAAGGTTTCATTGTTACATAGAGTGTATAAAAGAATTCATTACAAATATATGGTTCACAACCTGAGATGATTGCTTCAATTTAATTCAGCACCCAACCCCTGATCTATGCTAGATCTGTATTAGAAGTAAGTGAAATTTCCACTCTCAAGGAGTTTACATTATATCATGGAAGATAGCTGAGTATGTATAGAATATATACTATATTACTATATAATAGTAATAATATAATAAATGTTATATATAAAATAATATTATAGTAAGATATGCTATACTAATATACTATCGAATATACATAGCTAAGTGTATATAGAATAAATATAAATTAATGCTAGGTAGTTAAATTCAAGCTAACTAGCAGTTAGGATTACCAGGAAAAGCTCTGTATAGAATGAGATTTTTGAGCTGTCTGAATTCTATGAAGCAGAGATATCAAGGGAATCGATTCTAGGTATGAGAGTGGAGATAGGAGGTGGACTGCAAGGGAAGAACAGTGAGAATGCCAAATTAGTCTGGATCATAAGGTATAGGGAAGAGGAATGTATAATAAATGCTGAAAAGATAGGTTAGGGCCAAGTCATAAAAAGCTTTAAAAGCTGAACAGAGGAGTTTATATTTGTTCTAAGAGACCATAAAGAAGCATTAGAGTTTACTGAGTAGGGGAATGACGTGGTTAGATCTGTGTATGAGGAAAATGACTTCCTCAGGTATGTTTAGGATAGATTGGACTGTGGAAAGACTTGAGAGAAGGAAGGACAAATTAGGAGGAGGTGATGAGAGTTTAAATTGAAGATAAAGACTATGTGACTAGAAAGAAAGGGTGGATTGTAAAAGAGGTAGAAATAACAAGATCTGGAATCAGTCAGACAATAAGCATTTATTAAGTGGGTATTATATGCCAACCACTGTATGGGGCTCTAGTGATATAAAAAGAGGTAAAAGACAATCACTATTGTGGAGGACTAGAAGAATGATGAGCCTTCAAGAGAAAAAGGAAAATTTGAAAACGAGGTGGTTGGAAGAGAAATGATTATTAATTCTATGAAGAGTTGAGCTTGGGGGAGATATAAAAAGAACAAGTTAATTTTAAAAAGTTATTAAGCACTTATTATGTGTGAACAACTGGGGTTATAATTATAAAAAACCAAAAGAAGACAGTTCTTGATTTCATGGAGTTCACATCCCAATTGGAGACACTTATACAAGTTTGACTACAAGGTGCTGATATAACCTGAGGGTCTTTAGAGTACAAGGTAATGCACCTCCGTTAGCATCATTTTCATTGATAAAACATTTATTCGTCTGATTTAAAGTACCAGTCTATGGTCTTGAGAATTTTGTTTTTAATCCAGATATTTAGTAGCTGTAGCTGCTGAGTAGATGGTAGCTACAATGTTTGTAGAGGCAGTTACTGAAAGTCTCATCTCCATATGTATGGAATAGCTTCTGTAGAAAGCAAGATATGGAATCAATTAGGGAGAAATAAAAAGATTACTTGTTCTGGTAATAGCCCACATGGACTTGGATAACAGGACTTTTTTTTTTGTTTGGAGGGCAATTGGGGTTAAGTAACTTGCCCAAGGCCACACGGCTAGGTTTTTTTATTTGTGTGTGCATTAAGTGTCTGAGGCCGGATCCAAAATCAGGTCCTTCTGACTCCAGGGCCAACACTCTACTCACTGTGCCACCTAGCCACCCCAGGAATTTTTTGTATACCTAATCAACACACTGTTGTAACTTACCCATACTTAGTTCAGCAGCTTGTGAATAGGAGCAAAGGAAGAAAATGGTTAGAGTAAGGCTCGAGTTTGACTAGGGATGGGAGGAAATAGGATAAGGGAGTGAGGGATTATTTTCTATATGAAAAGAAAGAAGGTTTTCTAGTTCCATAATGTCACGATCTTATACTTTTTTCTAATGGGTATTTGGCCCTTACTCCATCATGTGGAAGCAACACCAACTAATTATGACAACTTCAGAGACTAAATTTGCTGTATAGGTTATCTACTAGACTGTTTCCCTTTCCTAAAATCCACCTGTAAGAAATACAATGCCATTGGAATGAAGGCTTGTTCCTGAAAATGCATTAGTGAGGGAGCTTCAGGGTTGTATCCCAAGAAGAAAGAGAAATTCCATTGAGTTTAGCCAAGAGATAGTGTTACTTCAACTTGAGTCTATTTCTGAATTCTTAAATTACTGGGAGTCATGCTACCACTAGTAACAAGGCCATACCTGTAGGCATTATTTATCCACATACCTTCTTGATCAATCCTATGTAATACCATTGCAATTACTAAATTCCAAGGCCCACAAAACATCCCCTTCAGAAGAGAACGATTAACGGTCAGCAATGTTAAGAATCTGTCCCAGGTCTTCAATATTATTTAATTGGTTTAGTTCCACCAAAGAGAACTGGGTAAATCACTAAGTGTTCTTAGACCAGAGCAAAAGGAATGAGTCTTCAAGAGAGCACCTCGCTCTTGGTATCGAATATATAAGGAGCTTTATGGAGATCTTGAATTCTGAAAGCAAGAGGTCTTCATTTTATAAGAAAAACATTGCAGTTCAGGCATGGAGTTGGAAAGTGTCCCAAATTCTCTTCCCCTGACCTTGTAGATCTCTTGGATAGAGGCTCTCATTCTTTCCACAATCCCTTCACTTTTGTGGTAGGATTCCTACTACAAGTGTTTACTGAGATTTGATAAAATGCCCTTTATTTGGTGTTCTATGCCATAGGGGAAGCAAGAGACTAAAAATAAGCAAATTATTATAGTCCCTATCTGGGGAGTCTAACATGAACAAGGAACAAAGAGAAAATAATGCTGCTTTAATATTTCCCCACTATCAGAATCTGGTAATTTTATCAGTATGCAACCAATAAAACAGAGAACAAACCCTGAGAATTTCTGGGACCCCACAATTTATTACCCCATTGCCTGTCTGGTGATCTGACATGGGGAGCTGCTACTAGAAGAACAGACAGGGTGACAGGGGTGATTTAGATCTCATCTGGTTCCCACATGATCATAATTTGTTTTTATGTGTCTATATTTTGAAAGCTTTTAATTTCAAGAAGTTTAAATTATATGTATTTGGTATGGCAACATCCATTAATTTGTCTCAAAGATCAGGGTAATTTTGTGGGCAACATTTTATTCTTTAAAATTAATACAGTCGGGGCGGCTAGGTGCCACAGTGAGTAGAGCACCGGCTCTGGAATCAGAAGGACCTGAGTTCGGATCCGGCCTCAGACACTTAAAAAACACACAAACAAAATCCTAGCCATGTGACCTTGGGCAAGTTACTTAACCCCAATTGCCCTCCAAAAAGCAAAAAAAAAAAAAAAAATTAATACAGTCCCAGTTCACTTCGTACAGTTATATGTTACCTCCTAAAGGATATTTTTGTGGTCTGTATTTGTAGTGACATGGGGATTTCTCATTGATTAATTCATGAAAAATAGTGAGCGGATGGGGGGAGCAGTGGATAGACTGCCAGTCCTGGAGTGAGGAAGACCTGAGTTTAAATCAACCTTCAAACACTTCTAGATGTATGACCCTGGGTAAGTCATTTAACTTCAGTTTCCTCATCTGTTAATACTGAAAATAAAATTAACATCCAGGGTTATTGTGAAAATCAAATGAAATAAAAATTGTAAAGTACTTAGTCACATGCCTCACACATAGAAAGCACTATACAAATGTTATCTATTGTCATTATTATTAATTGTAAGCTTCTTCTGTAAAATACGAAGCAGCAGGTCATATTTGCTAGGTATTCAGGGGATTTAAACATTTGGGGACTTAAAATCTGAATCATTATATGTTTTCTACCATTTCTTTGCATAACCTACTGTAGTAGCAAGCACCCTAGCATACCCAGGGTGGCTGCCAATACAGGTTCTTAGATTTGCTTTTCTTTTTTTCTTTTCCAAATGCTTTATTAACTTCTGGTTTACATCATTCATTTCTGCCAGATTTTGAGTTACAATATTTTCCCCATTCTTCCCCTACCCACCACCCCCCAATAACAGTCCCACAGGATATCCCCTCATCCAATCTGCTCTCTCCCATATCTTCCCCCATACTCCCTTCCACTTTTCCATTAGAGCAAGGTAAATCTCTGTGCCCCAATGCCTGCAAATCTTATCTCCCAAATACATGCAAAATAGTATTAATAATAGTATTTATACATATTTGAAACATTTAATTTTAAAACTTCGAATTCCAGATCCATTCCCTTCGTCCCTTGTCACCCACTCCCGCTGGGAAGATGAGCAATTCAGTATATGTTGTACATGTATAGCTATGTACATAGTCAATATATTATAAAAGACTGGCTATATTTCCCTCCCACCCATCCCACTCCCCACCTGGTCCATTCCCTACTTTGATCGTGTCCCTCTTCTAAAGTGGGTACCTCCAACCTCTCCTCCCCCCAGCATGCCCTCCCCTCCATCATGCCCCCTCTCATCCCCCTCCCCCCTACTCTCCTGCAGGGTGAGATATCCCATTTAGTATGTATGTCATTCTCTCCCTAAGCCAAATTCAATGAGAATATGATTTTGCCTTTTTGCCTTCCTGTTCTTCCCCTCCCCTACAACTACTTCCCCTTGCCTCTTCTACATGAGATAGTTTACCCCACCCTGTCTCTCCCCATCTTCTCTTGCCACTATCCTCTCTCACCTCTTAACTTCACCCCTTAAGTATCATCCCTTCCCACCAAATTCAACCTGTGCCCTCTATCCATGTATATCTGTAAACATATATGCACACATTCACATATGTATTCATATGCCCAGACACCCTTCTTCAATTATTTTAATACTGAGAAAGGTTTCATCAGTCCAGTTATTGTTTGTCCATGTAGGAATGAAAATAGTTCAACTTTGATAAGGTCCTTTTGATTTCTTTTCCCTGATTACCTTCTCAAGCATCTCTTGCTTCTTGTGTCTGAACGTCAAATTTTCTATTCAACTCTGGTTTTTTTTCCTCAAGAATGCTTGAAAATCCTCTATTCCACTAAATGACCATATTTTCCCCTGAAACAAAATACTCAGTTTTGCTGGGTATGTGATTCTTGGTTTTAATCCCAGCTCTTTTGCCCTCTGGAATATCATATTCCATGCCCTTTGATCCCTCAGTGTAGAAGCTGCCAGGTCCTGTGCTATTCTGATTGTGTTTCCACAATATTCAAATTGTTTCTTCCTGGCTGCTTATAGTATTTTCTCCTTGATCTGGGAATTCTGGAACCTGGCTATAATATTCCTAAGAGTTTTCTTTTTGGGATCTTTTTCAGGAGGTAATCTGTGGATTCTTTCAACCTCTATTTCGCCCTCTGGGTCTCAAACATCAGGGCAATTTTCCTTGAGAATTTATTGAAGGATGATTTCTAGGTTCTTTCTTTGATCATGGCTTTCAGGTAGTCCAATAATTTTTAAATTCTCTCTCCTGGATCTATTTTCTAGGTCAGTGGTTTTTCCCATGAGATATTTCACATTGCCTTCTATTCTTTCATTTGTTTGGATCTGTTTAACAGCATCTTCATTTCTCATAAAGTCACTATCTTCCATTTGCTCCACTCTAACTCTGAAGGAATGAATCTCCTCAGTGAGCTTTTGAGATTTTTTTTCCATCTGGCAAATTTGGCTTTTTAAGGCATTCTTCTCCTCATTGACCTTTTGAGCCTCCTTTGCCATTTGAGTTAGTCTATTTTTAAGGTGTTATTTTCCTCAATCAGGCTGTTGACTCTCATTTCATACTTTTCCTGCATCCTTCTCATTTCTCTTCCTAATTTTTCCTCCACTTCTTTTATTTGGTTTTTTAAATCCTTCTTAAGGTCTTCTATGGCCTGTAACCCACTCATATTTTCATTTGAGGCTTTTGGTGCAGGATTTCTGACCTCACAGTCCTCCTCATGTTCCATGCTTCGATCATCTTTGCCCTCAAAATAGGAGTCTAATGTTGAATTTTTCTGTTTAATTTGTTTCCTTTGCCTAGGCATGTTGCCACTTAATTACTTGACTTTTGGGGGGGCGGAGCCAAGATGGCGGAAAGGAAGCAGTAACCTCGCTGAGCTCCTCTGTCACTAAGTCCAAAAGGGTAAATCTGAGCGGATTCTGGAGTGACGGAGCCCAGTGGAAGACAGAGTGTGGCGGAATCCAGCCCAGGAGGTTGCCCAGAGTGTCCGCATAGGTCGAGCGCAGAGCGCGTGGGGTCTGCACAGCTCAGACCTAAGAGCAGGCAGGCAGACTACACCAGAGAGAGAAAAAGCCCCAGACTGCAGACTTACCAAGGACGAATCACAGTCATCTCACAGAGGGAACGGATCATTGGAGCCAGGTAGGAGAGTCAGGCCCCCAGTGGAGAGAGTGGCTTCTCAGGCTGCATTCAGCCCCCAGCCTGGAAGTTTAGAAACTGCCTACCTGTATAATACAGGGGCTGGAATGGCAAAGTAAATTGTAGCTGCTCTGATCCTCCCATCCCTCCTTCATGAAGCAGAAAACCCAAAGATAAGTCTCCCACCCAGATTGAAATCCCAAGTTAATGGAAATAGCCTCAGGCTTGAGAATCTCCAAGAAAGGGTGTAACTGAGACAGCCAGGAATCTGAAGAGAAGAGAGGGAGGGGACCCAACAAGCCCCACCTCACCTCACCAACAAAAGCCTACTTATAGCCCAGGGGTATAGAGGCAGAAATCTGAAGTGGTCAGACTCATCCCCACCTACACATCTACATTCCTCACTGACTTCCCTGACTTAGCCATAAACTAGCCACCCAGAGGTATTCAAAGTCAAGGATCAGGCCCAAAACATAGCCTGAGACACTAAGAAACAGGAAGTCACAATGGGAAGGAAGGAAGCTGAAAAGGAGAAGGGGAAGGCAAGAAAGTCTATTCGAGCATACTATGCAGGGCAAGAACAACAAAACACACAGGACAATATAGACTCTCTGCCCACACCAGAAATATGATCTGGTCTCAAGCCCAAATAGCATTCCTGGAGGAGCTTAAGAAAAATTTTAAAGACCAAATCAGGGAGGCAGTGACCAACTTGGAAAAACGTCTGAGTGAAGTAATTGGAGAAAATGCCTCCCTAAAAAAGGAACTTCAAAAACTAACTGAAGACCATAATTCACTAAAAATTAGATACAATCAAACTGAAACTCAGAACTCTATGATGCAGCAGGAGTCAATCGAAAAAAACAAGATGATCGAAAAATTGCAAGAAAATGTAAAATATCTCACTGGAAAAATAACTGACCTAGAGAACAGATCCAGGAGAGACAACCTAAGAATTATTGGTCTACCAGAAAGCCATGATGAGAAAAGCAGTCTAGACAACATCCTCCAAGAGATTGTCAAAGAAAACTGTCCTGAGGTCCTGGAATCAGAAGATAAAATAGCTATTGATAGAATTCACCGGACTCCTCCTGAAAGAGATCCCAAACTGAAAACTCCAAGAAATATAGTAGCCAAATTCCAGAATTATAAGATTAAAGAAAAAATTCTACAAGCAGCCAAAAAGAAACAATTCAAATATCGAGGAACTACAGTTAGGATCACACAGGACCTAGCAGCTTCTACATTAAAAGAGCGGAGGGACTGGAATTTGATATTTCATAGGGCAAGAGAGCTAGGACTACAACCAAGGATTAACTACCCGGCAAAACTGAGCATAATCTTTCAGGCAAGGAGATGGACGTTTAATGAAGTAAGGGACTTCCAGACTTTCCTAATGAAAAAGCCAGAGCTCAATGGAAAATTTGATCTCCAATTACAAGACTCCAGAAGAACATAAAAAGGTAAACAAGGGTAACATAGACTCACACATGCAGAAGTGCACACACCCACACCCACAAACACAAGCTCATTACCTGGGATGCAACAAGAGCAAAATGTTCACATCCCTATATGTGGAGCTGATAACTGTCAATATTTGAAATCTCTATGATTGTCATGACCTGCAAAAGGGTTATACTTAGAGGGTGTGGGTATGAATGCACTAACATGGAGTCTAAAAAAAAAAAGACTATTAAGGGGATCAATGGTACTGTAATGGGAAAAAGGAAAGGATGAGCTAGGAAAAGGTAAAATATGCCATCTGAAGAGGCATCAAAACACACTATAGAAGAAGGGAAAGTAAGAGGGAGAGGAACATCATTTAAACACTATTCTCACTGGTTCTGGTTCAAAGAAGGATCAAATTAATCAGTGAAGTTTAAGAATCTAACGTGAATAGACACATAAATTCATTAAATAGAGGAATTGGAGGGAGGGAGAGGAGCACTGTTTGAAATTTACTCTCATTGGTTTGGAATCAAACGGGGAGTAATTTACTCTGATAAGTATAAAAATTTATTGTGTCCTATAGATAGTGGGAGGGTAAGGGGGGGGTGAAAAGGAGGAGACTAAAGGGAGGGATTATAAGGGAGGGAAATAGTAGTAAGGGGAGAGGGTAGGTTAAGAAGGGGGGTCACTGGGTGGGAACACTGAGGGAGGGGGCGGTCAAAAGGGAAAATTTCAAGGAGGGGAAGGGAGAAGGAATAAACAAAAACATAAACGGGAGGGAATAGGATGGAAGGGAAGAGACAGATAGTCATCATTACTGTGAATGTGAATGGGATGAACTCTCCCATAAAACAGAGGCGGATAGCAGAATGGATTAAAAACCATAATCCTACAATATGCTGTCTTCAAGAAACACATTTGAAACAAAGGGATACCCACAGGGTAAAGGTAAAAGGTTGGAGTAAAATTTATTATGCCTCAGCTAAAGTAAAAAAAAGCAGGGGTAGCAATACTTATCTCAGATAAAGCAAAAGCAAAAATAGATCTAATTAAAAGAGATAAGGAAGGAAACTATATCCTACTAAAAGGCACCATTGAGAATGAAGCAATATCACTACTTAATATATATGCACCAAGTGGTATAGCATCCAAATTCCTAGAGGAGAAGTTAAAGGAATTAGAGGAAGAAATAGATAGCAAAACTATACTAGTGGGGACCTTAATCTCCCCCTCTCTGAACTCGATAAATCTAACCTCAAAATAAACAAGAAAGAAGTTAAGGAGGTGAATAGAATCTTAGAGAGACTAGATATGATGGATCTCTGGAGAAAACTGAATGGGGATAAAAAGGAATTTACTTTCTTCTCAGCAGTGCATGGTACATACTCAAAAATAGACCGTGTACTAGGGCATAAAAACCTCACAATCCAGTGCAGAAAGGCAGAAATAGTAAGCGCATCATTCTCAGATCATGATGCAATAAAAATTATATGCAATAAAGGGCCATGGAAAGATAGACTAAAAACTAATTGGAAACTAAACAATTTAATCCTAAAAAATTGGTGGGTCAAAGAAGAAATTATAGAAACAATCAATAATTTCATTCAAGAGAATGATAATAATGAAACAACATACCAAAATTTGTGGGGTGCACTAAAGGCAGTTCTCAGGGGAAGTTTTATATCCCTGAGTGCATACTTAATTAAAGCAGAGAGAAGGGAGGTCAATGAATTGGACATGCAATTGAAAAAGCTAGAAAAAGAACAAATTGAAAATCCCCAATTTAGTACTAAATTAGAAATATTGAAAACCAAAGGTGAGATTAATAAAATTGAAATTAAGAAAACCATTGAATTAATAAATAAAACTAAGAGCTGGTTTTATGAAAAAATCAACAAAATTGATAGACCCTTAGTCAATATGATAAAAAAAAAAGAAAGAAGAAAACCAAATTATGAGTATCAAAAATAAAAAGGGTGAATCTACCTCCAATGAAGAGGAAATCAAAAAAATAATGAGGAATTATTTTTCCCAATTGTATGCACATAAATATGACAATCTTAGTGAAATGGATGAATATTTACAAAATCACAAATTGCCCAGATTAACTGAAGAGGAAGTGAATTACCTAAATAACCCCATCTCAGAAAAAGAAATCAAACAAGCCATCAATGAACTCCCTAGGAAAAAATCCCCAGGGCCAGATGGGTTCACTAGTGAATTCTATCAAACATTTAAAGAACAATTGATTCCAATACTCTACAAACTATTTGGGAAAATTAGTGAAGAAGGAGTCCTACCAGACTCTTTCTATGACACAAATATGGTACTGATTCCTAAATCAGGAAGAGATAAAACAGAGAAAGAAAATTATAGACCAATCTCCTTCATGAATTTAGACGCAAAAATTCTAAATAAAATATTAGCCAAAAGACTCCAACAACTTATCACAAAAATAATACACCCTGATCAGGTAGGATTCATTCCAGGAATGCAAGGATGGTTTAATATTAGGAAAACCATCAATATAATTGAGCATATCAACAACAAAACTAGCAAAAACCACATGATCATCTCAATAGATGCAGAAAAGGCTTTTGACAAAGTACAACATCCATTCCTATTAAAAACACTAGAAAGTATAGGAATAAATGGAGCCTTCCTTAAAATAGTTGATAGCATCTATTTAAAACCATCAACAAGTATTATATGCAATGGGGATAAACTAGAAGCCTTTCCAATAAGATCAGGAGTGAAACAAGGGTGTCCACTATCACCCCTCTTATTCAATCTGGTACTAGAAACGTTAGCAGTAGCAATTAGAGAAGAAAAAGAAATCAAAGGAATCAAATTAGGCAAAGAAGTGACCAAGCTATCACTCTTTGCAGATGATATGATGATATACTTAGAGAATCCTAGAGAATCAAGTAAAAAATTACTTGAGACAATAAATAAATTTGGCAAAGTTGCAGGATATAAAATAAACCCACATAAATCCTCAGCATTCCTGTACATCTCTAATAAAACTCAACAGCAAGAGATAGAAAGAGAAATCCCATTTAAAGTCACTGTAGACATTATAAAATATTTGGGAATCTACTTGCCAAAACAAACCCAGAATCTATATGATCACAACTACAAAACACTTCTCACACAAATAAAAACAGATCTAAATAGTTGGAAAAATATCAATTGCTCATGGCTGGGTCGAGCTAATATAATAAAAATGACAATTTTACCCAAACTAAATTATATATTTAGTGCCATACCAATCAATTTACCAAAAAACTACTTTGTAGAGTTAGACAAAATAATAACAAAATTTATTTGGAAAAACAAACGGTCTAGAATATCAAGGGAATTAATGAAAAGAAATGCTAGGGAAGGTGGACTAGCTATGCCAGATCTTAATCTGTATTATACAGCAGCAGTCATCAAAACTGCTTGGTACTGGCAGAGGTATAGAGTAGTGGATCAATGGAATAGATTAGGTGCAGGAGACCCAGCAGTTAATGAATATAGCAATCCATTGTTCGATAAACCCAAAGACCCCAGTTTTTGGGATAAGAATGCACTATTTGACGAAAACTGCTGGGAAAACTGGAATACAGTATGGCAGAAACTGGGCATAGATCACTATCTAACACCATATACCAAAATCAAGTCTAAATGGGTGCATGATCTAGGTGTAAAGGATGATACTGTAAGCAATTTGGGAAAGCAAGGAATAGTTTACCTGACAGATCTGTGGAGAGGGGAAGATTTTAGGACCAAACAAGAATTAGAGAGCATTATAAAATGCAAAATGGATAATTTTGATTACATTAAATTGAAAAGCTTCTGTACAAACAAAGCCAATGTAACCAAGATCAAGAGGGAGATGGGAAATTGGGAAAGAATTTTTACAACTTGTGTCTCTGATAAAGGACTCATTTCTAAAATTTATAGAGAACTGAGCCAAATCTATATGAATACAAGTCATTCCCCAATTGAGAAATGGTCAAAGGATATGAATAGGAAGTTTTCAGAGAAAGAAATTAAAGATATCTATAAGCATATGAAGAAATGCTCTAAATCACTATTAATTAGAGAAATGCAAATCAAAACAACTCTGAGATACCACATCTCTCCAGTCAGATTGGCTAAGATGACAAAACAAGAAAGTGACAAATGCTGGAGAGGATGTGGGCAAATTGGAACGCTAATACATTGCTGGTGGAGTTGTGAACTTATCCAACCATTCTGGAGAGCAATCTGGAATTATGCCCAAAGGATTATAAATAATTTCATACCCTTTGACCCAGCCATACCACTTTTAGGGTTATATCCCAAAGAGATCATAGTAGTGGGAGGAAGAACCATATGTACAAAAATATTTTTAGCAGCCCTTTTTGTGGTTGCAAAGAATTGGAAACTAAAGGGGTGCCCATCAATTGGGGAATGGCTAAACAAGTTGTGGTATATGAATGTAATGGAATTTTGTTGTGCTATAAGAAACGAGGAGGTGACGGATTTCATAATTACCTGGAGAGACTTATACAAACTGATGCTGAGCGAAAAGAGTAGAATCAGAAGAAATTTGTATACAATCACAGACATACCATATCTGTGACGACCAACTATGACAGACTGGACTCTTTTCAGCAATGCAGTGATATAAGTTAATCCCGAATGACTCAAGAAAGTGAGAAATGTGCCATCCAGAGATATAACTAGAAAGAACTGAGCCTGAATCCTGATGGAAGAAAACTAAATGATCTTGTTCTTCTCATTGTTTGGTTTTACTTCTTCCTTATCATCTTTCATCCCACCTAGTACAATATGCCTTTGTAATTGGAATAATGTTTAATATGAATGCATTTGCAGGCCCTATACTGTACTATATGCTGTCATGAGGGGAGGGGGGAGGGAAGTAAAGGAAATTTGAAAATCAAAAAAAAAAAAAAAGATTTTGTATAGACTAAAAAAAAAAAAAAATTACTTGACTTTTGGGCTTGTTGCCACAGTAGGACTCTGCCACCAGACAGGGGAGCTTCAGCCCCAAACTTTGGGGTCTTCACAACTTCCAGAGGTATTAGTTGGTTGGCCTCTGTGAAGCCTCCCCACACTCTGGCAAGCTGGATACTCACCCCAAGACCTCCACCCCAGACCACAATCCAGATCTAGGGAGGTTGAAGCAGGAGTGATTACCCCCAAGACTGATTGCTGGATCTCCCTACAGTTTGCAGGCCAGGAGCTGAAGCTGCAACTGAAGCTACAAAATGGTGTCTGTGCTGTTTCTCCTTAGAGGCTTCTCAGCCCCAAGGGAAGGGAAGGTCGGCCAGTTGGGACTGCAGCCTGAGAGAACCCCAACAACATTGGCTTTTTTGTACAAAAATGTTTTCAATTTAATGTAATCAAAATTATCCATTTTGCATTTCATGATGCTCTCAAACTCTTGTTTGGTCATAAAATGTTCCCTTCTCCATAAATCTGACAAGTAAACTATTCCTTGCTCTCCCAGATTGCTTACAAGTATCAGCATTTATACCTAGATCACACACCCATTTGGACTTGATTTTGGTATATGGTGTAAGATACTGATCTATACCCAGTTTCTTCCATACTATTTTCCAGTTGTCCCAGCAGTTTTTTTCAAATAGTGAGTTCTTATTCCAGAAACTGGTGTCTTTGGGTTTATCAAACAGTAGATTACTATAGTCATTGACCTCTGTGTCTTGTGTACTTAATCTATTCCACTGATCCACTACTCTGTTCCTCAGCCAATACCAAATAGTTTTGATGACTGCTACTTTATAATACAGATTGAAATCTGGTATGGCTAGGCCTCCTTCCCTAGCATTTCTTTTCATCAATTCCCTTGATATTCTGGGGCTTTTGTTCTTCCAGATGAATTTTGTTACTATTTTTTCTAGCTCTATAAGATATTTTGGCGGGGGCATCTAGGTGGCACAGTGAGTAGAGCATCAGCCCTGGAGTCAGAAGGACCTGGGTTCAGATCCAGCCTCAGACACTTAACACACACAAACAAAAAAACCTAGCCGTGTGACCTTGGGCAAGTTACTTAACCCCAATTGCCCTCCAAAAAAGAAAAAAAAATTAAAAAATAAGATATTTTTTGATTGATTGATTGGTATGGCATCAAATATGTAATTTAATTTAGGTAAAATTGTCATTTTTATTATATTAGCTCAACCTAGCCATGAGCAACTGATGTTTTTTCATTTATTTAGATCTAACTTTATTTGTGTGAAAATTGTTTGGTAATTGTGCTCATATATGGCCCAGGGTCCTTTTGGCAGGTAGATTCCCAAATATTCTATAATGTTTACAGTAAGTTTAAATGGAATTTCTCTTTCTATTTCTTGTTGTTGGATTTTATTAGAAATATATAAGGGGGTGGCTAGGTGGTGCAGTGAGTAGAGCGTCGGCCCTGGAGTCAGAAGGACCTGAGTTTAGATCCCGCCTCAGACACTTAACACACACACAAACAAAAACCTAGCCATGTGACCTTGGGCAAGTTAGTTAACCCCAACTGCCCTCCAAAAAAAAAAAAAAAAAGAAATATATAGGAATGCTGAGGATTTATGTGCGTTTCTTTTATATCCTGCAACTTTGCTAAATTTATTTATTATCTCAAGCAGTTTTTTACTTGATTCTCTAGGATTCTGTAAGTATATCATCATATCATTTGCAAAGAGTAATAGCTTAGTCTCTTCTTTTCCTAATCTGATTCCTTCAATTTCTCTTTCTTCTCTTATTGCTACTGCTAACATTTCTAGTACCAAGTTGAATAAGGGGGTGATAATGGATATCCTTGTTTTACCCCTGATCTTATTGGAAATGCTTCTAGCTTGTCCCCATTACATATAATACTTGCTGATGATTTTAGATAGATGCTACTTATTATTTTAAGGAAGACTTCATTTATTCTTTATAGTGTTGTGGGTTTTTTTTTTGTTTGTTTATTTGTTTGTTTTTGCTTTTTTTTGGAGGGCAGTTGGGGTTAAGTGACTTGCCCAAAGTCACATGGCTAGCAAATGTGTTAAGTGTCTGAGGCCAGATTTGAACCCAGGTCCTCCTGACTCCAGGGTCAGTGCTCTATTCACTGCACCACCTAGCCACCCCAACTTTCTAGTGTTTTTAATAGGAATGGGTTTTATATTTTGTCAAATCTTTTTCTGCATCTACTGAGATAATCATATGGTTTTTACTAGTTTTATTGTTGATATGATCAATTACACTGATAGTTTTCCTAATATTGAACCATCCTTGCATTCTTGGAATAAATCTTACCTGATCAAAGTGTATTATTCTCTTGATAAGTTGCTGTAGTCTTTTTGCTAATATTTTATTTAAAAATTTTGCATCTATATTCATGAGGGATATTGGTTTATAATTTTCTTTCTCCATTTTTGTCTCTTCCCGATTTAGGTATCAGTAGCATATTTGTGTCATAAAATGAATTTGGTAAGACTCCTTCTCCAATTTTCCCAATTAGTTTGTAGGGTATTGGAATCAATTATTAAAGAATAATTTAAGGAAATGTTGGATAGAATTCACTAGTAAATCCATCTGGCCCTGGAGATTTTTTCCTAGGGAGTCCATTGATGGCTTGTTCAATTTCTTTTTCTGAAATGGGATTATTTAACTACTTTATTTCTTCTTCAGTTAATCTAGGCAATTTATATTTTTGTAAATATTCATCCATTTCACTAAGATTGTCAAATTTAAGTGCATACAATTGGGCAAAATGATTCCTAATTATCATTTTACTTTCCTATTCACTGGAGGTAGATTCACCCTTTTCATTTTTAATATTCATAATTTGGTTTTCTTTCTTTTTTTATCATATTGACTAAAGGTCTATCAATTTTATTGTGGTTTTTTTTCACAAACAAGCTCTAGGTTTTATTTATTAACTCAATAGTTTTCTTAGTTTCAATTTTATTAATCTCTCCTTTAGTTCTCAGTATTTCCAATTTAGTATTTAATTGGGGATTTTCAATTTGTTCTTTTTCCAGCTTTTTCAGTTGGATGCCCGATTGATTTATCTCTATTTTCTCTATTTTATTCATGCATGCATTCAGAGATATAAAACTTCCCCTAAGAACTGCTTTTGCTGCATCCCACAAGTTTTGGTATGTTATCTCACTGTTGTCATTCTCTTGAATGAAGTTACTGTTTCTATAATTTCTTATTTGACCCACTCATTCTTGAGGATTAAATTATTTAGTTTCCAATTAGTTTTTAGTCAATCCATCCATGGCCCTTTATTACATATAATTTTTATTGCATCGTGATCTGAGAAGGATGCATTTAATATTTCTGTCTTCCTGTACTGAACTGTGACACTTTTATGCCCTAGTACATGGTCAATTTTTGTGTATGTGCCATATACCACTGAGAAGAAGGTATATTCCTTTTTATCCCCATTCAATTTTCTCCAGAGGTCTCTAAAATTCTATTCAACTCCTTAACTTCTTTCTTGTTTATTTTGAGGTTAGATTTATCAAGTTCAGGGAGGGGGAGATTGAGGTCCCCTACTAGTATAGTTTTGCTATCTATTTCTTCCTTTAACTCCCTTAACTTCTCCTTTAGGGATCTGGATGTTATACTGCTTGGTGCATATATGTTTAGTAATGATATTGCTTCATTTTCAATAGTGTCTTTTAGCAGGATATGGTTTCCTTTCTTATCTCTTTTAATTAGATCTATTTTTGCTTTTGCTTTATCTGAGATAAAGATTGCTACCCCTGCTTTTTGTACTTTAGATGAAGCATAATATATTTTACTCCAGCCTTTTACCTTTACCCTGTGTGTCCCCGTGTTTCAAATGTTTCTTGTTTTTGTTTTTGTTTTTTTTTTTAACAAATGCTTTATTAACTTCTGGTTTACATCATTCATTTCCGCCAGATTTTGAATTACAATTATTCCCCATTTTCCTCCTACCACTCACCCTAGAATAGCAGTCCCACAAGATATCCCCTCATCCAATCTGCTCTCTCCCATATCTTCTCCCATACCCCCTTTGACTTTTCCATTAGAGCAAGGTGAGTCTCTGTGCCCCAATGCCTGCACATCTTATCTCCCAATTACATGCAAAATAGTATTAATAATAGTATTTATATATATTTGAAACATTTAATTTTAAAACCTCGAATTTCAGATCCATTTCCTTCCTCCCTTGTCACCCATTCCCTCTGGGGAGATAAGTAATTCAGTATATGTTGTACATGTCTAGCTATGCAAAACATTATCATAGTAGATATATTGTACAAGGCTGCTTATAATTCCCTCCCACTCATCCCACCCCCCACCTGGTCCATTCCCTACATGATCCTGTCCCTCTTCGATAGTGGGTACTTCCAACCTCCTCTCCCCCCAGAATGCCCTCCCCTCCATCATCCCCCCTCTCATCCCCCTTCCCCCTATTCTGCTTCAGGGTGAGATATCCCATTTAGTATGTATGTCATTCTCTCCCTGAGCCATATTCTATGAGAATATGGTTTTGCCTTTCAAATGTGTTTCTTGTAAACAACATATTGTAGTATTATGGTTTTTAATCCATTCTGCTATCCACCTCCATTTTTATGGGAGAGTTCATCCCATTCACATTCACAGTTATGATTACTGTATCTTTCCCTCCATCCTATTCTCTCCCATTTGTGCTTTTATTTTTCCCTTCTCCCTTCCCCTCCTTAAGACCACTGCCTCCCTCACTATTCCCTCCCTATTAATCCCTCTCCCTTTTCCTACCCTTCCCCCTTACTACTTCTTCCCTCCCTTCTAACCCCCCCCCCTTTTCTTAACCCTTCTTCCTTCTACTGCCTGTAGGGTATGATAGATTTTTATATTTAATGTAGTACGTTATTTCTTCCTTGAACCAAGATTGATGAGAATAAATCTCATACAATGCATCTCTCCTACCCCTCTTCTCCTCTATTATGATAAATTGTATGTCTCTTCATGATAGAGTAAATTTGATTCTTTCAAGACAATGTTTTTTCATGATTTGTAGTCATAACAATATCACTGCAAAAATACTGATGTTAAATAGATGGGATTTTATTGTAGCAAAAATTTTCCAATCTTTGAAAGCATTGTACCCAAATGTAATCAATGAACATAAGCATTTGTTAGGTTCTTCTTTGTTCCAGATACTGCACTAGAAACTGAGGATACAAGATGAAGAATAAAATCGCTATTCTCAATCCCTACTCTCCATGAGTATACATATCAAAAGGAGAAACAATGGATACCCAAGTAGGTGTACTCACAATGAACATATATACGGAAAACAAATACAAAGAAATACATAGGAGCTAGTCAAGCAGGAATGGTACTACCAGTTGGGGAGATCCTTGTAGAAAGGTAGGTAGGTGGCTCAGTAGAAAGAGCACTGGGCCTGGACTCAGGAAGACCTCAGTTTAAACCCTGCCTCAGATACTAGCTATGTGACCCTAGACAAGTCATTTAACCTGTTTGCCTCAGTTTCCTTATCTATAAAACTGGGATAATAATAGTACTTATCTGAGATAATAACTAAAATGTTTAGCACAGTGTTCAGCACATAGCAGGTGCTGTATAAAAGTTATTATTACTCTCATTTAGAAAATTATGTTTGAGCTATGTCTGGAGGGAAGAGATGAGCTTAATGGAGTAAATGTGAGAACAGAGGGCTTTCTCATCAATTCAGACAACCTCTTACTGTTCAATTGTGGGCCCAACCTTGAGCAGTCTTTTACATGATATGTTAGTTACTTAGTTGGAAAAGTACAGATTTGGTGGTTGTCCTCTTATTTTCAAATATGTAATCCTCATTATGAAAGTGAAGGCAGGGGGCGGAGCCAAGATGGCGGAGTAGAAACAGCTCTTCCAAGCCTCTCTGCCCCCAGATTCCCCCCAAACTATGTAAAAGGGGACTCTGAACAACTTCTGGAGCCCCAGCACCCACAGAACAACACAGAGAAGCTAACCTCCCTCTGAGGACAGCCCAGCAGCCCTGCAGGAAGGACCAGCTCAGAGGTCTGGGAGCCGGCAACGCGCAGAGCGCAGGAGCCCAGCCGAGCCGAGCCCAGGTCCGCATGAGCCGAGGTTTTAGCCCCAGGGCGGCAGGGCCAGCAGCCAGCTGGAGGAACCCCAGAACACCAGGAGCTGTGGCTCCAGAATTATCAACATAGACATGCCTAGGACAAAGTAAGAGGTTAGTGTCCTATGGACTTTGGGACCTGTATTTGGGGAATGCGTCAGCTCCCTCCCCTGGGGGCTAGAAGCAGCTGAGGAGACATGCCATTTTGCAGTTTTCAGAGGCAGCTCCAGCTCTCAGCCTACAAATCATGGGGAGGTCCAGCAATCAGTCTTGGGGGGTAATCGCTCTTGCTTTAACCTCCCTGGATCTGGATTGTGATCTAGGGTGGAAGTTGTCGGTGGGTTTACAGCTTGCCAGAAACGGAAGTTGCCCCCCACACGTTCAGGACGAAAATTCCTCTATCTGGCCTTAAAGCCATAGTGTGGCAACAAGCCCAAAAGTCAAGCAATTAAGTGGCAACATGCCAAGGCAAAGGAAACAGAAAAATGCAACCCTAGACTCCTATTTTGGGGGCATAGAGCGGGAAAAGGACTGTGAGGTCAGAAGTCCTGCTCCAAAAGCCCCAGGGGAAAACATGGGCGGGTTGCAGGCCATAGAGGACCTTAAGAAGGACTTTAAAAATCAAATAAGAGAAGTGGAGGAAAAATTGGAAAGAGAAATGAGAAGGATGCAGGAAAAGTATGAAATGAGGGTCAACAGCCTGACTGAGGAAAACAACACCTTAAAAAATAGACTAGCTCAAATGGCAAAGGAGGCCCAAAAGGGCAATGAGGAGAAGAATGCCTTAAAAAGTCGAATTTGCCAGATGGAAAAAGAATCTCAAAAGTTCACTGAGGAGATTCATTCCTTCAGAGTTAGACTGGAGCAAATGGAAGCTAATGACTTTATGAGAAATCAAGATGCTGTTAAGCAGATCCAAACAAACGAAAGATTAGAAGGCAATGTGAAATATCTCATGGGAAAAACCACTGACCTGGAAAATAGATCCAGGAGAGACAATTTAAAAATTATTGGACTACCTGAAAGCCATGATCAAAGAAAGAACCTAGAAATCACCCTTCAAGAAATTCTCAAGGAAAACTGCCCTGATGTTTTAGATCCAGAGGGCAAAATAGAGGTTGAAAGAATCCACTGATCACCTCCTGAAAAGATCCCAAAAAGAAAACTCCCAGGAATATTATAGCCAGGTTCCAGAATCCCTAGATCAAGGAGAAAATACTACAAGCAGCCAGGAAGAAACAATTTCAATATTGTGGAAACACAATCAGAATAGCCCAGGACCTGGCAGCTTCCACACTGAGGGATCGAAGGGCATGGAATATGATATTCCAGAGGGCAAAAGAGCTGGGAATGAACCCAAGGGTCACCTACCCAGCAAAACTGAGTATTTTGTTTCAGGGAAAATATGGTCATTCAGTGGAATAGAGGACTTTCAAGCATTCTTGAGGAAAAAACCAGAATTGAATAGAAAATTTGACACCCAGACACAAGAAGGAAGAGATGCCTGAGAAGGTAATCAGGGAAAAGAAATCAAAAGGAACTTATCAAAGTTGAACTATTTACATTCCTATATGGAAAAGCAATAACTGGGACTGATGATATCTTTCTCACTATGAAAATAATGGAAGAAGGGGGTGTGGTCATATGAATACATATGTGAATGTGTGTGTATATGGTTACAGTTATATATGGATAGAGGGCATAGGTTGAATTTGTTGGGAAGGGAGAATACTCAAGGGATGAAATTATGAGGTGAGAGAGGAAAGTGGCAAGAGGAGATGGGGAGAGACAGGGTAGGGTAAACTATCCCATGTAGAAGAAGCAGGGGGAAGTGGCTGCAAAGGAGGGGGAGAAAAAGGAAGGCTAAAAAGGCAAAACCACATTCACATTGAATTTGGTTCAGGGAGAAAATGACATACATACTAAATGGGATATCTCAACCTGCAGCAGGATAGGGGGAAGGTAGATGAGAGGAGGGATGATGGATGGGAGGGCATCCTTGGGGTGAGGGGAGGTTGGAAGTACCCACTATAGAAGAGGGACAGGATCATGTAGGGAATCGACCAGGTGGGGGGTGGGATGAGTGGGAGGGAATTATAAGCAGCCTTGTACAATATATCTACTGTGATAATGTTTTGCATAGCTAGACATGTACAACATATACTGAATTACTTATCTCCCAAGAAGGAATGGGTGACAAGGGAGGAAGGAAATGGATCTGAAATTCGAGGTCATAACATTAAATATTTCAAATATATATAAATACTATTATTAATACTCTTTCGCTTGTAATAGGGAGATAAGATGTGCAGGCATTGGGACACAAAGATTCACCTTCCTCTAATGGAAAAGTCGATGGGGGTTTGGGAGAAGGTATGGGAGAGAGCAGATTGGAGGAAGCGATATCTTGTGGGACTACTATTCTGGGAGGTTGGGTAGGGGAATAATGGGGGGGAAATGATTGTAACCCAAAATCTGGCGGAAATGAACGATGTAAAACAGAAGTTAATAAAGCATTTGTTTAAAAAAAAAACAAATTTGATCTTAAACACTTAAAAAAAAAAAGAAAGTGAAGGCAGAGCTGTTCCATTTCATTATTCTTTGTTGTGGTTTTTTTGAGTTTCATTTAGAAATTCTCAAAAGATGATTCTGGCTTAGATAGATCACAGACCATGCTATTTGTAGATTTATTTCCTTCTCCATGGATTATTGTATTTTGTGATACAAAACTGCTAATTTTCTTATAACCTCCTTCTCTAATATTTTGTACATGAGGTTGAACTCCAAGCCAGTGTTGACCTTCCCTTGGTGAAGAGATTATTTGCTGAAGCAACATCTGGCTTCTTTTATTCTCTTTACTGTAATGAATATTTTATATATAATGCTTTTTTTTAAAGAAACGATCTGTCATCACTACCTTTTTTCCCCATTCCCCCTTTTTTCAGTCAAAACTTCATTTGACCAGGTTTGGTTAGAGCTACTATAATCCCACAGGGTCTCCTTCTTTTTATTCTTTCTTTTGCTTTTTATTTATTTTGATCTTTGTTCTAACCATTGATTATTTGACTGTATATAGGTAGTTGATTTGGACACCACCACCTCAGTAACCAGTCACTTCTTGTTATTACAATACAGTAAAATTAATTTTAATGAGGTCTCTCTATGCTCACTACATCTAGTGCCTTTCAAGTATTTTCTTAAAGTATTCATGATGTATAGATATGAGGGCTCTGAGTTGTTCAAAGCCTTTGACTTATTTTGGTATTTGATCCCAAAGTACATTTTCAATGCTGTGCTCATTATGTGCTCCTGTGCCTTCTTTCACATTGACATCATCATGTAGCTATATATATATATTGACTTGATTCACAGTATCTAGTCAAATATTTTATAAAATTTCTCCACTTTTTTATCTTTCACAATGGATGTTGGTGCACAAGACCCAATTGCCTTCATTCTTCTCTGTTCAGTTTTGCTCATATTGAATATTTCAAGGAGATCAAATATTATAGAAATTATTTCTTTTTGCCTTTGAGTGATTTGTGAAATCACCCTTCATTCTTTCATTTGCCTCTAAAAGGGGAGACAAAAAATCATTCTTCTATTTCACTACAACTTGTTTGGTTTTTATTTAATTTTTACTGAGAATATTATTGTCAAGGTAGTTCAGTTCCTTCAATAATATATTAATTTATTGTCCCTTGTTAAGAATGCTAACATAATGTGTTAGCTAACATAATCATAATGCTAACATAATCATAACTATGTGACTCATAAACTTCTGCCCCCCTTTCCACCGTGCTTTAGCCATTATAGCCATAGTGGAAAGGATTTTCACAGGACTGAGGACCCATTCCTGTTTTTTCCATTAATCATTGCTGCCAACTTTTTTGGTGAGGAATCTTTCTGTACTTAACTGCTGTGGTGTTGATAATATGATAGCAAACCAATAGTCAGTCTTCTGTCATGTCCCTATTAGAAGATGTGCTGTCTTGGCAGAAACTCCCAGAGAGAGCAGCTGGGAGCATTAGGCCAGGCTTCATGGAGGAAATGCCCTTGGATTTGAACCTTGCAGAATGAGCAATATTTAAAAGAGCAGAGATTTAAGGAAGGGTACAGGGGCAGTACAGAACATTCCAGGTGTCCAGATAATAGACTTAGGCAGCATGGTATAGTGGATAAGGAACTAGACTTTGAACCAGGAAGACCACCTTGTATATAACTAGCTATATGGCTCTAGGGAAATCATTTGATGTCTCTGTGTCTATTTCATCATTAAAATGAATGATTTGGACATGTTGGCTATTAATTTCCCTTCCAATTAGAAATCTATGACAGTATGAATTTATGAAAAAAGCCCAGAAGTGAGAAATGGTGGGGAAGTTCATGGAAGGTGAGTTATCTAGCTTGGCAGAATTGTTGACAAATTGAAAGGAGTAATGGAAGTTAAGAAATTGAGCTGGAAAGGCAGACTGAAGCAAGGATATGGAAGCCTTGAAAGTTGGGCTTTGTTGTTGTTGTTATTCAATTGTGCCCAACTCTTGGTGGTCCCTTTTGGGGGTTTCTTGGCAAAGATATGGAGTGGTTTACCATTTCTTTCTCCAGTTCATTTTCCAGATGAAGCAAACAGGATTAAGTGACTTGCTCAGGGTCACACAACTAATTAGTGTCTGAGGTTGGATTTGAACGCAGCTCTTCCTGACTCCAGGTCCAGCATTCTATCCATTCTATCCTATGTCACCTAGCTACCTGAGAGATGGGTTAGGGAGTGTTAAATTAAATGATAAATGTTGAGGTTTAAAGAGAAGACTTCTCTTCAGAAAAGAGAGAAGTCATCATGGTCAGTAGCTTGAGGAGGTGTGACATGAGCTAGGCCTTGGAGGCTGATAAAATTTGAATAGGTAGAGGACATGAGGAAAATGGGTACCAACGGACACTAATGGGCACTCACACCAGAGGTGATCAGGAAAGAATGAGAATTCAAATCAAGAGAAAAATAGAGAGAGTCAGGTTATTAAATGATTTGAAAATGATCCAGAGGTTGCATCTAAAACCATAAGATAACTTTGCTTTTGAAAGTAAGTGCAAAAATTCAAATCAAATTAAAACAGACATGCTGCTTAACTTAATAAGAATTTTCTAGGTATTTTGAAAACTTGGCAGAATAGTATGGCCTCACACAAAGACACTCCAGGCTGTAAATCATTTTGTTTCCACATGATTTTTTAAAATATCTAGGGCTGATTTCCCAGACAGTGTCAAGCAAAGGGTTTTTAGTATTTGGGAAATGGAGGGGGGGAGGTGAAGTCACAGTTCAGATAGTAGGATGAAATATGTGTTCACCAACCCAACTACTTTTATCAACCTTGTCATGAGAGTGAAGGAATTACTCATCATAACTACAGCAACCAAAGAATATTTAGGGCCTAGAAGGGTCCTTAGAGACATTTATTTGATTTATCACAGAAACTTAGAATCTCAGATATGACCTCAGACTCATCTAGTCCAGTCTGTGCCTAAGGATATCTTCCACAACACACACAAGAAATGCTCACCCATCTTTTGCTTGCAGATATCTGATTTGATGGTAGGAGAGGTGAAAAGGGGGCAGAGAGTAACCCATCACACCCTGAAGCATCCCATTTTGTCTTATGGATAATATTATTTGTCAGAAAACTTGACCTTATTACAATACTTTAATGTATCTATCCTCTCTTCAACACAGATGTTCCCTCCAATGATACTGATTGAGGAACTCAGACAAGCCAAGTGCTCACAAGACACTCTCAAGATCTCTCTGAAGTATCAGTTGTAAGACATGGGAGATATTGACACAGGACTGTCCAGCATGGAGTGCCCATATAAAAGAAAGTGCTGGGGCTCCGTGAGCAAAGCAGAATCGTGGTAACTCAAAAAACGAGATGCACAAATTTAGAGATATCTCCCTGCCAAATGGTCATACAGACTATTTGTACCTGAGCCCTGGTAAAGTCTTCTGAGCTCCTATTGGTATAATCAGTCACAGTTGGACACACTACATTGACCCCGGCATTATAATATCATTTTGGTCCTCTTTAAACACAAAGGCCAAACAACAACAACAGATTGCAATTATCTGTCCATCTCACATGCCTCTCATCCCTAAAATTCCATCACAATCTATCCAATATTCATTTCATTATATTCTCATTAAAAGGATGCCACAGGAGCATAAGGGCTATCCATTTCATTTATTTATACCAATGGCAGCTAAGTAGCGCCAGAATGGGAGTCAGGAAAATCTGAGCTCAAATACAGTCTTAGATACTAATTAATTAGCTGTGCAACACTGGACAAATCCTTTAACTTGTCTGTCTCAATTTCTTCATCTCTAAAGTGAGGATAATAATAGTACTTAATGCATAAGGTTGTTGCTAGAAAAAATGAGATATTATTTGTAAAGTTCTTTGCAAACTCTAAATGTGTGCTATATAAATGCTAATTACTATTGCTATTGTGATCACTATTATTATGTGTGCAACATATCTTCTCTTTCAATCAAATAAGTTAATATGTATAAATACTTTTTGAACTTTAAAGCATTATATAAAGACTGGCTATTATTACTATTATCATACTTTGGGTGACATTATTTACATTGTTTATCCTGTGCAATTCTTCATGCCTAATGTGTTTTTCACTTGTTTATGTCCACCACGAGCAAGGAAGTGTGGGGCAGTGGATAGACCACTCACCCTAGAATAATAATTCTAATCCTACCCCTTCTACATGTAACGTATATGATTTTGGGCAAGTCACTCAACTTCCATGGCCTTCAGTTGCCTCATTACAAATAACACCAAAAGATGGAACTAGGTGGTAGATAACCTGTGAAGCCCCTTTTACCTCTAGAGAGCTGAAATTTCTATAGTCACTACTATGTACCAGGCATGGCACTTTTACCTTATTTGATCCCCACAGTGAGGTAGGTGTTATTATTATCTCTATTTTATAGATGAGGAAACTGAGGCACATACAGGTTATATGACTTACCTAAGTACACATAGCCACTAAGTATCTGAGGCCAGTTTTGAACTCAAGTCTTCCTGACTCCAAGCCCCACATTCTATCCACTGCACCATTTAGCTGCTAAATCTATGGTGTTATGACCATATGTTTTTCCATTTCCTATGCAACCTTAAAATTGTCTCTGCAAAACTTCCACCCATCGCTACTAGAAGTGAGAAAAAAAAGAGTTTAATAAGTTTTCCATGTGACGGCCCTTCTTCTATTTGAAGATGGCTGTTATCCCCCATCTAAGTATTCTCTTCTCTGGGTTAAACATGTCCAATTCCTTTGACCAATTCTCCTTTCCTGTGACCCCTGAAAATCCTTATGATGCTTTTCTGGATACTCTCCAGTTTGTCAATTTCCTTCTTTAAAAAGTGGCGGCTAGGTGGCGCAGTGAATAGAGTATCGGCCCCGTAGTCAGAAGAACTTGAGTTCAGATCCGACCTCAGCCACTTAATGCACACACAAACAAAACCTAGATGTGTGACATTGGGCAAGTTACTTAACCCCAATTGCCCTCCAAAATAAAAGTGGCACACAGAACTGAATGCCTTACTCTAGATGAGGTCTCACCAGGGCACAGTCTAGGAGGACTAGCACGTCTCTAGGAATGGACATCATACATTTCTTATTGATACCTAAGATTATGTTAAGATGTTTTTTTTTAATTTTCCATCTGTCATATCACACTGACTCATGATGAGCTTTTTTTAAACAGGTAACAAACATGCTTCCTTCATTTTGTACTCACAAAGCTTACTTTTCCAACCTAAGTGTAATCATACATGTGGTTTAATTCAGTCATTTTTCAATTGTGTCCAACTTTTCCTGACCCCATTTAGGGTTTCCTTGGCAAGGATACTGGAGCGGTTTGCCAGTTTTTTTTTTCTCCATCTCATTTTACAGATGAGAAAACTGAGGCAAAATATATTAAGTGACTTGCCCAGGATCACACAGCTAGTAAGTGTCTGAGGCTGGATTTGAACTCACAAAGATGAGTCTTCCTGACTCCAGGCCTGGTGTTTTATCCACTGTGCCACCTAGCTGCCCCCAAGAATTCATTTATCCCTATTCAAATTAATCTTATTAGAAGTAAGCCACTATTCTCACCCTTCAAGATCTTTTTGGATAAAATATATTTATATAACATATGTATATGCATATATGTGTATGTATTTACAAGCAAATATTTTAATTAAACATTTGGGCTAGGGGAAGAAAGAGGGAGAAAGGAAGCAAGAAACCCTTTGTAAATTGTACAGTAAAAAGATAATAAACATTGAATTTACTTATAAAACAGAAACCTCTGGAAGGCTAACAAATAGTACCTTTGGGCCACCTTTTCACTGTGTAATCTCTTCTCATGCACCCTCTTTGTATCCCAGTGCACAATGGAAATGACAGCTGCCTTGAGCAGCCTGGAGAGCCTGCTCACAGTTTTCATTGCTCCCTGGTGTGTGTGTGTCCATCTATCTATCTATCTATCTATCTATATATCTATCTATCTATCTATCTATCTATATCTATCTATCTATCTATCTAAGATAGATAGATAGATAGATATACACGCGTACACATATATCTTTATTTTGTTCAGTTGTTTTTCAGTCATGCCCAATTCTTTGTGACTCCTTTTGGGATTTCCTTGGCAAGGATACTGGAGTGGTTTGTCATTTTTTTCTCCAGCTCATTTTACAGATGAGGAAACTGAGGCAAACAAGGTTAAATGACTTGTCCAAGTTCACACAGCAAGTAAGCTTCTAGGGCTGGATTCGAATTCACAAAAATGAGTCTTCCTGATTCCACCTAAGCTGTCTATATATCTATTTTTAAATGTATATATGTATATTTTATAGTTATTTGTACCTATATCATTCTAAGTGGATATAGATATACACATTTATGCATATGTATAATATACATACATGTATATGTATACATGTATAAATAGCATGTTGCTTGTATGTGTATACATATAAAACATATATGCATATAGAAATAAATTTGTCTGTCTGTATCTATATAGATAGAGGCAGCTAGATGATTCAGTACACTGGGATAGTACACTGGGTCTAGAGTCAGGAAGATCTGAGTTCAAGTCTTACTCCAGAAACTTACTAGTTATGTTACCCTGGGCAAATCACTTAGCCTCTGTTTGCCTTAATCTAGTAGAGAAAACAATGGCAAACCACTCCAGTATCTTTGCCAAGAAAACCCAATGGACAGGATGGTCCATGGAGTCATGAAGAGTTGGACAGGACTTAATAACTGAAAAACAATAAAATACATAATACATATATATATATATATATATACACACACACACATCTATTGAGATAAATATAGATGGAATAGATTGGTATAGATATAGATGATGCATAGAAAAGTATAGGTAAAGAGATAGAGAAATTATATAGCTATTGATAGGATATAGATACTTTATTGCATACACATCTCCCTGATGAGAATGTTAAAATTTAAGACACTAAGGGACTGCTTGCCTTTGATCTCTGTATTCCCTATGCTTATCACAGTGCCTGACACATAATGGTCACTTAATAAATGTTTATTGCTAAAGTGAGAGTATTTAACATTTTTCCACAACATCCCTCACTATAAATATACATAAGACCTCTCAACCTAAGAAGACTTCAAGAGGTGGAAAATGAGGGAAGCTATCAATAGTCCATCCAAGCCTATGGCTCTGCATGTTGTCCATCAATTGATTTGACCAAGAATCACTTTCTTGCCCCGGATGGCTTGAGGCACTTGAGGCTCTGTAGAATAGTTTGCATAGTTTTAGGGACATTTAGGAGTGTGTAAAACAAGGTTCTATGGGAAAGATTTTAAGATGACTTCCTGAAACAGAGTTTTTAAGTCCTGCAGAAAGTTTATGGATTGGCTAAATGATATCTTTATAAGCTAGACCCAGCAAAATGTTAAGTAAAATGAGAATGATTATAATTTTTTTGTTTTATATAATATCACAGGGCTCTGGGCCAGGTTGCCACTGAAACAAATTACTTTTCCAATGAGAAGCAAGAAATATTTTGAAACAAATATCCTGAATGCTAAAAAGGTATTGCAGACATTTCCTGCAATTTCTATTACAACAATGTAGGTTATGTTTTAGACCAAGTCAGTCTTAGAAGGCGACAGTGATATAGGAGAGAATCACTGAACATGAATACAGGAAACTTGGGTTTCAGCCCTGATTCTGATACTTGCTAACTTTTTGACCATGGACCAATGACTTAATTTTTCTGAGCCTCAATTTCCTGATCTCTGAAATGGAAACATTATATTTGTACTACTTACCATACAGGGTTGTTTTAAGGAAAGCACTTTGTGAACCCTAAAGAACTTCAATATGATAACTTATCATTACTAGGTAGAATTGTCAAATAGGCAAGGTGGATTTTCAGTTCTCTGCCTCGACCGCTTTACTGTTCCTGATCCATGTGTCCAGTTTGATAATGTCAACAGATGATATGGGGCAGCTAGGTGGCGCAGTGAGTAGAGTGCTGGCCCTGGAGTCAGAAGGACCCGAGTTCAGATACGGCTTCAGACACTTAACCCACACAAACAAAAACCTAGCCGTGTGACCTTGGGCAAGTTACTTAACCCCAATTGCCCTAAAAAGGGGCGGCTAGGTGGCACAGTAAGAGCGCCGGCCTCAGAGTTGGGATGACCCGAGATCAAATCCAGCCTCAGAAAATGAGCACCCACACATAAATAATGACTAGCCATGTAACCTTGAGCAAGTTACTTAACCCAATTGCTTAAAAAAACAAAAACAAAAACAACAACAACAAAAACCAACAGATGATATAGCTATGATATATCATAGCTAATCCCTTTAGGAAGGATTAACAAAATAAAGGAAGGGAATAATAGGAAAGAGAGAGTGTGGGAAAACTTCCACATCTTCAAATAATTAACAAGATAAGCTACAATACAATACCTTCGTTCTGGCATCAACTGAAAATTGGAGGGTTGGATGGGAGTCTAAATTCCTTAATTAATGTACTGAAGAAATGTTAAGTTCAGCAGAAGGATTGATGAAGGGCACTCATTTTCTACTGATGTCTCAGTAATGAAAAGGAAGATAGGCAATAAAGAACAAAGATAATTTTGGCAGTAATTATCAGAACCTCTTATCACTCAACAATACTTGTGAACAAGAGAATAGAGTTTAGAAAAAAAAAACATTCTTTTTTCTCTTGGTTGCAGTAAATGGGATGATGCACACACCTAGCATTGCATGAGATGGATTGACCCAGTGTACACATTTAAAGTCAAATTGAGAAATGAATCCTCTGTCCAATCCCCCATCCCCAGCCCACCAAAAACAAGTAAACACATTTGCCTTAATTATATGGATAACTGAGAAAAAATATTTTCCTTATGTTTTCATATACCTCTGTCATTTCTTTGTTTCACATATTAGAGAGATGGCCGTCTGTTTCTTGGGGTCATTAGCTTGCACCAGGAGCACTTTATGTCCAGACAACCCAATGATAAAAGCATAATAAGTTACAAACTGGCAGGAGGAGGTCAGAAGACAGAGGAATAGGAGCATTGCAAACTTCAACTAGCCTCACAGTTGAAAGGAACACCAAAGTTCCATCTAGTCTGGCTTTATCTGACTCCTGCCCCGCCTCGCCCCCCACAAAAAACAACCCTCTTCAGCAGCCTTTTTAACATTGGAGACTTCTAATCATCAGGAACCCTCTAGCTCCTAAGGCCCACTCTCCTCTGGGACAGCTCTAGGTCAGTTTCCCTTATAATCAAACTACAAAACTGCCTCTCTCCATTTTATATCTATGACACTTAGTTCTGCTTCAGGAGCCAAACAGAACAAATTTAATTCTTCTTCCACATGAAAGTTTTTCAAATGCTTATTGACGGCTAGCCACCTCAATTAATTTAGTCCAGGTTAGATATCCTAATTTCTTCAATTAGTGTGAGTGAAGGAAAAATAATTAAATCATATTATTTTTCATTATCTCTTAACTAGAAATACTTGAGCTATTTAAAATTCCTCATTGAGCCTTTTCCATCTATCTCTCCCTCCATTCTTAGCTCCTTCCATTATCAATAAATTGCTTATCTCATTATGTCTCATAACACCCCCTGGAAGTAGGAGAGGGAGCTAATGCCTTCTCCATGTTAATTTTTGCCAATTTGTTCCATATATAATTTGTTGGTATATAACTGTTCGCATGTGGTCTAGCCATTAGACTATGAGCTCCTTAAGAGCAGGCATTGTATTTTATTTTTCTTCGTATCTTGGCATATAGTAGGTGCTTAATACATGCTCATTGATTTGATTTTACTTACCCCTATTTAGTAAACTAGGATAATTAGCTTACCTGGATAAAGTTAGGCTTTACTGAGGCCAGTATTGTGGATTTAGTCTCTGACTGGGTTTAATAGTTTCAGCCTCTCTGCCACAGACTTCACCCTTAATTATAGAAAAATATACTTGTGGGGACAATACAGACTACATATTCCAGGGATTCTTTACTTTGTATCATGGATACCTTTGACATTCTAGTGAAACCTATGGACACATCAGAATAATGGTTTTTAAATGTATAAAATAAAATAATTAGGATTACAAAGGAAACCAATCATATTGAAGGATTGCTGTCAAAGAAAAGTTTTATAACAAACTCAAGGATGTCAGGTTAAAATCCTTTTATCTCATCTGAGCTATTTAATCTCAGTCACCCTTCACCCAAGCATGTGTCATTGGTTATAAGAACCACCAAGCTAAGGGAAATCATTCCCCAGTCCTCCAGTTCATACATCATTTTCACATCAACACATATATTCTATCATAATTTTTTTAATGAATCATAGAGAAACAAGATGACAGCAGTTCCGTTAACAGAGGGGCTGGCCTTGCAGTTATAAGATGTGGACTCAAGTCTTCTGACACATGCTGACTATGGGACTAAGGGCAAGTCCCTTAACACCCTTTCTCTCTTCTCCTCCCCTCTCCTCTCTCTTCTCTTCTCTGCCTGAAGCTCCCGCCATTAGAATCATTCTTTGAGATGTCTTCTTGACAGAAAGCTCCTTTTTAAATAGAAACATTACTGAAGAGAGTAATGCAATTCGAGTCAACAAACATTGATTAAGCACCTTTACAGTGCCCTATGCTATGTACTTTAAGAGATACAATCATGATGATCCTATTCTCCAGGGATTTATAATCTGGTGGGAAAGCCTAGTTATACTAGTAACTATAACGCAAGCAAGTGCATAGGAGAGGTCTAAAGTATACTCCGAGAACCCCAAGGAATGAACCATCATTTCCAACTAGGAACTTTGGGAAGAGCCCCATGGAGGATGTGGTCTTGAAGGCTAGGAAAGTTTTCACAGATAGGAGTGATGAATACCATCCAGATATAGCCTATCTAAGGAACAAAGGAGAGAAAAGGGAGGATAAAATTGGATAATAACGAATAATCCACTTTGAATGAAGAGTAGAATGGCTAAAGAGGAGCAATCCAAAAGAACTTAGACCAGAAAGGTGAGGATGGAGACAGATTGTTAAGGAGTGGAGTCTGAATGACAGGCTAAATAATTATTTGGGAGGTCATTTAATATTTTAATGGAGTTTTTTTGTTTGTTTGTTTTGGTTTTTTTTTTTTTTACCAAATTAGTGGAAGATACCCGAGCCCTGGAAAGATGACACTCAAAATAACTAAATGGTTGATGGAGAGGCAACAATGGTCTTGAGTATTGGGTACTGCCCAGTAGAATGGGTCTGCGTGTGGTGCCAGAGTCTTGAGCAATCAGGAGACACCTCAAACTGCTATGTACATGCAACAGAAAAGAGGCCACCCATAAAGTGAAGGAGGCCTAGAAAGGGAAAGAAGGTTGACTTTATTGGCTTCCCCTTTGACCTGAGGCCTGGCCTTTAGTACAATAATGCTTGATAAGTAAAGAAAATACTTAGAGGAGCTTATAGAACCAAATATCCTTAAAAGTAAAGGAATTTTATATTTCTTTTCACAACCACTATGCTTGTATAAGGAAGCAACATTTCACAGAGGGTCATCATAAAAGTTCCTGAATTATGTGGCCAACGACCAACCACCTTATAGGCACAAGGGTGATAGTTGAGAATACTACTTAAATAAGTGGGTAGTATTTGCAAAGTCATGTCCTCTTTTGGGGAGCAGGATTGTGGGGGACAGTATTGCAACCACACCACAGAGTAATATGAAGTGTATATAGTCCAAAGCATTGGTATGTTATATTATGTAGTGTGTATCTGAATATACCCTATGTGTCTGAGACAACATATTATATTATTCAGTATCATGTGACCTATATATTTCAAACTCTAATATATTATGTTGTACCATGTAACTTACCCTATGTGTCTGAAACAATTTGCCTATAACTAAGCAATATATAATTTGAGAGATGTGTGTAATATGTATTTAGCATCTGTGATACGCACCAAGCATAATTTTCAGGGACTGTTGTTTTTTTTTTTTACTGGTGAAAAAATGTAGCAGACATAGTGATAATAGTCATAAAGGAGTTCCTAAGTCACAGCAAATTCATGGACCAAGTGGAGGAGTAATTAGGACAATTGGAATATGATGGTACCAATTCCAATGGGAAGCCAGAGGCAGAGATGACCACTACCAATATCTTCTTCATGAAAGAGGCTACAATATTGCAGAGAATTCCCTATTAATATAGTAAGCTTTTCCCATGCTACTGGGTTTGCATATAAGTCCCATTTTACATACATTTCAGTTTTGTAATAATTATTTTTATTTTCAAAATATTTATTCTTGGTTAGATGGTCGTCATTTTTTAAAATATATTCTACAAATGAACCAAATTTAGATTTTTCTAGATTTACCTGGGTAGAGGTATTGGCCATGATATAATACTGACAGTATGCAAGAGACCCCATCCTTAATTGTCATGTGGACTAAAATTTCAACCAAGGCTCACTATAAAGTTGAAAAAACCTGCTACAATATTGGTTGATCATCCAATTATACGTGTTCCTTTAGAACACAAGGAATAACAACCTCTCCTTGTAAGATTATTTTACCTAAAGTTTATACATTCATGATACCCCTTACCAATGTTAAATGTAAGGTGAGAGTATTAAAAATTGTCTTTATAAAGCCAAAGGTGACATTAATTATAAGGTATTGTGGGGAAGAAGCTTTCTAATATTCCAAAAAGTGATTTTTTTTTTAGGATTCGGGCCTGAAACTTTGTGAAGAAGGTAGTCATACTAAAAATTTTAGACTATAGCTAAATACCAAATGCCAACAGTCTGATAAAACTGGAAACCATGTACAATGTGGACAGTAGGGTTCCATCATGTAACTCCATCTTCCATTTTCTCCTCTGATCAAAAAGAATTTTTCCCTATGCCACCTTGATAGAGAGGTTCCCAGAACAAAGTCTCCTAATTTGTACCCACTGTGCCCTTATACTTGTTTCCATTATCAGGGCCCTGAAGGCAGATGACATAGAGTGAGGAAACAAGTATATTTGTGGCCCATGATTTGGAAAAAGCTTTTTGATGGCCTAAGAGGGTAATGGCAGAGGAAATGCTGCTTCATTTTAGGGCTAGTGTGGGTATTAGAAAGAAATTCTCTGGAAGATACAGGTTGATTATCTGAAGCAGAAGCTTTATCAACCAGTTATGTGGCTTAGCATGACAGAGTGTCAGGTTATTGTTTGTCTTAAATATATCTCTATTTTGTTAGGACAGTATGTTACTTATTGTAGTACTTTAAAAAAAAAAGAAAGTTTTTTTAGGTGGCTTACTTAGGTGCTCTAGAAACCGAGTCTATAAATATTAGCAGCTTCAGGAAAGAAGGTTGCTTGGCTTGGGGCCCTGGGCAAGACTCCCAGTCCTTGACCTCTTTGTTTTTGATTAGCACCAATAAGATACTGGTTGTGTCAAAAATACCATCCTATCTTATGAGCACCACTCTGTGATTTTTAAAGATATGCTCCAAGGATTATTTCCAATTCCCACTGAATCTATACGCTGAGTTTATCATCCTGGGACTTGAGTAGTATATTACAAATGTTTAGTATTGGAAAGGATCTAAAAGCAGTTGGAAAGGAACTTGGCCACATCCCAACCTCCCTGGATCTCAATTTTCTCTTCTCTAAAATGAGGGTTTTGTAATAGGTGACCTTCAAGGTCTCTTCCAGATTTAAGTCTGCAATCCTATCAGATTCAGATGCAAAATTCTGTAGCTTAAAGGAAATCTTGGAGACTATCTAACCCAGGGATTCTTACTCTTGTTTGTGGCATGGATCCCTTTGACAGTTTGGAAAAGCCTAGGGACCTCTTTCAGAATAATTCTTTTTAAAAATAATAATAATGAAAGGAAATATTAAACTTCAGTTAGAGGTGCATGAAAATAAAGGTGTATTTTTTTGCCCTTTCCGAGTTTACAAATCTTCAGGTGAAGATACTGTGATCTAGTCTAACTCTTTCAACTAGCAGAGGAGGAAACCGAGAGGCAAATAATTAGAGTGACTTATCTGAGGTTACACAATGATAGAGATGAAAGTAAAACCCAAGTCTTCTAATTCTCAGTACATTGTTTACTAGGCTGTATTTAGTCTCATATTGCGACCCCACACCCAATGCAAGAGTGTCCTCTATAATATGCTTGACAAATAATAAGTGAAAGAGATGGGATTTGAACCTGGGGCCCCTCCTGGGGAGGGGACTCCAAATTCAAATCCTTCCAACTGATCAGAAGTAAAAGGATCATTTGAGGTCCAATGGTACATTTAATTTTTGCCTGCCACAGGCTGAGAAGTCAAAGTCAGGGGATGGTCTAAATAACCTCCCCACCTGCTTTTAAATGGAGTGTTCTTATTGGAAATATTCAAGCAGAGACTAGCTGACTAACTGTATGACACTGGACAAGACACTCTTTGGGCCTCACTTTCCTTATTTGTAAAATGCAGAGGTAGGTAACCTATAAGCTTTTTTACAGCTCTACGTCAGTGATTTTCAATCTGTTGCTGCCACTTTGATGGGGCTACAGTTAAAATATTGCTTGCACCATATTACATTTATAATATCTGTCACATATAAATGAGACAGATCTCATATAAAGAGTGAGACATTCAGGTAATTACTGCTTTTTTCATGTTTTTGCTCTACTGATGGTCAGTCAGTACCATTATCTCATGAAGCACTGTGTGTGTGCTTCAGGATGTCAATATGCCCTGGTTAGAAGTGGAAGCTGTCCTGAAAGCTGGATCAATCATGTCAGAGGTCAGCTGATAATTTCTGAGAGCTAGTTCTTTGCCCATTACTTCTTGATGCATCTCCAAACATGAAAGCTGCTTTACAAATTTTAAAACACAGTGTAACTTAATTGCTATTGTTGTTGTCACTATTTTATTAATCTTGACAACCTGATACTACACATGAGAAAGCATAAAATGACATTCATTGACAAATGCATGAAACTTGTAAAGTCACTATGCTTTTTTTTTGTCAACTTGGATCCTTAGACTGCTTTAGTGTGTTTGAAAAAAAAAAAAAAGAATACCTCTCTGCAATCAAAGGTCTTCAATCTATCCCCATTTATGGAATAAGGAAAATAATTTAAAGAATCTTTATACACTGTCAGCTAAAGAACACTGGTGTTGGCTTCATATGTTGCCTGGTGTTTTAGAGATGTTTGCTTGGACGATTAATGCTTTGTTGAAAGAATTCAAAGTCATTAAGTCATTTGGTTGATCTGGTCATTTCAATCAAGCAAGTAATTGATTCTGTGATAAAGCAACCCCTTAAACTGGTTAATTGCTATTCTAGAGACCAAAAATGTAAAATTGTTATTTGATTGAATTTTTTCACCACGACTATACAACCAACTGGAAAGTAACAAATTCAGTTGAATCAGTCATTTGGCATCACGCAGGTATAGAAAAAATAAAAATTGTCTTGTTAAATTTAAACCTTTATTTCTTTGAAACAGTCAAGGCAGCTTGACGTAGATAGACATTGTCCCAGCTGAAGAGCTCCAATTTTCTTAATTCTTAGAATCTTGCCTGAGGATAACGTGACCTGCTGTGTCTGATGCAGTCAATTAATAGGTAGAACAGATGACAAAGTACTTGACACCAGAAACCTGAGCTGCTTTTGCTCAGCTGGGCTGAATATTTTGAGGCTGCAAGACAGCTAGCAGCATCAAGGATCTGTCTTATTTACAGTGTGGAATGTATCTTAGAACTCCCCAGATACTTACTGAGAACCAAATATGTAGGTGGCAATTATGATAGACAAGGGGCAATTGGGTACAATGGAAAGAATCCTGAAGATGATGTCATAGGACTTGGGTTTGAATTTCAGTGCTGCTCCTTAAGGCTTATGGAACCTTGGTTAATTCATTTGAAATTCTCTGGGCCTTAATTTCTCCATCTGTAAAAAAAAAATGGGAATTTGACAGATGGTTTTAAAGAATCATTCTAGTTCAACATTCTGTGATTCTATGATTTTTTGGGGGGAATATGATAGCCCATGCTCTCATGGAGCTCATAATACAACCAGAAAGATAACACACACACATTCACACATATATGTGAGACAAATTATGGTAAGAGCCAAAGGCAATTCAATTCAACAAACATTTCTCAAGCATTATGTGCTAGGAGTCAGGACAATAAAAATAAAATAGTCTTTGTCCTAAAGGAACTTAAATTCTCTTGAGAGGATACAGCATGCATACTGATAAGTTAATTCAAAAGAATTCATAGGAATACTTAAATGCATCTGTGATCTCTATTTGGAGGTTTCCTCCATGGTATGGATCATGATTCATCCGTGCATGCCCATGTCATATGTTTAATTTTCCATTTCCTCAAAACACAAATTCTCCATACGGAGCCCATTCAACAGCCTGGAGATCTTCCTGGCATCACAAGGATGTGACTGGAGCATTATCTCTATAACATCTGTCATTCTTCTCTCTTGCCATGTGACCAGTCTGTTTTCACTTCTGATCATACGCTTCCTTTGAGTTGTCCTTTATACCTGTTCTTCTCCAAATTTTAATATTTAGCAGATGTATAGCTTTCTTTGTTTTCATTTTACAAATGCTTTATTAAATTTTGGTTTACATCATTCACTTCTGCCAGATTTTGAGTTATAAATTTTCTCACCATTTTTCCCTACCCACCACCCCAAAATAGCGGGCCCACAGGATATCCCTTCCTCCAATCTGCTCTCTCCCATATCTTCCCCCATACCCCCTTCGTCTTTTCCAGTAGGGCATGGTGAATCTCCATGCCCCAATGCCTGTATATCTTATTTCCCAATTAAATGTAAAATAGTATTAATAATAGTATATATATATATATATATGTATATGTATGTATATTTTAAACATTTGGTTTTAAAACTTTTGAATTCCAGATTCATTCCCTTCCTCCCTTGTCACCTTACTGGAAAGATAAGCAATTCAATATAGGTTGTACATGTGTAGCTAATGCAAAACATTGCCATAGTACATATATTGTAAAAGACTGATTATGTTTCCCTCCCTCCTATCCCACCTCCCACTTGTTTTATTCTCTATTTTGATCCTGTACCTTTTCACAAGTGGGTGCTTCCAACTTCCCTTCCCCCCAGCCTGCCCTCCCTTCCATCATTCTCCCTCTCATCCCCTTCCCCCCTACTCTCCTATAGGGTGAGATACCCTATTTAGTGTGTATGTCATTCCCTCCCTGAGCCAAATTCAATGAGAATAAGGTTGGCCTATTCCCTTTTGCCTTCCTGTTCTTCCCCTCCATTGTAACCATTTTCCCTTGTATCTTCTATATGAGATAGTTTACCCCATTCTGTCTCTCCCTATCTCATCTCATTATACTCCTCTCTCACTTCTTAATTTCACCTTTTAAGTATCATCCCTTCCTGTTAAACTGGTCCTATACCCTCTATGTATACCTGTAAACATATATACACACATTCACATATGTATTCATATGCCCATATACCCTACTATATGTGTGTATGTCTGTGTATTTCTATTCCCTTCAACTATTTTCATACTGATAAAAGTTTCATCAGTTATAATTATCGTTTTTCCATGTAGGAATATAAATAGTTCAACTTTGCTAAGTTCCTTATGATTTTTTCCCCTGTTTACCTTCTCATGCTTCTCTTGCTTTTTGTATCTGAATGTCAAATTTTCTATTCAACCCTGTTTTTTTTCCTCAAGAATGCTTAAAAGTCCTCTATTCCACTGAATGACCATATTTTCCCCTGAAACATGATACTCAGTTTTGCTGGGTAGGTCATTCTTGATTTTAATCCCAACTCCTTTGACCACCAGAATATCATATTCCAGGCCCTTTGATCCCTTAACATAGGAGCTGATAGATCTTGTGTTATCCTGATTGTGTTTCCACAATATTCAAATTGTTTCTTCCTGATTGCTTGTAATATTTTCTCTTTGATCTGGGAAATCCAGAACCTGGCTATAATATTCCTAGGAGTTTTCTTTTTGGGATCTTTTTCAGGAGGTGATTGAAAGATTCTTTCAACTTCTATTTTGCCCTCTGGTTCTAAAACATTGGGGATGTTTTCCTTGAGAATTTCTTGGAGGATGATTTCTAGGTTCTTTCTTTGATCATGGCTTTCAGGTAGTCCAATAATTTTTAAATTATCTCTCCTGGATCTAATTTATAGGTCAGTGGTTTTTCCCATGAGATATTTCACATTGCCTTCTATTCTTTCATTTGTCTGAGTCTGTTTAACAGCATCTTCAGTTCTCATAAAGTCGCTAGCTTCCATTTTCTCCAATCTAATTCTGAAGGAGTGATGCTTTTGAGATTCTTTATCCATCTGGCAAATTTGGCTTTTTAAGGCATTCTTCTCCTCATTGCTTTTTGAGCCTCTTCTGCCATTTGAGTTAGTCTATTTTTTTTTTTTTTTGCCTTTTGGTGGGCAATTGGGGTTAAGTAACTTGCCCAAGGTTACACGGCTAGGTTTTTTTTGTTTGTGTGCGTTAAGTGTCTGAGGTCGGATCTGAGCTCAGGTCCTTCTGACTCCAGGGCCGATGCTCTACTCACTGCGCCACCTAGCCACCCCATGTTAGTCTATTTTTTAAGGTGTTATTTTCCTCAGTCAGGCTGTTGACTCTCATTTCATAATGTTCTTGCATTGTTCCCATTTCTCTTCCCAATTTTTCCTCCACTTCTCTTATCTGTTTCTTAAGGTCCTTTATGGCCTGTAACCAGAGTGTATTTTCCTTTGAAGCTTTTGGTGCAGGAGTTCTGACTTAGTTGTCTTCCTCCTGTTCCATGCTTTGATTCTTTTTGTCCCCAAAATAGGAGTCTGATGTTGGATTCTTCGGGGTTTTTTTGCTTCCTTTGCCTGGTCATGTTACCACTCAATTACTTGACTTTGGGGCTTTTTGCCACAGTAGGACTTTGCTACCAGACAGGGGAGCTTCATACCAAATGCTGGGGTTTTCTCAGCTGCCAGAAGTATTAGTTGGGTGCCCTCTCTGAAGCCTCCACATGTTCTGGCAAGCTGGTCACACACCCCAGGACCTCCACCCTAGACCACAATCCAGATCCAAGCAGGTTAAAGCAAGAGTGATTACCCCTCAGACTGGTTGCTTGATGCCCCTACAGTCTGCAGGCCAGGAGCTGAAGCAGCCACGTGTGGCTGGGGCTGCAGGGCAGTGGCATCTCAGCTGCTTCTTGACCTGGGGGCAAAAGCCAACACACTCCCAACTACTGGATCCCAAAGTCCACACTGCACTGACCTCTCACTGTGTGCTTAGCATCTATGTGTTGATAATTCTGGAAACCGCACAGCTGCTGGTGTTCTGGAGTCCCTCCAGTCAGTGGTTGGTCAGGCCTACACTAGGGCTAAAACTTCTGGCTCACATGGCCTGGGCTTGGCTCCCAGAGCACTGTGCTGGCCGCTCCCTGCTGGGCTGCCAGGCTGTCCTCAGCGGGAGGTTAGCTTCTCTGTGTCATTTTATGGGTTCTATGGTTCCAAAGTTTGTTCATATTCTTCTTTTACATGAATTGGGGAAGGTGGGAGCCAGAGCTGCAACAAAGTCCTGTTTCTACTTCACCATGTTGACTCCACCCCCCAGATGTAACTTTCTTATGGCAACCAGTGAAGCAAAGAAAAATCCAAAATGACCTACCTCCATTCTCACAGTGATAATGAAAAAATGGTGAGAAATGGGGCAGAGGGTGTTAAGATTCATATGTTGTTTTTTTTCTACTAGCTATTAACTTTCATTTGACTCTTAATGTAAAATAATTGTTTAATGACCAACTCATTGATATGATTCTGGAGGTGTTAAAACATATCATTTTGACATTCTTACTCTAAATTAAATGATAAGGGAGTTGTAAAAAACAGAAGCATGGCTCCCAGGTACTCCTTAGAGAGGCAAAGAAAGGTAGCAGAATGGATTTTTATTATATGCTCAAAGGCAACAAGAAACATCATTCCATGAAATATTTGGCCACTGTTTATTGCAGCAATAAGTTTTTTTTTTCAAAAAGGATGCTGAAAGTAAATGCAGTTTGTGCACCATCAGATGAAGAGATAGTGGAGAATTATAAAGAACTTGATAATACCCTCCAAATTAAGTCATCATACATTCTGATTCTTGGTGACATCAGTGTGAATGTGGAAAAGCATGAGGATTGTGAGAAAGGCTTAGGAACACTGGTGTAGTAAGAAGGAACATAAGAGGAAAATATTTGTAGATTACACAGAAGCCTTTGACCTTTTATTTTGAACTTTTTTCAAGAAAAGAAAAATCAGGTTCTTGGCATTGTTAGCACCAAATAATAACACACACACACACACACACACACACACACACGAAATAAAATCTATTTTAGCTGACAGAAAAATACTTGTTATTAATGCGGAATTTTCCTTGAAGAAAATGTTTATGCAGTCAGCCCCTTGACTTGTTAAAGCAAAGATTAGAATTGGTAAAAAAAAAAAAAAAGTAGTAACAACAAACAGTGAGAAAAAGATAGGGTATACTATGGAAACAAATGAATTCTGACCCATTTTCAAAAGTAATTGACCAAAGAAGTAAGAAATGGGCAAGAGAAATTCCATTGTTCTGGGTGTGTTGATGCATACCTATGATCACTATTACTGTGGAGGCTGAGGCTGGCATCTCTTGAAATCTGGAGTTCTGAGCTTCTGTGGACTATGACAACTTGGTATGGCAAGCCCTTGGGAGCAGGGGTGGGGTACCTGGGTACTTAGGGAGGGGTAAACCAACTCTATTCAGAAACAGGTCAGGTCACTGCTCCTGTGCAATTAGTAGTAGGACAAGGCTTATGAGTGGCCTTCTTGTTTCCATGCTAGGAGTAAAGGTAATAAATCTATTAGCTAGCACTTATATTGGAAACAGCTTGGTGGCTCAGTGGATAGAGCCCTGGGCCTGGAGTCAGGAAGACCTGAGTTCAAATCTGGTCTCAGACACTTAATATGTGAACTGGGCAAGTCAATTAACTTCTGTTTTTCTTAACCCATTTTGTCCTCACAACAACCTTAGGAATATTGCATTTTCACATTATTATCAACCCTACTTTACAATTTCAAGGTAGATAGAGATTCAGTGATCTGCCCAGGGTCACACAACTAGTAACTGAGGCTGTATTTGAACTCAGATCTTCATGACTCCAGGCCCAGCCCTCTATCCACTCTGCATCCTACAACTGGCCTAGCTTAGCCTATCAAGATTTTTTGGACCTGGCTCTGTGATCCAATGTGTTAGTTTCCTTCCTAGTTGCATGTCTTTATGCACAGAACATCTACTCTGGGGTCATGTGCTCATTAGTTGTAACTGACCCAGTATCCTGCTTCTTCTAGACCTTCTTCTAGACCTCCCACCATGTTTTACTTCACTCCCTGGACTTCTCACCAGATATGATGCTACCAGGTCCAGAAATCAAGTGTTCCCAAATTCTCTTAATCCTAGTACCTTCCTTGTCTTAGTTATTCCCAATCTATCCTGTATATATCTTGCTTGTGCATAGTTGTTTACATTTTGTCTCCCAATTTAGCTGAGAACACTTATTGTCAATCGCCTCTTTTTTTTGCATCTCTAGCACTTAGCACAGTGACTAACACATAGTAGGCACTTGATAAATGTTTATTGACTGACTGACTGAATTTTATTTCAAAAGAGAAAGCCATGTGAAAATGCATGTTCCAAAATCTCTAGCTTTGCCAGCATACATGCATTAAGCCGTTCTTAATCAATGTTAAGGAAAAAGGAATTAGGAAACAAAGACAGGATCACTACTGCTGCGCTAGAATGCCTATCAGGGATAACAGGCCTCAGTCAGGCTCTTTTGCCAACAACTTTGTGTCTCCTTATGAATGAAGATCTGGTCCTTTTGTTTCTGAGTCAAGCATTCAGGTACATCAGCACATTTCCTCAGGAGAAGGAAGCTAGAGTTTGGCAAGCTGGAAGAAGAGATATCTATAGAGATTAATGGCCTATCAAGACTGTCTCAAATTAATAGTCTAGGATGATGAATGTAGCTTTGGGTTGTTATTTGCTGCTATTCCAAGGATGACTAGGTGTTTCACTGATAAGATTATCCTCAGCAAGCTTCTCCTACTCTGCACTTCAAAGGAAGAGCATAATAAAAACAGTAATAATAACTGACATTTATATAGTTCTTTATAATATAGAATCTCATTAGAGCTTTACAGACATCCTCTGAGTTAGACACTATAGGTATTCTTATCTGTCTCTATCTACCTTCCTAGCTACATACACACAACACACACACATAAAGGCATATATGGAGCTTGATGTAATTAGTTTGATGCTATCTTCAAATAGGAGTATCTGGAAGCCTTCAACATTGATAGGAAATCTCTTTTATTTTGATTCTGAACAGAAAGTCTTCCATAACAATAGTAATTCTCTTTAGCAAGTATTTGTTATTCTGTCCTTTCATTTGTGTCTGACTTTTTGTGACCCTTTTTGGGGTTTTCTTGGAAAAGAAACTGGAGTGGTTTGCCATTTCCTTCTCCAGCTCGTTTTATAGATGAGGAGACTGAGGCAAGTAGGGTTAAGTGACTTGCCCAGGGTCCCACAACTAGTAAGTGTCTGAGGCCAAACTTGAATTCAGGTCTTCTTGACTCCAGGCCCAGAATTCTACCCACTGCCCCAAGTAGTGCTACATACATACATACATATGTGTGTATATCTATCTATCTATCTATCTATCTATCTATCTATATATATATATATATATATATATATATATACACACACATATGTGTGTATATGAATTAGAACAAGCGTGCATCTTTCTATTTTATTTTTTAATCTTGCTTGAAAGTGATAATAGGAGGATTTGGCACTGCTAAAACACTGGTAGAAGAGCTTAGAATTATCAGATATAATTGTCATCATTAGGGACATGTTCTAGATCTCTCCCACAGCCCAGCCCATCACAGCTTAGTCCACACCTTTACTGAGCCCAGTATACTTCAGGGCTTCCCTAGTCAAGTCAAAAGTAATTGATGGTTATAAACAGGAAATAGACAATGGTAATGACATTGACACCAATTAGCAATTAATTGTTCAATCAGGAAACATTTACCAAATACCTATTATGTACCAGGCTCTGTGGTATCCCTAGGGCCTAGCACAGGGCTTGGCACATAGTAAATACTTATTGATTGAACCATATGACAGGAGCATTAACTTCCCTAGGAAGCAGTAGAATCAAGGCCAAGTTCAGATAGTTCTTTCTGCTCTGTCATATACTTGCTTCCCAAAAAAGCATAATTGTTCTCTCTGATATTATTACATATTGAATTGAATTTAAAATAGGCAGAAGGGAAAGAGATGAGCTATTACCTTAAATAAAGTAATTTTTTGTTAGAGGAAAGAACATAAAATGGGCCTACCACCCAGCAGCTGGGTCCACATGACTCAGAGTTGTCCCCACAGGCCCTTGAACCAAGTAAGCCAATCTGATTTATCCTGGAATCACCCAGTTTGGATTTTGCCTCTGACCACACAGGCTTCTTTTGCAGAGTCACAGTCTCCATAAGATAAACTGGGCTCATTAGCACAGCAGCTTAGAGCATTCTATGAGAAAATGCAAAAAAAAAAAAACAACACAAAGCTCTTGATAGTGTGAGACATAATGTTATTCATGGAGGCTAAGTATAGCCTAGCCTCTTCACTCAATCATTCACTGAGATGTCAATTCTTCAAAGACCTCATTAATATGACTACCACCAATGTATATGGCCTTTCAGAGTTGCTATTGCAAAAACAAAATATTAATGTGCTATAGTCAATCTGCTACTGAATTCATCACTCTTGTTATACCATGGAGGGCCTTGAATTCCAGACCAAGGGGTTTGAATTTCATTTAATAAACAATGTGAAGCCTCTGAAGGTTTTTTGAATAATACATGATACATTCAGCAAGGGTAATCTGGTAGCAGCACCCAGGTTATCATTATCAAATGAGAACATATTTGTAAATCACTTAGAATAATGCTTGACCCATAATAGGCGCTTGTTCCTTCCTCCCCCCTTCTGGGAGAGAAAAAGAAGAAATAGAACACTAGAAAAACAAGTTATAAGGATGTTAAGAGTCCGGATCAGAAGTATTGAGAGCCTGAGCAGAAGAAATAGAAGGGAGGAGACAATGACTTATGATAAATAGCATAGTGTAGTGGATAAGATGCTGTCCTTGGAGTCAGGAAGATCAGGATTCAAATACCACCATAGACACTATCTGTGTGATCATAGCTGAGATATTTAATCTTTCTGTGACTCAGTTGGATGGCCTTCAAAGATTCCTTCCAACTGTACGTCTAAGATACTATTAAAGATATATGAGAAAAATCAGAGGTTGAATGAATAGAACTGGTCAGCTAGTTGGGTATGGGAGATAAGGGAGAGAGGGGGGACAAATATTATTCTGAGATTTAGAGCCAGAGTGACTTAGAGGTGGTACCATATTTTGGGGGGGGGAGGTTGCATGCACATGCGTGTTTAAGAGGAATCAATTTTGAGGATAAAGTAAAAGAGTTCAGCTTAGGGCATGTTGAATTTGATTTTGGAATATCTAAGTAGAAATGTCCATTTAGGGGAGAAGCCAAGATTGCAGTGTAGATGCAGGAAGACACCCTGCCCAACTACCATAACCACCTCAAATACCTATAAAAATGATTCTAAACAAACTTTAGGGCTACAGAATCCACAAAATGACAGAGAGAAACAAAGCACCCACTGAAGACAGCCTGGAAAACCAGCAAGAAGGGGCCATCACAGCACTCTGGGAGCAGAGCCTAGCCCCAAGTGAGTCTGAAGTTTTAGCCCCGGGGTGGCCTGACCAGCTGTGGCTAGAGGGATGTTGGGACAGTGGATTACCAGCAGCTGTGGAAGTTTCCAGAATTATCAACCCATAAATGCCAAAGACAAAGTGAGAGGTCAGTGTACTTTGGTAACAGGGCATCTGTGAGTGTGGCCCAGCCTCTGGCCCCAGGGGACAAGGGGCTGAGGTGCAGCAGCCACCACCATGAGGCTGCTTCAGAGCTCCTGACCTGCAGATTGTAGGGGGACCAAGCAACCATTCAAAAGAGTAATCACTCTCACTTTAATCACTCTTGCTTTAATCACAGTAATCACTCTGCTTGGATCTGGATTGTTGGCCAGGGTGGAGGTCCTACGGTGTGTGACCAGTGTGGCAAAGCATGTGGAGGTTTCAGAGAGGGGACCCAACTAATACCTCTGGCAGCTGAGAAAACCCCAGAAATTTGGGACAAAGCTCTCCTCTCTAGAGACAGAGTTCTACTGTGGCAAAAAGCTCAAAAGTCAAGTAATTGAGTGGCAACATGAGCAAGCAAAGGAAGAAAAGCAAGCACAGCAATCCAACTTTGGATTCCTTTTTTGGGGACAAAAAGGATAAAAGCATGGAACGGGAGGAAGACAACTAAGTCAGAACTCCTGAACCAAAAGCTTCAAAGGAAAATACATGCTGGTTAAAGGCCATAGAGGACCTTATGAAGGATTTTGCAAACCAAATAAGAGAAGTGGAGGAAAAATTAAGAAATGAGAATGATGCAAGAAAATCATGAAATGAGAGTCAACAACCTGAATGAAGAAAATAACACTTTAAAAATAGACTAACTCAAATGGCAAAAGAGGCTCAAAACCCCAATGAGGAGAAGAATGCCTTAAAAAGCTGCATTTGCCAGATGGAAAAAAGAATTTAAAAAGATCACTGAAGAGCATCATTTGTTCAGAATCAGATTGGAGCAAATGGAAGCTAATGACTTTATGAGAAATCAAGATACTATTAAACAGATCCAAACATATGAAAAATAGAAGGCAATGTGAAATATATCATTGGAAAAAGCACTGACATGGAAAATAGTTCCAGGAGAGATCATTTAAAAATGACTGGCTTACCTGAAAGTCATGATCAAAAAAAGAATCAAGAAATCATCCTTTAAGAAATTATCAAGCAAAATTGCCCTGATATTCTAGAACCAGAGGGCAAAATAGAAATTGAAAGAATTCACTGATCACCTCTTGAAAAAGATCCCAAAAAGAAAATTCCTAGGAATATTATAGCCAGGTTCTGGAGTTCCCAGATCAAGGAGAAAATATTACAAGAAGCCAAGAAGAAACAATTTGAATATTGTGAAAACACAATCAGGATAACACAAGATCTATCAGCTTCTATGTTAAGGGATCAAAGGGCTTGGAATATGATACTCCAGAGGTCAGAGTAGCTGGGATTAAAACCAAGAATCACCTACCCAGCAAAACTGAGTATCATGTTTCAGGGGAAAATATGGTCATTCATTGAAATAGAGGACTTTCAAGCATTCTTGATGAAAAAAAACCAGAGTTGAATAGAAAATTTGACATTCAGATACAAGAAGCAAGAGAAGCATGAGAAGGTAAACAAGGAAAAGAAATCATAAGGAACTTATCAAAGTTGATATTTACATCCCTATGTGGAAAAATGATAATTGTAACTTGTGAAACTTTTCTCAGAATGAGAATAGTTGAAGAGAATATAAATGTGTGTGTGTATGTACTTACGTATGTCTATATAGGAGGGTTTATGGGCATATGAATACATATTTGAGTGTGTGTATATATGTGTACAGGTATATATAGACAGAGGGCACAGGACCAATTGAATAGGAAGGGATAATACTTAAAAAGTGAAATCGAGAGGTGAGAGAGGAATATAATGAGAGATGGGGAGAGACAGAATGAGGCAAATTATCCCATATAGAAGAGGCAGGGAAAAACTGTTACAATGGAGGGGAAGAACAGGAAGGCAAAAGGGAATGGGTCAACCTTAATCTCATTGAATTTGGCTTAGGGAGGGAATGACATATACACTAAATACGGTATCTGGCCCTGCAGGAGAGTAGGGGGGAAAGGGACGAGATGGGGGATAATGGAGGGGAGGGCAGGTTGATGGGGAGGGAAATTGGAAGCACATACTTTTGAAAAGGGACATGGTCAAAGTAGAGAATAGCACAAGTGGGGGGGTTGGATAGGATGGAGGGAAATATAGTCAGTCTTTCACAATATATACAGTATGGAAATGTTTTGCACAGCTACACATGTACAACCTGTATTGAATTACTTATCTTCCCAGTAAGGGTGGGTGATGAGGGAGGAAGGGAAAGAATCTGGAACCCAAAGTTTTAAAATCAAATGTTTAAATATATATACATATATACACATATATATGTATATATGTGTGTGTGCATGTGTGTATGTATATGTATATATATATATGTTTGTGTGTGTATATACATATATATGTATATTTTACATGCAACTGGGAAATAAGATATACAGGCACTGAGGTATAGAGATCCATCTTGCCTTACTGGAAAGTCAGAGGGGAGATTGGGGGAGGCTATAGGAGAGAGCAGATTGGGGGAGGGGATATAAAGTGGGATCACTGTTTTGGGGTGGTAGGTAGGGGAAAGACAGGGAGAAAATTTGTAACTCAAAATCTTATGGAAATGAATGATATAAACTAAAAATAAACATAAAGTTTAATTTAAAAAAAGAAATGTCGGGGCGGCTAGGTGGCGCAGTGAATAGAGCGCCGGCCCTGGAATCAGAAGGACCTGAGTTCGGAACCGGCCTCCAACACTTAATCCGCACAAACAAAAACCTAGCCGTGTAACCTTGGGCAAGTTACTTAACCCCAATTGCCCTAAAGGGGCGACTAGGTGGAGCAGTGAGTAAGAGTGCCGGCCTCGGAGTTAGGATGACCCGAGATCAGATCCGGCCTCAGAAAATGAGCACCCACGAATAAATAATGACTAGCCGTGTAACCTTGAGCAAGTTACTTAACCCCAATTGCTTTAAAAAAAAAAAATTAAAAAAAAAAAAAAAGAAATGTCCATTAGGCAGCTATAAATGAGAAATTGGAGCTTGGAATACAAGTCAGGACCACAAAGATCTGGAAATTATCTGCATAACTAGAGGTGATCTTTGAAGTTGAGAGTTTAGATGAGATCTCCATGAGAGAAAAACAAAAGAAAGGGTCTAAGAGCAGAGGCTCATTTTGAGTTAGGGAGAGATCCAGGCTTCACATGTAGATTTGGGCATCACCAGCTTACAGATGGTAGTTGAAATTATGGAAGTGAAATGGAGTGCCAAGGGAAAGAACATAAAGAGAAAAGAGAAGATGGCCCAGGATACAATGACAGGGAGTACTGACCTAAAAGGGTCAGGAAGAGGTTGATGAGTTATGAAACAACACAGAGAAAAAGTACCAAGAGCTTATCTACAAGCCTTGCTTAGGATAGTTAAGTAGCAACATTTATTGACCATATGAAGTTACAAATAAAGAGGTCATAGTCCCCAGCTTCAAGAAGCTCAAATTTTAATGGTCCGAACAAACAAATAAAAATGAAAAAATACAAATAATAGAAACTTAAAGCAGGCCCAACAGCTAAATGTGGCAGTACGTAAATACTATGGGATGATGGAAGAGACTGAGGCAACTTTGGGCTGAGTTCACAAAGACTGAGTTCCTAAAGTAACTCTCTTGAATATTAAGCTTCACTAGATTTCTTTTTAATTTTTCTCTACCAAAAAACCAAAAACAAACTGTTCTTGCCCTTTAATTACAGCAAGCTTTCTCCTAGGTGAATTCCCCTTTATGCTTGGCAAACCCATGAATCCCTACTCCTTTGAGAGAGCATATTCAATAGATAAACCCCAAAGAGCATGACACTGTGATGGATATGTTTGGGGTGTTCCTGGCAGGTAGACACAGACTCTAGCTGTTCTATTGATTTTTCCTTTCATTCTCCCATTCCTCCCACTCTCAATGTCTCCCTTCTCCCAGTGTCTTTAATCAAAAAGACTACTAATTCCTTCACTATAAAGACTCTGTCATCATGGTTTCTTTGGGTAGTTATACCAGTATTGATTTTTCATATAATAATAGCTCATATTCATAGATTGTTTTATAGTTTACAAATTGTTTTCCTTACAACAGTCCATTGAAATAGATGGAAAAAAAACATCACTAACCTCCATTTCAAAGATGTGGAAACTGAGTCTCAAGCAAATTGGGACTTGATGAAGGTCACACTTCTAGAAAGTAGCAGAGACAACACTTAAGATTCCCAGCTCTGACTCAGTTCATGACTCATGAACCTTGACTCCAGGGTTCTTTCCTAGTACATGTCACTTCTTCTTAATGGTATAACTCATCTGGGAACAGGATGAAAAGAAAATCACAGCATTGCTTCTGGAAGGATGTTCCTTGGGTAGTTTTCTAGCTTAGTAAGATTAGCAGTTGACCTTTTCTCTCATTTTACTGGGAAAAGAACAATTAGAAAAACTCAAAGCTAGCTACTGGATGTTCCTTTAACTCTCCTATTCCATGCATCAAAACCTCAATGTTTCCCCATTCTCTCCTCTTTGGCTTTAGTGTCAGAGTTTAAGGCAGTCCTTTTCCTTTCTTTTCCAACCCCCTTGCATCTTTCCCTCCTGTATTCTCTGAGAATTTGCCATTTTTGATCATTCCTTTCCTCTCTCTTATTTTCAAACTTGTTCCTGTCTTTAGGTTCCTTTGCCACTGCCTACAAGCATATTCATGATTCTTCAACCAAAAAACAAAAACAAAAATCCCCTTTCTCTTAACCCTGTTTTGCCCTTGAGCTATTTATTCTATATGTGCTCTTTCTACTCCCAGTCCTCATCACTCATTCACTCCTCAGTCTTTGGAAATCAGGCTGCAACTTAACTAAAACCATGTTTTCAAAATATCCCCAATCAGCAATGTCTTATAATACTCCTTCCATCGCTAAATCCAGGACCCTATTGTCTTATGTCCCTTTAACTGAAAAATGAAAGTGTTGTTTTCTTGTCTCTGAGTCCCCTGGGAATTTCTACAATTTTCTTGAGCATCCCCTCCTCTTGAATGCACTCTGATTCTTTGCATATTGTTCTATCTTGATTCTGTTACCCACCTGTATGACTTTTCCTTGTCCTCTAAATATGGGTACTTTCAAAGGCTCCCTTTTGGGCCCCTTCTCTTGTCTTCTACATTTCCTTTCTTGGTAATTTCAGCCACACTGTTTTTCTAATTTCAGTCATCTCTATTGGGTAAATCCAAAATGATGCATCCCCAACCTATCTCACAAATTAGTCCCATATAACTAACTGGCTGAAGGATATTGCTAGCTAATTATCCTACTGGCACTTCAAAGTGAGCATGTCAAAAACTGCGTTCATCATATTTTTCCTATGTGCCCTTCTTCCAGACTTGACTATTTCTATCAATAGTTTCATCATCCTTCCATTGCCCAGGCTAAAAATCTCAGAATCTTCTTTGATTCTTTTTTTGGAGGCGGGGTAGGCAGGGCAACCAGGGTCAAGTGACTTACCCAAGGTCACATGGCCAGTAAGTGCTACGTGTCTGAGGCTGGATCTGAACTCAGGTCCTCCTCACACCCACTGAGCCTCCCAGCCGCCCTGTCTTTGATTCTTTTTTTCTTCTTCTCAGGATCATTCTGCTTAATTAGGTAGCCCTCAGCCAATGGCTATGCTTCACAAACATATTTCTGCCATGTCACCAAAAATACCACCACCTCCATTTTGGGCGGGGGGGTGGAATTGTAATCAAATAAACAATCCTATTGCTTCTGTGAAGGGTATATCAATTCATTGTCATATGGCTCTATCTAGCCTTTTGACTTCCCAGATCAAAGCTCCATTTCTTGGTCACCTTCCCCCTCCATACATTTTGTCTTCTACTAGAATGTATGATCCAGGGGGACAAAGTAAGTCTGTCTCTCTTTTGTATTTGTATTCTCAAACTCAGTGCTTGGTACACAGTACTTCTTAAATGCCTATCTGTCCACTCATTTCCTCATTCCTATATATTAAGCAGTGACCAAGTACTATTAATGCTATCTTGTCTTCTTATATACTGGTGCTCTGAATTGAACACAGGTCTCATAGGGTCGAAGTCAAGTGGAATGATCACTTCCCTTTTCCTGAAAGCAACACCTCTCTTAATGTACTACAAGACCCAATTAGCTTCTTCAGGGCTACAAAATCACACTGCTGACTTAAATTGAGCCTACTCTACCCCCAAAATCCTTAAAACATTTTTTCAAAAATAAGTGCTATTTAATTATATCATTTTGTAATTGTGAACTTTATTATTTGTACCTAGGTCTAAGATATTGCATTTATCTCTATGAAATTTTATCTTATTAAAATAAAAATATTAAATAAAATTAAAATTGGGGTAGCTGGGTGCTAGAGTAAAGAGAACTCTGGGTTTGGAGTCAAGAATACCTGAGTTCAAATCCTGCCTCAGATACTTATTTAGTCGTGGGACCATAAGCAGCATACTTAACTTCTCTATGCTTCAGTTTCCTCATCTGTAAAATGGGGTTAATGCTAGCATCTACCACCCAGAGCTGTTGTCATGATCAAATGAGTTAACATACATAAAGCACTTTGTGAACCTTAAAGCCCTATATAAATGTTGGATTTTTTTTTCATCACCTCCATTTCTGAATATCTTCCTCCTCCCACCCAATGTACCATCCCTTGTTAATAACAGAGTGGTCTGTTACCTTCCCAGGGTATTTATCCAAGACAAAAGAGGGAACTTCTCAAGAGTTATCCTTTTGGGATACATCATCATACTGCTGACTAATGTTGAGCTAATTATTGAGAGACGATGACCCACTGGTGGTGATTCATGTGGGTACAAATCATATTGCCATAAGGAACCTAAATAGTATTGTCAATCATTGTGAAGTCTTGGGTAATAAACAGACAATCAGAGGAACATAAAAGTGTTTTCTTCACTACTTCCCATTGAAGACAAGGGATTCAGAAAAGAACATTTAAATTTAGAGGTGAATTACTAAGAATGTGGTAGCAAAGAACGTAATTTGAGTTTCTGAAAAGTATATTAATATATAGAAGTACCAAATTCAAATTTTCCAGAGATGGAGTGTATTTAACAAAAGAGTAATTGTTAAGTATGTTTAAAAAGATGTTCAAAAGGGTATTGAAATAGGAAGGATGGGAAAGAGAGCAAACTCTTTATGTGTAGCTCTTCAAGGTAGGTTATCATAGAGAGTAACTACAAATGAGGAAGATAAATGGCAATTAAGACAATGGAGGCAAAATCTGAAAAAATGAATTAGTAGTAACATCCATGACCTCAAATATTTATATACAAATGCCAATTGTTTTGACAGCAAACAAGGTTTATCAGGTCAACAAATCTGGCTCAGTATCCCTGGGCAGGAAATTTTCAATGTCATCTGATCACTTCTGTGATTATACCATAGCATTCTGGGGGAGATAAGAAGCTTCTTTTTTCTCAGAGATTTCAATTCCAAGTTCTTCAAGAAAAGGTTTAGGAGGCAGAGTCAAGATGGTAGAGTAGAAATAGGATTTCCATGGGGCTTCCACTTCCACCTCCTCCAATTCATGTAAAAAAATGACTCTAAACAAGCTTTGGAGCTACAGAACCCACAAAATAACAGGGAGAAGCTAACTTGCCACTGAAGAAAGTCTGGGAGTCTGGCAGGAAGGGGCCATCACAGTGCTCTCAGAGCCAAACCAAGCCCCTCTCAAGCCCAATGTTTTAGCCTCAGGGAGGCCACAACCAGCCCCCAGCTGGAAGGACTTCAGATCCCCAGCAGCTGTGGCTGTTTCCAGAATTATCAACCCATAGATGCTAAGGACAAAGTGAGAGGTCAATGCAGTGTGGACTTTGGGAACCGAGAGTTCGGGAGTGAGGTCTGGCCTTTAACCCCTGGGAATACAAACCTTGGACACTCAGAACAAATCAGTACAAATAACTTCTCTTCTTCATAGTGATTGAAATTTTCAACCTCAGCTTTTTTACTACTTTTGCATATGTATTCCTCAATCCCAAATACTAGACTGAAATATGCATGACCAGTTGTTACCTCTTGATAACTGGACAGCCATATTCAACTTCCTTTCCTTCATTTCAATAGCTTAGATGTACATCAAGCTCCTACTTGTTTCTTCAGTATATACTACCCAACAATTGATTCTATCCATTCATTTGCCATCTACTTGTTCTACTGAACTTTTCTTACTTATCTTGCCTTGTCTTGCCAACTACCTTTTCCTTTTCCTTCTTGAATCTGCCTCTTAAGATTCTATTCCCTAGTGCTCCTTTATCCTCCTTGCTTTATTTATATTTTCCTTAACTGTCTTTAATACTGCTGTTATTTCATCATCATCATCATCATCATCATCATCATCATCATCATCATCATCATCCTAGTTAGCATTTATAGAGCACTCTCAGGTTTGCATTAGTCCTTTTTGAAAACAAAGGACAAACAACAAAGCTCTTCGAAAACATTTCATTTGATCATTACAATGCTGAGAGGTATTAAGAAAGTTATTATTTTTTTTACAGATGAGCAAACAGACAGACAAAAGTTAGCTGACTTGCCCAGGTCATAGCTAGTAAGTGTTTGAGGCTAGATTTAGACTCCAGTCTTCCAAACTTCAGGTATAGCATGCCATATATACTATGCCAGCTAATATCACTCTATAAGCTTTTGTTCTAGAAATAGAATCTGCACCACTACCTGGGCATGAAGATTGTTCTTCTTCAATTTTTTTTCTCAATTTCTCCCAAATTACACCAAATTGCTTCCTCCCCAAATTCAACCTCTGGCCAATTTCCCAAGACTAAAGCCATCCAAGATAAACAGGTGGTTTTTCTTTGTACTTTGCTCTCTTTTCCTCCCACCTCTTCTCACACAACCTGTTCCCACAGAAGCTGGAAATAGATTCTGTTTCCTACCCTTCCCCTCTACTCCAAAGTGTAAGTTCTTTGATGGCAAAGACTATTTCCTTTTTGCCCCTGTATGCCCAGTACCTGGCATAGTGTCTAGCATGTGGGAGATATTCAATGACTACATGAATTTGAATGAATGTAATTTTCCTGGTGGTCCCAAGACACTGATTTTTACAACAGGATGAGTATAGGCATATATAGCAATCTTTGTCACACTCTCATTTTTTTTCCTGTATGAGCTGTTAACTCCTCAACATAGATAAAGCCCTAGTTAACTCTGTCAGCATTACAATAAATTGATAAACAAAGATCTCCATAGTATACATTTTATAGGTGGGGAAATTGGGGCACTGAATAGTTCTCACTTGTTGAAAGCTTCACAGCCCTACAGGACCTAGACTTCACAAGTCTCCAATGCTCAGTCCTGAGTCTTATGCACTGAGTCAAACTCTTTTTAGTGCAGTCTATTTTTAAACTGAGCTAACGATTAGTAATGGCTAAGATGTCCATGAAATCTCTTAGAAGGTTTAAGTTTTAAGGTACACATAGAGCTGGTACTGAACCAATATTAGCCAGAAATATTGACATCTGTTCACCAGAGACTGAACCTTGAATTCACCCAAGATCTCTCCCAAAGGTCATAAATCTATCATTCAGCAAAAGTCATATTTGGTTACCAATATTGAATTGTAAGGTAATCACTTTAATGCTGGTTTCTCTTAAACTTTCAAAGTAACTTGGAATATAGCTTAGAAGATAAGAACCTGACCTAAATGTAGTCTGGTAAAAGAAGAGAGAAAAAGATATAAGGAGCTAATCCTAGCGAAGGTTCAATTCTTTTACAAGATAACTGAGGCAATTCTCAAGATGCTAGACACTAGACAAGTTAAAAGGGCATTAGGTCAATATGGATTTCTCTCCATGCCTTCACCCAACCCCAAAAAAGTATAACAATGCGAGTTACTTCACAGGCTTCAGGGCAAAATTGAATAATCAATCAGCCAGAATTTATAGAACATCAACCTATGCTGAGCACTGTTCTATATATTATGGGAGATAATGATGTATAAGCTATAATCCCTGCCCTCTAAAGGCTTACAATTCATTCGGGAATACAAGACAAATAGTAAGGTGTGTTATATTGAACAGGATAGGCTTCAAGAATCTACTGTAAAACATCTCTGTATCCATTCTTATACTTGCTTTCTCTACCTTTTCATGTGAAAGGAAGAAGAGTTATTATCTTTTAAAAGATAAGTCCTCCTTTTCCCCTTTGATGCTATCCCTTTCCAAATCCTCTAGGACTTTGATCCCTCACACATCTCCTTTATAGTCCTCGGTTATCTCATCTAGACGATAGGAAAATTAGAGTAGGTTTCCTTTAATTTTCCTGTCAGCTCTAAAACTATGATCCTATGGGACAATCCATTTTATTGTTCCTGAGCACTATCTAGAAAGTTTTTCCTCCTACTGAACCAAAATCTGCACCCCCCCTATAATTTCATTCATTCATTCATCAAATTCTAGGAAATGTTTAAATTGAGATAATTACATAAGGTTCAGACTATATAATATCCAAAAGACAACTAGATTGTGTGAGTAAATCTCAGAAGAGAAGTCAAGGTTAGAGATCTGCAAAGAGACAACATTTGATATCATTAAAATGAATGAAATCTCTAAGACAAAGAGTATAGAGGTGGGGGGGTGAGGAATGAAGCCTGGAAACTGAACCTTGGAGCTACTCCTCGTATAGGTACTGTAAAAAATAATTGGTGTCTTCAAAGGATATGGGAAAAGAGTGACCAGAGACGTGGGAGTGAACCAGAAGAGTTCAGTATCACAGAAAGCAAAGGAAGAGAGTTTCAAGGAGTAGGTAGTCAACTGAAAAATGCAACAGAGAGCCAAGAAGAAGAAAATTTGAGAAAGGGCCATTTAATAAGGTGATTATTAGTTCCTTAGGGATTCTTAACAGAGGAGTTTCAGTAGGTAACAGATGCTACTTTGCTAAAGGATAAAGAAGAAATAAAGATGTAAAATGTAGATTTTTAAGAGATTCACTGCTGGAAATAAAGATAAGGGGAAAAGTTATGTTAGCTAAATGGTTAGAAATTAGAAGCTTTAAAAAATGCTGGGCAAACATGAGTATATCTGTAGGTCATCAGATCACAGGATTAAGAGCTGGAAGGGACCCTAGAACTCATCCATTTATTTTACAGATGAAGATATGAAGGATGGGTTGGAAAGGGAAGACACTAGAGACAAGGAGACCAGGTGCATATTAAAAAGACATGCATTGAAAATGAAAGCAAGAAGATGTAACAGAGGAAGAATGCAAAAGAGTACCATGATCCTGCAAGAATAGGGTCTGGAATACTAAAACACAGAAGGGACTGATGATGAATGTTAATCATAACGATGGCAGGGCTTTTTTAAAATCTTTATTGGAAGCTAAGGCTCAGTAAGTAAGAAATGTGACTTAGCAATATCTCTTAAAGATCAATACGTTATTAGAGGCATGATATCCATAATAATAGTGGAGCCTAATTGGCTTGCATTACACTGCTCAGGTTCTCTCATATCTGGAGTATTGTGTTCAGTTCTGGTCACTTTTGAGGAATGACAGGAGAGTCACTATGATGCTCAGAGGGCTGGAAACTGTTTCAAATGCGGATCAGCTGAAAGACCTTGGAGTGTTTAGATTGGAGAAAAGATGTGGGAGGGCTGGATAGAAAATGGCAGTTGGGAAATTGGAGGTGGTTGTGACACAATCAGACTCATGCCTTAGATATGAAAACTTTCTTGAATATCTGAAAGAATGTCATCTTAAAGAGACATTAGAAGGGGCGGAGCCAAGATGGCGGAGTAGAAACAGCTCGTCCAAGCCTCACTGCCCCCAGATGCTCCACAAACTATGTAAAAAAGGACTCTGAACAACTTCTGGAGCCCCAGCACCCACAGAACGACACAGAGAAGCTAACCTCCCGCTGAGGACAGCCCAGCAGCCCTGCAGGAAGGACCAGCGCAGCGGTCTGGGAGCCGGCAGCACGCAGAGCGCAGGAGCCGAGCCGAGCCAAGCCCAGGTCCGCGTGAGCAGCCAGCTGGAGGAACCCCAGAACACCAGCAGCTGTGGAGATTCCAGAATTATCAACATAGACTTGCCTAGGACAAAGTATGAGGTTAGTGTCCTATGGACTTTGGGACCTGTATTTGGGGAATGCGTCAGCTCCCTCCCCTGGGGGCTAGAAGCTGCTGAGGAGACACGCCATTTTGTAGTTTTCATAGGCATTTCCAGCTCCCAGCCTACAAATCGTGGGGAGATCCAGCGATCAGTCTTGGGGGGTAATCGCTCTTGCTTTAACCTCCCTGGATCTAGATTGTGATCTAGGGTGGAAGTTGTGGGTGGGTTTACAGCTTGCCAGAAACGGAAGTTGCCCCCCACACGTTCGGGACGAAAATTCCTCTATCTGGCCTTAAAGCCATAGTGTGGCAACAAGCCCAAAAGTCAAGCAATTAAGTGGCAACATGCCAAGGCAAAGGAAACAGAAAATGCAACCCTAGACTCCTATTTTGGGGGCATAGAGCGGGAAAAGGACTGTGAGGTCAGAAGTCCTGCTCCAAAAGCCCCAGGGGAAAACATGAGTGGGTTGCAGGCCATAGAGGACTTTAAGAAGGACTTTAAAAATCAAATAAGAGAAGTGGAGAAAAAATTAGAAAGAGAAATGAGAAGGATGCAGGAAAAGTATGAAATGAGGGTCAACAGCCTGACTGAGGAAAACAACACCTTAAAAAATAGACTAGCTCAAATGGCAAAGGAGGCCCAAAAGGGCAATGAGGAGAAGAATGCCTTAAAAAGTCGAATTTGCCAGATGGAAAAAGAATCTCAAAAGTTCACTGAGGAGATTCATTCCTTCAGAGTTAGACTGGAGCAAATGGAAGCTAATGACTTTATGAGAAATCAAGATGCTGTTAAGCAGATCCAAACAAACGAAAGATTAGAAGGCAATGTGAAATATCTCATGGGAAAAACCACTGACCTGGAAAATAGATCCAGGAGAGACAATTTAAAAATTATTGGACTACCTGAAAGCCATGATCAAAGAAAGAACCTAGAAATCACCCTTCAAGAAATTCTCAAGGAAAACCGCCCTGATGTTTTAGATCCAGAGGGCAAAATAGAGGTTGAAAGAATCCACCTATCACCTCCTGAAAAAGATCCCAAAAAGAAAACTCCCAGAAATATTATAGCCAGTTTCCAGAATCCCCAGATCAAGGAGAAAAATACTACAAGCGGCCAGGAAGAAACAATTTCAATATTGTGGAAACACAATCAGAATAGCCCAGGACCTGGCAGCTTCTACACTGAGGAATCGAAGGGCATGGAATATGATATTCCAGAGGGCAAAAGAACTGGGAATAAACCCAAGGGTCACTTACCCAGCAAAACTGAGTATTTTGTTTCAGGGGAAAATATGGTCATTCAGTGGAATAGAGGACTTTCAAGCATTCTTGAGGAAAAAACCAGAATTGAATAGAAAATTTGACATCCAGACACAGGAAGGAAGAGATGCCTGAGAAGGTAATCAGGGAAAAAGAAATCAAAAGGAACTTATCAAAGTTGAACTATTTACATTCCTATATGGAAAAGCAATAACTGTGACTGATGATATCTTTCTCACTGTGAAAATAATGGAAGAAGGGTATGTGGTCATATGAATACATATGTGAATGTGTGTGTATATGGTTACAGTTATATATGGATAGAGGGCATAGGTTGAATTTGTTGGGAAGGGAGAATACTCAAGGGATGAAATTATGAGGTGAGAGAGGAAAGTGGCAAGAGGAGATGGGAGAGACAGGGTAGGGTAAACTATCTCATGTAGAAGAAGCAAGGGGAAGTGGTTGCAAGGGAGGGGGAGAATAGGAAGGCAAAAAAGGCAAAACCACATTCTCATTGAATTTGGTTCAGGGAGAAAATGACATACATACTAAATGGGATATCTCAACCTGCAGCAGAATAGGGGGAAGGGGGATGAGAGGAGGGATGATGGATGGGAGGGCATCCTTGGGGTGAGGGGAGGTTGGAAGTACCCACTATAGAAGAGGGACAGGATCATGTAGGGAATGGACCAGGTGGGGGGTGGGATGAGTGGGAGGGAATTATAAGCAGCCTTGTACAATATATCTACTATGATAATGTTTTGCATAGCTAGACATGTACAACATATACTGAATTACTTATATCCCAAGAAGGAATGGGTGACAAGGGAGGAAGGAAATGGATCTGAAATTCAAGGTCGTAACATTAAATGTTTCAAATATATATAAATACTATTATTAATACTCTTTTGCCTATAATTGGGAGATAAGATGTGCAGGCATTGGGACACAAAGATTCATCTTCCTCTAATGGAAAAGTCGATGGGGGTATGGGAGAAGGTATGGGAGAGAGCAGATTGGAGGAAGCGATATCTTGTGGGACTGCTATTCTGGGAGGTTGGGTAGGGGAATAATGGGGGGAAAATGATTGTAACTCAAAATCTGGCAGAAATGAATGATGTAAAACAGAAGTTAATAAAGTATTTGTTTAAAAAAAAAAAGAGAGACATTAGAACTATTTTGCCCCAATCCTAGTGCCTACCTCTGGGCGCCCTTTTTCTGGGGACTAGGGATTGGAAGTAAGCTCCAACAGTACATTTAGACAGGGAGCTATAGACTAGATTTGAAATACAATGTCATCCTCACTTTGAATCCTTTGATCTTTGGGTAAATTTGCCTAAACTCTAGAGCAACAAAATCCCTGGTCAACAAAGACAACCATGAATACAAATTACTCTTCACAATAAATACATCCCTTTCCTCAATGTGGGCATTTCCTCCGCCAAAAGAAATTGCAACCCCACTATGCCTTACTATAGAGACTTCAATTTGTAGCAAGTTCATGTACACAGAGCCAAGATGGCGGACATGCTCACTCAGTGTTCTAGGTACCCTGGGAGGTTTTGAGGTGTCTCTGCTGCTATTGACTCAAGTTCCCATCAACTATATTCCTGTCATCTGTTAGCTGCCAGTTACTAGTCCCCTGGGTCTATTTAACTACTTACCATTTGCTGATACAAAGGGATATTTATTTAAAGGATATAATAAGAATAAATATACAAATATTTTCTCCCAACACTTTATGGATGTAGTCTCCTCTATATCACTTCAGTCTCTGGGAATGATAGACTTGCTCTTAGTACAATTTCTATAGAACACTGATCCCATTGGATTAAATGCTGGAGGATATCTCAACTTCCCTTGGCATGGGTCCAGATGGTCACTCCTGAAAATTGTTCCTTGCTCCTTAGGCCATCAGTGCCACATTCACTGAAAACCTGTGCTTTGGAATTCTTTTTGAACTCACAAGGTTGTGAAGTCCACTCCCTTCACTTAAAATGGAAAAGAACATACTAGAGACCAAGTATTTAAATCTGTTTCTCTGGGACATTCAGTTTCCATGAGGAGAAGATCCCAGAAGTTCTGCCTTTACACTCTTATTCCTCACCAGATACAATCTGAGAAGGGCAGCCAAAACAATTGGAGCAAAGGAGACATGATGGAAGCCCACTGAGGCTTTTTGAAGGCCTCTATAGCCAATCAAAGAGGATCCTATTCTTTTAGCAGACCAAAACCAGTTATAAAATTCTGCACATGCGTCAAAGTTTTTTCTAAAGAACTTCCCTTACACATCCTTGTGATTCCCCTCAAAGCAAACTCTTAAGCTTCTCAACATGGACAGATGTCCCAAGTGCATGGGCCAGACCCTCATTGCAGATAGGATCATAGAACCAGAGCTAGAAGTAACTTCAGAGGTCATCTAGCCTAATTCTCTTGTTTTACAGATGAGGAAAATGAGACCCAGGAAAGTTGTCACTTCCCTAAAGTCACAGAAGTAGTAAGTAACAGAGATAGTTTTGAATTCAAACACTCTTATTCCAGAACTCTTTCTATTGTACCATATTGCCATTGGAATTTCTGTTGACCAACTTAGCATCCTATGCCCAACCATGGTCATTGGCTCCCTGGACAAGAAAAGCCCTTCCTTTTGTGACTTCCATAGATTTCCTCCCCTGAGCTTTATTATTCCTGCACTAACCTCTGACAATATTCTACAGTGTCCTCCAGGAGCTAATGTTGGCTACAGTACCATGAGATTCTTTTCTGTTCTTTATTTTATTATCATGGAATACTCTACACATGATTAAGTGTCTCATATTTGTAACAATTCTTCCCTTCCCCATCTGCCCTAGTTGGTGTGTCTGAAGTAAATTCACTGATTGGATATAATATTTAGTTCTGTCATTTTTTTTGAAGTTGGTTTGTCCATAAATGCCTGGGCCTTCTCTCCTTTGGGGGTCATGTAGGCATCATCTCCTCTGAACCTTGGATTTTTATACTATTATCAGAATGAAGGCTTCCACAAATTAATAAATATATCTCAAAATTTATAAAATGAATAAGTCATTTTTCTTTTAGCAAAGGAAAGGTAGCAAATGTGTCCTGGGCCCAATGAAAAATGGACACTGAATTCTTCCTGACTTCTAACTGATGACCCATCTTAGATAACCACATATCTTCAAGAAGATATTCAGTAAAAGTTTAAGAAAAGGGCAAAAGATGTTCTGAAGATATAGTGGATGATAATAGATAAATTTCCTTAACACTAGGGTCAAGGTCTTAACACCAGAATGTGAAGGTTTTAGAAAACAATGCAAATGGGAGATATCTGACCACCAGCCTCTTTCATTGTATACTTTCCAGATCTGTCATCCCGTATTTTTTTCTTGTTCTCTAAACTTCTATATTCCTTTCTCTTAAGTACAGAATTAAGCTCTTGATTAGATAAAGCCTTTGTTATGTCTTTGTTTCACCTGTATGTCTCCTCTCCTCAAATAGATTATTATTGACTGGTTGATTGAATGAATGATAAAAAAGGAAGCATCCCCAATTCTTCAATATCCTTCTTCTCCTCTTCATAGAGCCTGGAAGAGCTTAGGGCACCTGAACAGATGTACATCGAGTAATGAAAGTAAAATTGGATATGGATTTACATTCCTTGAGCAAGTTCACAATATTTGCATTGCCTGCTTCATAAAATTGTTCTGAAGCTTTAAAAGAGGTAATGTATAGAAAGCATAGTATAAGTATCACTTATTGTCACTACTGCCATTATAAGTGGCAAAGTAAGTAGAAAGCTAGACTTGGATTTTGGAATATCTGAGTTCAAATCTTGCCAGACATTTAAAGCTGTGCAATCATGGGTAAGCCATGCAACCTCTCTTGGTCTCAATTTTTGCATCTGGAAAAAAGAAATAACAGCAGATATCTCATAGGGTTGTTGCAAGAATCAAATGAGGTAATTCATGTAAAGTGATATGGTGTTGTTTGTCCTTCATTCTCAAAGAGGACCATGACATCAGGAAGATGATGCCATGACTTGCAAGTGAATTGGATTTAAGTGAGGCAGGGCACTTTCTCCTTTGGAGGTATCTGGGTCCAGTGACCAGATATAGATCAGGACAATTGGAGATGCCCTGCAAGGTGATTTATGGACTTAAAAGCAATGTGTAAATACTATTTATCTTTAATATTATCACCAATCATCCTACTGTTTAAAATACAATGTGATACAGTAGAGAAAGTGAATTACTTTAGAGGCAAAAAGAATTATGCTCACACTCTTACTAGTAGTGTAATCTGGGAGGTCATTTCACCTCTCTGCATCTTAAGTTCTTCATCTGCAAAATGTCAATACTTACTTTGCAGGGTTGTTGAGTGTGGAGACGAGAATAGGGACTGGACCGATGTAATTTCATTGGTATAGGAAATTTCCAGATGAGGAAACTCCTTTTGCCAGTGGAGGTAAGCACCTTCACTGAAACTTAGCACCTTCAATAATTGCCTAGTCTAGAACACTGAGAGGTTCAATCACATCAGTCAATAAATTGCCCAAGGTCATACAGCCTGTATATACATTGGATGAGGGCACAGACTCAAACTCAGATCTTCCTGGCTCTATCCATCATGCCATGCCTGCCTCTAAAAGAGATAATATATGAAGGCGTTTATCTAATCTTAAATCACTCCACAAATGTCAGTTATTCATAACATTCTTAGAGCTATACAATCTGATTTTAAGCCCCCAGTCCCACTTAATAGTGTGACTCTGAGGAAATCACTCAGCCTTCAGTGTCCCCAGCTGTGCAATGGGAATATTAATACTTACCCTACCTATCTCAAAGGGTTGTTGAGAGATGAACATTTTAATATTGATGCTAGTGTCTTCCTGCTGTTTATTATTAATACATATTTTCATATATATGATAAATGGACATATATACACATATATGTATTGTGTTGTTTGTCTTTAGTTGTTTCCATGGTGTTTTCTCAATTAGCCTATAAGATCCTAGAGAGCAAGGACTATCTTTGGACTTCATATTATCAAGCACTTAGCACAGTTCCTTGCACACAATATGTGTGTTAATGAATTTTGTTGACTTAATGAATGTTTATTGATTAACCTTATAGATTTTAAAATGCTATAAAATGTGAGGCATTTTTGTGATTACAGCAGGCATTCAATAAATTCTTGTTGATTGATTCACTGGTTTGGGAGAAACAATCAACCCTAATGAGAACTATTGCTAATATGATGTCTGCACCTTTCAGAAAAGGGGAACTATAAACTTTGCTGTTGAGGTGGTATTTCAGCATGGAATCAACTCCATCTTATTTACATACCCCAACACTTCTTATGTTGTATTTTCTGACATAGAAATAGCTCTTCTATTGGTTATACCTGCATTTTAGCAAATAAATGACTGTGCAGCAATTTTACAGATTGTTTCTTTATGAAGCTTTAATATAGGACTTTTAAGATTTGCAAGGGGGGGGGCAGAGCCAAGATGGTGGAGTAGAAACAGTGCGTCCAAGGTACTCTCCCCCCAGATCACCTCCAAACCATGTAAAAGGGGACTCTGAACAACTTCTGGAGCCCCAGCACCCACAGAACGACACAGAGAAACTAACCTCCCGCTGAGGACAGCCCAGCAGCCCTGCAGGAAGGACCAGCACAGCGCTCTGGGAGCCTGCAGCACAGAGCATGGAGAGCTGAGCCCAGGTCCGCATGAGTCTTGGTTTTAGCCCCAGGGTGGCAGGGCCAGCAGCCGGCTGGAGGGACCCCAGAACACCAGCAGTTGTGGCAAATCCAGAATTATCAACTCAGATATGCCTAGGACAAAGTGAGAGGTTAGTGCCCTATGGACTTTGGGACCAGTACTTGGGGAATGCATTGGCTTCCTCCCCTGGGGGCTAGAAGCTGCTGAGGAGACATGCCATTTTGTAGTTTTCAGTGGCAGCTCCAGCTCCTGGCCTGCGAACATCAGTCTTGGCGGGTAATTGCTCTTGCTTTAACCTCCCTGGATCTGGATTGTGATCTGGGGGGGAGGTCTGGGGTGGGTATCCAGCTTGCCAGAAAGCTGTGAAGACCCCAACATTCAGGACAAAAGCTCTCCTGTCTGTTGGCAGAGTCCTACTGTGGCAACAAGCCCAAAAGTCAAGTAATTAAGTGGCAACATGTCAAGGCAAAGGAAACAAAATAAACTGAAAAATGCAACCTTAGACTCCTATTTTGGGGGCAAAAAGGATCAAAGCAGGGAACAGGAGGAGGACTGTGAGGTCAGAAATCCTGCTCCAAAAGCCCCAAAGAAAAATATGAGTGGGTTACAGGCCATAGAGGACCTTAAGAAGGACTTTAAAAATCAAATAAGAGAAGTGGAGGAAAAATGGGGAAGAGAAATGAGAAAGATGCAGGAAAAGTATGAAATGAGGGTCAACAGCCTGACTGAGGAAAACAACACCTTAAAAACAGACTAACTCAAATGTCAAAGGAGGCCCAAAAGGGCAATGAGAAGAATGCCTTAAGAAGCTGAATTTGCCAGATGGAAAAAGAATCTCAAAAGCTCACTGAGGAGATTCATTCCTTCAGAGTTAGACTGGAGCAAATGGAAGCTAATGACTTTATGAGAAATCAAGATGCTGTTAAGCAGATCCAAACAAATGAAAGAATAGAAGGCAATGTGAAATATCTCATGGGAAAAACCACTGACCTGGAAAATAGATCCAGGGGAGAGAATTTAAAAATTATTGGACCACCTGAAAGCCATGACCAAAGAAAGAACCTAGAAATCACCCTTCAAGAAATTCTCAAGGAAAATTGCCCTGATGTTTTAGACCCAGGGGGCAAAATAGAGGTTGAAAGAATCCACAGAACAACTCCTGAAAAAGATCCCCAAAAGAAAACTCCCAGGAATATTATAGCCAGGTTCCAGAACCCCCAAATCAAGGAGAAAATACTACAAGCAGCCAGGAAGAAACAATTTCAATATTGTGGAAACACAATCAGAATAGCCCAGGACCTGGCAGCTTCTACACTGAGGGATCGAAGGGAATGGAATATGATATTCCAGAGGGCAAAAGAGCTAGGACTGAACCCAAGGGTCACCTACCCAGCAAAACTGAGTATTTTGCTTCAGGGGAAAATATGGTCATTCAGTGGAATAGAGGACTTTCAAGCATTGTTGAGGAAAAAGCCAGAGCTAAATAGAAAATTTGACATCCAGACACAAGAAGCAAGAGATGCTTGAGAAGGTAATCAGGGAAAAGAAATCAAAAGGAACTTATCAAAGTTGACCTATTTACATTCCTACATGGAAAAACAATAACTGTGACTGATGAAACCTTTCTCAGTATGAAAATAATTGAAGAAGGGTGTATGGTCATATGAATACATATGTGAATGTGTGTATATATGTTTACAGTTATACATGGAGAGAGGGCATAGGTTGAATTTGTTGGGAAGGAATGATACTTTCATACTTTTCCTGCATCCTTCTCATTTCTCTTCCCAATTTTTCCTCCACTTCTCTTATTTGATTTTTAAATATGAGGTGAGAGAGGAAAGTGGCAAGAGGAGATGGGGAGAAACAGGATAGGGTAAACTATCTCATGTGGAAGAAGCAAGGGGAAGTGACTGCAGGGGAAGGGAAGAATAGGAAGGAAAAAAGGCAAAACCACATTCTCATTGAATTTGGTTCAGGGAGAGAATGACACACATACTAAATGGGATATCTCAACCTGCAGCAGAATAGGGGGAAGGGGGATGAGAGGGGGGATGATGGATGGGAGGACATTCTTGGGGGGAGGGGAGGTTGGAAGTACCCACTATAGAAGAGGGACAGGTTCAAGTAGGGAATGGACCAGGTGGGGGGTGGGATGGGTGGGAGGGAATTATAAGCAGCCTTGTCCAATATATCTACTATGGTAATATTTTGCATAGCTATACATGTACAACACATACTGAATTACTTATCTTCCCAGAGGGAATGGGTGGCAAGGGAGGAAGGGAATGGATCTGAAATTTGAGTTCTTAAAATTAAATGTTTCAAATATATATAAGTACTATTATCAATACTCTTTTGCATGTAATTGGGAGATAAGATGTGCAGGCATTGGGGCACAGAGATTCACCTTGCTCTAATGGAAAAGTCGAAGGGGGTATGGGAGAAGATATGGGAGAGAGCAGATTGGAGGAAGGGATATCTTGTGAGACTGCTATTCTGGGATGGTGGGTAGGGGAAAAATGGGGAAAAAATTGTAACTCAGAATCTGGTGGAAATGAATGATGTAAACTAGAAGCTAATAAAGCATTTGTTTAATCAAAAAAAAAAAAGATTTGCAAGGTACAATGTATGTTATCTCATTCAATCCTCAAACCAACCCTGTGGAGGTAGGTGCTATTATGATTCCTATTTTTCAGATGAGGCTACTTGACTTTTTCAGGATTGCATAACTAGTAACTATCCAATGCAGGATTCAAACTCTTGTCTTGATTCCAAGTCTATCACTCTATCCACTAGTCAACTATAGCCACCTCAAATAATTAATGAAAAACCGAAAGACTCAGTGAGTGGCATATTTATTTTCAAAAGTAATGTTACTGTGACAGACTATCTATAATATCAGTCAAACCACTGGCCATGGTGCTGATAGAACCACTTGGGCCATGAAGCAGATCATGGACCATGGAGTTGATTCATCCATGGCCTCTTAAGTGTTTTGTGCTTTAGGTAAAAAGAATTGCTGAACCGTAAATATTCAATCAGGAAGGAAATTTGGAGATCTAACGCTTGATCTTAGTGGAGAATTTAAGAGATTAATAAAGTAAATTAAATTTTTATTAAGCTATTATAATTTAAATGATTTAAATTACTGTAAATTTTAATAAATTAATTTAACTAAGATATTAATATGTTAAGTAATAAATTAAGGGATTAATAAATGCCCATCTCCCTCACCTTAAAAATGAGAAAGCTGAGACCAAAAGAGGTAAAGTGACTTAAAATCATAGGATAAAAAGTTTAGAGATGGATGGGGTTTTAAATATCATTTAATCCAACCATATTGCTTTATAGGTAAAGAAATGAGCCTGGGAAAAGTAAAGGAGTTTGCCTAAGACCATACAAGTAGTAAATTGGCACAGGAAGGTCTCAAACTAGGGTCTTCTGATTTCAAGTCTAGTTCTCTTTCCAAAATACCCTATGATAAACTTGCTGCTACTAAAAGTTAAAGAAATATTATATCTGACTTTAAGTACCCAATGAAAAAACACTAATCTTTGCTAATTTGACTCCACTCTTCCACCTAAGTATGCCTGTATAATGTATGCCTATGCCACATTCTTTTGAGTATCCTCAATGATAACATATTTTCATGCTTGGAAGAAGTATCTGAGCCTTGGAATCATCCAAAAGGCATTTAGAACCTAATGGGGTAAATAACCTCTACAAAATGTCAGCATCCTCAACCTGGCATTTAAAGCTGGTTTCCACCTACTCTTCTGGCCTTCTTTCATGTTACTCCCCTTCAAACACTCTCCAATTCAGACTTCATACTTCATTCCCCACCTTTGTACATTTGCACAGTCGGTTTCCCACATCTGGAACACAATCCTTCCTCACCTCCATTTCATAGAATCCCTTTGCTTCCTTTAAAGAACAGCTCAGATACCACCTCCTTCTTGAGGCCTTTCTTGATCCTCTCTAGTCATTAATGTTCTCTGCATCTTGAAACTATTTTGTATTGCTTTGCATTTTGTATTTGCTTACTTACCCATATGTATGTTGTGTCTCCTCTGGTAGAATGTATGCTTTGTGAGGACAAAGGCTATGCCATTTTTTTCTTTGTATTCAGAGCATCTTAATGCCTGGCACATATGAGGCACAAAATACATGTTTGTTGAATTGAGATTCACAAATGAAGTGTGACTGTAAAGTAGGAAAATGGATTATTTTTTTTCTACATGACTCCCAAATTGTCTTCAAAGGCAGCTTCCAAAACAGGGTTCCAGAAATACTGTGAATAATTGCTACACCACTTAAATAAGTGCATAGTCTCTGAAGGTGGCTATCATGAAGGAGACAGTATACATTTAGATACATGTATTCTGGTTAGTTGTTAACCTATCCGTCATTATTTTAAACTTACTCTTTGAAAATATGTTTTAAAATACTAAAGGTTCACATTTATGTATGCTTTATGATTTACATTATGATTTACAACAGACCCCATCCCCCAATAACTCTGTGAGGGCTTAGTGTAGGGATTATTGTCCTCACTTCTCAATGGGAAGTAACTGAAGTTCAGAAAAATTAAGGGATGTGTCTCCTATGACACAATTAATAAATGGCAGAACTAGGGTTCACGCCCAGGTATTCAGATTCTTTCCTCTGACATTCTTTTGAGAGAGAGGTACAAAACCATCCTACAAAATTCCAAAATAATCCTATAGGTACAAAAGTAAGAAAAGTCTCAATACCATTGATATGAGTGTTAGGGTTGGGCCACCATCAAAATTCAGAAGCAGGGGCGGAGCCAAGATGGCGGAGTAGAAACAGCTCGTCCAAGCCTCTCTGCCCCCAGATTCTCCACAAACTATGTAAAAAAGGACTCTGAAAATCTTCTGGAGCCCCAGCACCCACAGAACGACACAGAGAAGCTAACCTCCCGCTGAGGACAGCCCAGCACCCTGCAGGAAGGACCAGCGCAGTGGTCTGGGAGCCGGCAGCGCGCAGAGCGCAGGAGCCGAGCCGAGCCCAGGTCCACCTGAGCCGAGGTTTTAGCCCCAGGGCGGCAGGGCCAGCAGCCGGCTGGAGGAACCCCAGAACACCAGGAACTGTGGAGACGCCAGAATTATCAACATAGACTTGCCTAGGACAAAGTAAGAGGTTAGTGTCCTATGGACTTTGGGACCTGTATTTGGGGAATGCGTCAGCTCCCTCCCCTGGGGGCTAGAAGCTGCTGAGGAGACACGCCACTGTGTAGTTTTCAGAGGCATTTCCGGCTCCCAGCCTACAAATCGTAGGGAGATACAGCGATCAGTCTTGGGGGGTAATCGCTCTTGCTTTAACCTCCCTGGATCTGGATTGTGATCTAGGGTGGAAGTTGTGGGTGGGTTTACAACTTGCCAGAAACGGAAGTTGCCCCCCACACATTCGGGACGAAAATTCCTCTAGCTGGCCTTAAAGCCATAGTGTGGCAACAAGCCCAAAAGTTAAGCAATTAAGTGGCAACATGCCAAGGCAAAGGAAACAGAAAAATGCAACCTAGACTCCTATTTTGGGGGCATAGAGCGGGAAAAGGACTGTGAGGTCAGAAGTCCTGCTCCAAAAGCCCCAGGGGAAAACCTGAGTGGGTTGCAGGCCATAGAGGATCTTAAGGAGGACTTTAAAAATCAAATAAGAGAAGTGGAGGAAAAATTAGAAAGAGAAATGAGAAGGATGCAGGAAAGTATGAAATGAGGGTCAACAGCCTGACTGAGGAAAACAACACCTTAAAAAATAGACTAGCTCAAATGGCAAAGGAGGCCCAAAAGGGCATTGAGGAGAAGAACGCCTTAAAAAGTCGAATTTGCCAGATGGAAAAAGAATCTCAAAAGTTCACTGAGGAGATTCATTCCTTCAGAGTTAGACTGGAGCAAATGGAAGCTAGTGACTTTATGAGAAATCAAGATGCTGTTAAGCAGAGCCAAACAAACGAAAGATTAGAAGGCAATGTGAAATATCTCATGGGAAAAACCACTGACCTGGAAAATAGATCCAGGAGGGACAATTTAAAAATTATTGGACTACCTGAAAGCCATGATCAAAGAAAGAACCTAGAAATCACCCTTCAAGAAATTCTCAAGGAAAATTGCCCTGATGTTTTAGATCCAGAGGGGAAAATAGAGGTTGAAAGAATCCACAGATCACCTCCTGAAAAAGATCCCAAAAAGAAAACTCCCAAGAATATTATAGCCAGGTTCCAGAATCCCCAGATCAAGGAGAAAATACTCCAAGCAGCCAGGAAGAAACAATTTCAATATTGTGGAAACACAATCAGAATAGCCCAGGACCTGGCAGCTTCTACACTGAGGGATGAAAGGGCATGGAATATGATATTCCAGAGGGCAAAAGAGCTGGGAATGAACCCAAGGGTCACCTACCCAGCAAAACTGAGTATTTTGTTTCAGGGGAAAATATGGTCATTCAGTGGAATAGAGGACTTTCAAGCATTCTTGAGGAAAAACCAGAGTTGAATAGAAAATTTGACATCCAGACGCAAGAAGTAAGAGATGCCTGAGAAGGTAATCAGGAAAAAGAAATCAAAAGGAACTTATCAAAGTTGAACTATTTACATTCCTATATGGAAAAGCAATATCTGTGACTGATGATATCTTTCCCACTATGAAAATAATGGAAGAAGGGGGTGTGGTCATACGAATACATATGTGAATGTGTGTGTAAAAAAAAAAAAAATTCAGAAGCAAACAAAGGCTATCTTGGGCAGCCTTCCATCTTTCAGTTCCCATTTTCTGGGTCAGTTATCCACTCCCCAGCCAAACTTACTGCTCTTTGGCTCACTAGGGAACCCACTGACATGCTTCATAGATCTGCCCTTCTAAGCAGTGCTCAAACTTTAGATTGATCTCCCTAGGCTTCTTTCATCAAAACTCACCTCTTCTGTCTCAGAGTATTGCATTCATTCAATGATGTCACTCCACATAAAATATAATTAATGAATGCTTCCTACAAATACAATACTTTGTAGAATCTGCAACCTAATTCACAATAAAGGGTTAATAGATAATGCAAGCTTAATGTATTCTGGGGAATATGCATTTCAATATGAGATTCTTGAAGTGGAAGATTAATCAATCGATATTTTTGAAGGGTTCAATTTCATACTCTACAGCAGACTGATGAGGAAGGTAATTTGGGGAGCAAGAGGACTATCCCAGTGCCATCAACAAACTATATGTACAGTCATATTCTCCACCTGCATATAATTCTGTACTTGGTCTATGTCCTAATTTCTGGAATATCTAGAGCCAGAAGATCATAGCTCTAGATCTGACAGACTGACATTTATTACTTGGGTGACCTACAGCAAGTCACCCCATCACTGGGTCTTGGTCCTTTCATCTTTAAAATAAGAGAGCTGAACTATATGATATTTATAGTCTCTTCGAGCTCTAAACCCTATGATCTTGTAGTTTATGATTCCCCTCCATCAGAATCTGAGCTGTACATCTGCCAGGGTTTCAGGTTTACCCATATCTGACCTATAAAGAAATTTTAGTACCTCTTTAATTACAAGTAATGACAGCTGCAAAATCTAGGACATAAGATAGAAGATGGCACATGTCACCTTTAGCCTAGGGACCTTTTAATGACTCAATATTAATGACTTCAACAATTTGTTTAAATAAAATTAAAATGAGATCAAGAGCTGAACTTCAGTGACATCTTCAGTGTGAGAGGCAGAGAGAAGGGAATAGAAAGAAAGGAAGGAAGGAAGGAAGGAAGGAAGGAAGAAAGAAAGAAAGAAAGAAAGAAAGAAAGAAAGAAAGAAAGAAAGAAAGAAAGAAAGAAAGAAAGAAAGAAAGAAAGAAAGAAGAAAGGAAGGAAGGAAGGAAGGAAGGAAGGAAGGAAGGAAGGAAGGAAGGAAGGAAGGAAGGAAGGAAGGAAGGAAGGAAGGAAGAAGGAAAGGAAGGAAAGGAGGGAGGAACAAAGGAAGAAAAGAAGAAAGGAAGGAGAGAGGAAGGGAAGGTTATTTATTATGAGTTTACTATGTACGAAAAGCTGTTGAGAGTATAAATACAAAAACAAACATTAAGGAACTTATATTCTAATGGGGAAAACAACACATATAGGGGAAATGGTGTCCCGGGAGGGGTAGTTTTGCCTGGAAAGTTATAGAGATGGAGTGTGTGTGTGTGTGTGTGTGTGTGTGTGTGTGTGTGTGTGTCTGTGTCTGTGTCTGTGTCTGTGTCTGTCTGTGTATCTGTGTGTCTGTGTGTCTGTGTGAGAGAGAGACAGAGAGACAGAGAAAGAGACAGATAGACAGACTAGCTGCCGCCTAGCTCTTATTACTAAAGCCTGATGTTTCGGTTGATTTTATGAAGCTGCATCTAACAGATGCTCTTGATGGATAGGAATCAGTAGCACTTATTGGGCAATAACCCCAGGTATGCTCAGAAATCTTGGTGGCCAGACTGAAGTTCTGGTGAATGAGAAGCCCCATGGAAGCTCAACCAGTCTGTGCTAGGTGATGATAAAAATTGGTAATAAACCAACATTTTTGGTTGTAGTTATACTGGGAATCAGAATTTTTATGCTAGGAATCTCCCCTTAGGTAAATCCCTCTTCAAGAACTGAAACTTTAGGGTATTCTTTTAATAGATTTCCTGTGACAATTTCTTAGCTCAAATTAAATTTGAAAACCAAACTTCTCTACATCTTATCACAAATGTCCAGCTAAAAGTCATGCAGATGGTAGATAACTCTGAAACTAGAAAATGCTTCCAGATCCAAATTTATGATCCTATGATGTAATGATAGTTGGTCTAACTGCCTAATGGAGTTGTGAATGTAAGTTCCTTGAAGGCAGGATTTAGTTTTATTCTTTTTGTTCACAGTGCCTACTTCAGGCTCTGGCACATAGTGGGCATTAAATAAATTCCTGTTGAATTGGGCATTAAACTCAATACTTCATGCATATGAAACACTTTGAAAATATGACATTATACAAACGTAAGGCATTCTTGCTATTATTATTGTTATGAAGTTGCCATGAGGAAGAAATGGTTCAAGTTGGCATCAATCTAGGTAGAATTTGAGTCAATGATTTATGGTAGATTAAAGGTTTCCTATCATATTACCTTTCCCTTGAGTCATCTAACCTCCTTAAATAGGTACAGTACATCTTTCTCCAGAAAAAGAAATCTGAAGTAGTTGTTAAAGTGTTTACAAGTGTCAAAGTCATAAGTACAGGGATGAATTAACCTAAAATAGACCTATAGCATTAAAGAGCTGAAGAATCCTAAATGCATATGACAAAAGAAATGGAGCACATATGCACAATGTAAAACTGTCCCATTCTGAAGCATACAGATTTCCTCTTCTGTAAGTTCTGAATCCAAAGGGAAGATAATGCTATTTGTATTCTATTCTTGGATCAGGAGAATTCCTAGAGGGCAATTTCCTCTGTAACAAGGAAAGGTGAGAGAGCTGGGAATATGGCATATAGTTTGGGCTTTAAAATTTGTTTGTTTGTTTTTTGGAGGGGGGAAGGCAAGGCAATTAGGGTTAAGTGACTTGCCCAAGGTCACAAAGCTAGTAAGAGGGCCAAGTGTTTGAGGTAGGATTTGAACTCAGGTCCTCCTGACTTCAGGACCAATGCTCTATTCACTGCTCCACCTAGCTGCCCCAAAATAGGGGGGTTGCCTTTAAATTCTTTTTGGGTTTCGTTTTTGGAGGAGGCAAGGCAGTTGGGGTTAAGTGACTTGCCCAAGGTCACACAGGTAGTAAGTATGCTAGGCATCTGGGGCTACATTTGAACTCAGGTCCTCCTGACCTCAGGGCTAATGCTCTATTCACTGAGCCACCTAGCTGACCCTTGAAAAAGTTTTAATTGAACTAGGGACTAGATGCTCTTATCATAATGAGGTCTGGCCACTGGAATGGAATTGAGTCCCTCCATATAAAAGCAGGGGCTACAGCTAGGTGGCAGAGTGGATACAAAATTGGACTAGGAATGAACAAGACATGACTTTGAAGTCTTCCATCTCCTTACTAGCTGTGTGACCTTGGGCAAGTCAATTAAATTATCTCACTGTTTAATCACCTATAAAGAATAGACCTATCTTATAGAGTTATTGTGAGAATCGAATGAGATGGTAAGTGAAAAAGTGCTGTGTAAATCTTAAAGTGCTGTATAAATGCTAGCTATTGTTATATGACTATTATTAGCAGATGAGAAGATAAAGCCTAGAATCATGAATCATAATTAAATTCATCTTTGCAGAGCTCATAAAGATGGGGTGAAAGACAACACTAGTTCCCTTTGTCCCAAAGACACCAGAGAAGTTGTTAGACACAAAAACCCTACCTCTCCTGCCAGTGACCCAGAGAACTATTTATTGACAATACTAGTCATAATCCCTGACCACAAAGTGTGCTGAAAGTCAGGTGAATCACTCATACACACTCATATTTATATATGCACACACATACATACATATATACATACTTACATACATACACCATACATGAAGAGATTCGGCCTATGGCCATGAGAAACTCTCACAACCAGATAACTCTGCCTTTCTCTTCCCATGTGCTTAACCTTCCAAGAAGAACAAAGAGTCCTTTGGAACAGGGACCATGGTTCACCCCACACTAAGTACACAGAGGCCCTGAGGACACAGGCTAAGAATAGAATCCCAGCTCCCCCTGGACAATGGCTTACATATTAGGATCCTGATCAACCAGTGAAGCTGGTCTTTGCTCTCAGGGTGGGATAAACTTGGATTCTCTGGTTGATCAGGCAATTCTGCTTTTCTATTCTAGACCCACGTGGGGTCAGTCAACCACACTCATTAGTTTTCCTTTAGTGAATAGTGTAAAACATTGGGCCTGGAGCAGGGCAGGAGAGAAAAAACCTCCCCATCACCAAAAGAAAAAGAAGTTGAAGAGGACTTTTTGAAGCCTTCAACCTATTTTTTAAAAAAGATAGTTTCCCTAAGATGGGCAGCTAGGTGGCACAGTGGATAGACTGCTGGGTCTGTAGTCAAGAAGACTCATCTTCATGAATTCAAATTACTAACTGTGCCTCAGCTTCCTAATATGTAAAATGAGCTAAAGAAGGAAATGGCAAACTAGTCCAGTATCAATTTTATTTATTTATTTATTTATTTTCAACATTCACTTTTATAAAAATTTGAGCTCTAAATTTCCCCCCTCGCACCCCAAAACAGCAGGCAATCTTATATAAGCTATACATGTACAATCATATGAAATATATTTCTGTATTAGTCATGCTGTGAAAGAAGAATCAGAGCAAAAGAAAAAAAAACAAAACAAAAAAGAAAGAGCAAATAGTCTGCTTCGATCTGCATTCAGACTCCACAGTTCTCTCTCTGGATGTGAATATTTTCCATCATGAGTCTTTTGGAATTTGCCCAGAAGAGCTAAGTCTAAAAATGTTGTCATTGCACAAAGTTGCCTTTCCTGTGTACAATGTCCTCCTGGTTCTGCTCACTTCACTCAGCATCAGTTTATGCAAGTTTTTCCAGATTTTTCTGAAATCCAACTGCTCACTATTTCTTATGGAACAATAGTATTCCATTACATTCATATACCCCAGTCAAGAAAATTTTAAATGGGGTCATAAAGAGTTGGACACGACTGAAACACCTAAACAAGAACAATGTGTTAGACACTATAGCAAACCCTGTGGATGTAAAGAAAGGCAAAAATGATCTCTGTTCACAAGTTGCTCTCAGTCCAATGGGAAAGATAACATATAAATAAAGATGCACATGCAAAATGGAGAAAGTAGGGGTAAGAACCTTCATCCCACAGCACATACATCAGCAATAAGGACAGGTGTCATTAATTGAGACACCTTAGAGACCATCTGTTCTAATCCTACTTTATTTTTTTTTTTTTTTGCTTTTTGGAGGGCAATTGGGGTTAAGTAACTTGCCCAAGATCACACGGCTAGGTTTGTTTGTGTGTGTGTTAAGTGTCTGAGGCCAGAACTGAACTCAGGTTCTTCTGACTCCAGGGCCAACGCTCTATTCACTGCGCCACCTAGCCGCCCCTTCTAATCCTACTTTAATAGAGGAGGACACCGAGACCAAGGGCACTAAGTGGCTAGCCTGAGGTCAAGGAGGAAAAGAGTACCAGAACTTGAATTTGACACTGGGTCCTCTGACTCTCCAGTCAGAGATCTTTCCACTGCATCAATTGTCTTGCTGCCTCCGTTCCCATCCAGCTTATCCACCCTCATTATCAATCCACTTCCAATTGTACCCACAACCTACCTTTTACCCAAAGTTAGCTTTATTCTCAATTCTGTTATCCCTTAAACTCCTTCCCCACCTTTCTTTTCTATTGAATTGCCAAGCTTCTGGAAAGAATGAGCCATCAAAGAATCACAACACCACTGTCAAATAATTAGAAGACACTTCATATATCATTTCATCAACCCCTCCCTGGAACGAAACCCCACCAAGTGGCCATCTAGCCTGCATTTGAAGGGTTCTAACAAAGGGGAGACAAGTAGCTCTGGAGGCACTTTCAGAAAGCTCAAAGTCTTGGGAAGTTTTGTCCTACATCAAACCCAAATCTGCCTCTCTGGAACACCACCAGCTCCCCCTAGTTCTCCTCTATTGGGTCAAAAAGGACATGCCTCAATCTTCCTCATGATAGCCCTCCGAATTCTTTGAAGCAGATACAATTGTTCAGACGTACAGTCTAAAATTAAGGGAATGTGCTCTGGGCATACAGCTGATAGGGAGACAAAGTCTACCCCTCTGCCACTATCTGATGTTTAATAGCTATGTTAAATTGGAAGTTCTTCAGATTAAAAAGTGCTGCTGGGTTTCTTTCAGGGGGGTTGAGATTGCACTATTTACATCTTTCTGAGACTCAGTTGTTTTGTTTTGTTTTGTTTAGTCATTTTGCTATCATGTCCAACTCTTCATGACCCCATTTGGGTTTTCTTGGCAAAGACACTGGAGTGGTTTGCCATTTTTTTCTCTAGCTCATTTTACGATGAGGAAACTGAGGCAAGCAGGATTAAGTGGCTCACACAGGGTCGCACAACTAGTATTTGAGGTCAGATGCAAACTCAAATCTTCCCGACTCCTAGAAGGGCATTCTGTGTAGTGTGCCAGCTAGTTGCAGTTAATCCTACTCAGTCCCTTAATCCATGAGATGGTATATTTATTCTTGTACCACCTACTTCATATGGTATTGGGTGTGTGTGTGTGTGTGTGTGTGTGTGTGTGTGTGTGATTTTCTGAACCTTAAAGTGATATATGAGAAGAGAAGAAGAGTGGTAGCTTCATAGCAGATATTGTTGTTATTGATTCTATCAATTTGGGTAGAGTTTCGCAGTAGCCATGGCATAAAGGATTGAAAATTAGCCTCAGACAGATCTGAGTTTGAGTCCTGCCTATAATTCATGCAACATATTGACTCTGTGACCTTTGATTAAGTAATTTGTCCAAAGTCACCTGTTGCATGAATTAGAGGCACCCCTAAATATGCCCATAAAATTCTATCCAAAACTATAAATTACATATTTGGTATCAGCCTTTTACATTGGAAATCCCTTAAACCAATGAAAGCATAGATCTAGTCTAAAAAAATCATTTGGTAGTTATGCTAAACTGCAGGAATGTCTACTTACTTATCATGTTACTCACCCTTAGTCTTCTCCAACACAAGTGGGCCATGGATGTTTAGTTGGTTTTCACAAACCATGCTTTCCAGACTCTTGACCATTCTGCTTTCCTGCCTGTAGATGGCTGTGCCAATGCTGTGAGCCACAGGGTTTGTAAGAATATATGTATACTCTCCTCTTATTCCTAGCATGGTGCTCAAATCATTATAACCTTAGTGAAAATTGTGTTAGGGAGAGAGAGAAAGCTTTGACCCAGAGGTCCCATCACTGAATATCTACATTAAGGGTACAAAATGCAAAATGAATGGCCCCACATGTTCCAAAATGTTCATTGCACTATTGTATCAAAAAATTGCAAACAAGTAAATGCATATAAATTACGTATGAACAACAGAGGTGGCATTGTTGTTCAGTAGTTTTGGTTGTGTCTGACTTTCCCTGACCTTTTGGGGGGGGGGGGGGGGTTTCTTGGCAAAGATACAGAAGTTGTTTGCCATTTCTGTCTCCAGCTCATTTTACAGATAAGGAAACTGAGGCAAATAGAATTAAAGTGACTTGCCCAGAGTCTCATGGCTAGTATCTAAGATTGAATTTGAACTCAGGTCTTCCTGATTCCAGGTCTGGCTCTCTATCCATTGTGTCATCTAGCTACCTAAAAGTGGTGGTATAGGAACATAATTGAATATTGTTGCTCTGTGAGTAATTATGAATATGAAAAATTCAAAGAAATATGAGATATGCATGCCGGTTCAAGCAGAAACAGGAGGATATTATAACAACCATAATTCCAATATTTCTGGTCAATTTTCCTGTATCATCACTTGGTCCTGTATTATTGCAATAGCTGGCCAGTTGGTCTTCCTTCCTCAAATGTCAACTGTCTTCCAACTCCAATTCCAACAATTCCAACCAATTCCAACAATTGATCTTCCTAAATCACAGACTTGGCCATGTTATTCATTATTCAATAAACTCCAGAGCCCTCTTATTCCCAGGCTTTCAAAGTCTGTCATAACCTGGACCCTTCCTAACTTTCCAATCTTCTTACACTTTACTTCCTTCCATGTGGTCCAGTGATACTGGTATTCTTGCTGCTTCTCACATATGACCGTTTCCTGATTCAGAACATGTTCCCTGGCTATCTCCCATTTCCAGAACTCTTTCCCTACTCATAACTATCTCCTAATTATCCTGGATTCCTTCAAGGCACAGTTAAAGTTCCATCTTTTCCAAAAAAATCTTTCCCAGTCCTCCTTAGTCTTAGTGCCTACCCTCTGAGATTACCTATTTATCCTGTAATTATTTTGTTTGTTCATAATTGTTTATTTGTTGTCTTCCCCATTAAAGTGTGAGATCTTGAGAACAGGGTCTATCTTTTACCTTTTTTGTATCACTAGCATTTAGGAAAGTATCCAGCACATAGCTTCTGCTTAATAAATGGTAATTGACTATTATTTCTTGAGGTATGTCCTATATAGGTTTTCTTTATAATATCCTTTAATAAAAGAATTGTAATTCTTAGATTTATCTTCACATCTCAGCTTTTAGTTCAATAATCTTGCTTGGAGATTTTCATTATGTTGGATATTGTTGTTGTTGTTGCTCCAAAAGAACACCAAAAAAAAAAATCCAAATTTGGGATTACTTGAGTGATCAACCTCGATCCTCCGAGAATAGATGATGTAATATTACCCCCCTTCCCTTCAGAAACTATAAGAGCGAAACATTGCCTATACCAGCATACCACCAGTCGGTTTTGCTTTCCTTTTTAAAATTATAACAATGTCAGGGAAATGCTACTTGGGTTATCCAGAAGTGTCTAAGATATAAAAACTGTCAATCAAGATTTTAAGTAAATAAATAGAAAGATGGATAAAATGAATAAATCAATTAATTAATTAAATGGGGACAGGAAAGTGTTACTGCAAAACCAAGTCCTATAAAGTTCACGTGATACAGATAACTGTCTGTTTTTGTTTGGCAAAACTCAAAAGTTGAACTTTTTCCTGGTGCTGAAGAGAAGGGAATCCCAGGGAAGTTGCCGCAGCTTCTTGCAGACAGACCCCTGGTGTTTACAACTCACTTTTCAAATTTAGCAGCAGATTTTCACAGCCTCTTATTTCTGGCTACTTCTGGACTCCAGCTATTTCTGTACTTTGGAGTGGAGCCAATTCACAGAAAGTGGAGCTAAGAGCACCCAGGAACCTGACCCAGGGAATTCTGTCTCCTTCCCTGTAACTTTCTGACTTTTAATAGCTTTGTCATACTAACTACTTTACTTTGCCTCCTGCCATTCAGTTTCCTAATCTGTAAAATAGGACTAATTATCCTTGTGCTACCTGCTTCATAAGGTCATTATTGGGGGGAAAAAACAAGTACTTGATGAACCTTAAAGTACTATATGAATATGAGTAGTAGTTTAGTAGTAATTAGCTATTATTATTATTATTATCATTATTGTTATTTATTTTATCAATTTGGATATAATTGGTAAGCAGCCATGGCATAGTAGATAATGTCAGTTTCCGAGTCAGAAAGACTTAGATCTAAATCTAACTTCCAGCACATTTTGGCTATGTGACTTTGGGCAAGTCATTTAACATTTCAGAGTTATAGACAATTCAGGAAAAAAAAAGCCTTCCGGGACCTGCAACCCAGAAGCACCAATACTTCAAATCTTTGAAATGCCAGCAACTCTAAAATGCCAGTGCCAGGTTCAAGAACTATGGAACAAAGTGGTACAGGTCACCAGTATAAAGACACCGTACATTTTGGGAGCTGTGCAGCTCTCCACCAAGCCTGAAAGAAGAACAAAGCATTCAGCTGGGGCCAGTTCTGACCACCCAAAAAATCAGTCGGGGCAGAGACCTATACTGATGATGAATTGCCCAGTGTGGGAGAAGGCTGAGATGCTTTGACATCCATCCCCTAAGAAAATATTACCCATAGAGAAGGGAGTAAAAAATGAGCAATAAGGAAAATATGGGGTCAGGGGAGAGACTGAAAGTACCAAAGATTCTAGGAAGGTGAAATCTCAAAGACCTTGAAAATAAACAGATAAATAGGAAAAACAGTAGCAACAAAATAAAATATGACCTCCAGATCTAGAAAGGGAGTTCTGAGAGTAAATACTACAAAATGAAGGAAACACTTGATGAGACAGAGCACACTGTGGAAATTAAATTTGGAACTATAATACACTTTTGCCGAGTGTTTTAAAAGAGAAATGAGAATTATGAGAGTAGCATTTATGTCAATGAGCAGAATCTAAAAAAAAATTGAATCTGCAGTGGCAAGACTCACCAAAGAAACGAACGAGATTAAGAACACAAATAAACAGAAATGAAAGACAATCTAAAAGAAAAGGAGCAAAAAAACAAGAATGTTAAAAGAAAATATGTTGACTATGCAAGCAAACAGAGGATGCATAGAGAATAAAAAGGGATCATAGGTCTCTCAGAAGAACAGAACAGGGAAAAAAATTACTAATGCCATAATGAAGGAAATCATAGAAGACAATTGCCCAGAACTTATGAATATAGAAATGAAATTCCAATTAATTTAAAAAAAAGAAAGAAAATGAAATTCCAATCAAAAGATTTACAGATTGCTTCCAGGGGAAAAAAATCTCAAGGCTGCAAACACCAAGACACATACTGGTTAAATTTAACGATTCACTTTAGTGACAAGTTCTTCAAGTCATCAGGAGAAAGATTTTCAAGAACAAAAGAAAGGATGTAAACTAGGAAAAATAGGAGGGAATGTAATAATGTGCCCTACAGAGCACTGGAGCTCAGGATGTAGACCAGGGTGACTTATCCTGCAAATTTGAATCTAACAATGGAGGACAAAAAAAAAAAAAAAAAGAATGTTCACTAGTAAAGAAGAGTTTGAAACTTTCTTGAAGAAAACCAGAAATAAAGAGATTACTTGCTGTTTAAACATCCCAAACAACAGAAATACAGGAGGGATGAATAAATGCAGAGAGCAACAGAATAGAAATGCCAGTAAAAGACTTCTTTCTAAATGTATTCAAGGAGACAGAGTGAAGCTGGAAATCTGGGAGAGGCAACAGTGAAGAGGGGGACAGATGGCATTATGGACAGAACTCGGTGACATCCTACATGTGGATGCTCCCTTTGTGGAACTACATTACAATATGGGAGGGTACATGAAGGGGAGGGAGGAGAGCAAGGGAATAGAGAGAAGTCAATGGCATGCTGGTGTTGAATCAAGGACTAGTGGTGAGGGAAAGTCTCAGAAACCTAAGAGCCTACAGGAGAGTGAGGAATAGAGAGGGAAAGATTAAAAAGTGGAGGAAAGAGGCCCAACTTGGGAGGAAGGGTCTTTCTAATCGATGCTCCTATGGGTAAAGGGGGATGAGGACTTTATACTGGATGAGACCTGAAGGATCTGATGCTTGAGAAGTCTAATGTCCTGAGAGGTGGGGAGTTGGAACCCCTATGGAGAGTGGTACTTAGAAGAATGGAGAAGCATAGACCCAGAAAGGCAAATGTAAGGGGGGAAAGACCAACAAGAGAGGGTATAGATGTGTGGTGGGGCTGGAGGGAGAAAAGGACCTGCCATGGGGCAGGTTCTCCTCTGATAGCTGTAATAATTTGAATTGTACTGAGAGTGAGACACAATGGAAAAGGGGAATCCATGGGGTAAGCCCTAAAAAAGCCATGGCAGAAAGCTCCTAGAGGGCAGAACTCATAATGGATACCTTGGAAGCTTTAGTTGTATGAAAAATACAATGAAAAAAGAGAGATCATATGGTTATAGTGGTCATGAATCTGACAATGAATATAAACAGAAAAATAAGTTAAATAGTGAAGAGAGAGAAAGAAATCCTTTTTGAAAAGGAGCACAAAAATGAAATTTAAAAAAAGAGCACTAGCTAAAGGGGAAGAGAAGAAGGGGGAAAATCTATCTGAGTAACTGAAAGTGAAAAGAGGAGACAGAAATATATGGCCAGATAAAAGGATAGAGGAACTAATAAACAATTTGGAATTATGTTAGAAAAATGTCCATGCATTTTAATCAAGCACTAAATCAATCAACAGGGATTTGTTAAGATCCTGCTATATGCCAAGCACTGTAATGTGCTGGGAATGCAAAGGCAAAAGTGAAAAGTCCCTCCATTTAGAGAGCTTATATTCTGAGAAGGCAACATGTGCATGTAAATATATACAGGCTATATAAAAACACAATATATTTTTGAAAAAGAGGACACTGCTGGAGTCAGCTAAGTAGCACAAGGAATAAAGCACTGGGCCTGGAGTCAAAAAAACCTAAATTTAAATCTGGCTTCAGATGCTTAACAGCTGTGTGACTCTGGTCTAGTCACTTCTGTTTGCTTAAGCTTCCTCCCTTGTAAAAGCGAGTAATCACAAACCTATACCTTCTTTTATGGAAACCTTCCTCAGGACATATTCCTTGACATGTTTGGTGTGTAACCCCTAACTTAGTGTCAATAGTCCTTCAAAAGTTCAATGATCAGGGTGGCCCATATAGCCAAAGCTATGGGGACTTACCAGGTCCTGAGTGGGGCCCTCATTAATCAGGTGAAACAGTTGTAATTATTCAGTTTTGCAATCATTATTTCAATCAGGCACAGCCAATTCCTATATTTTACACAATTATAACTGAAAACCAAATGAGATGATATTCGTAAAGTTCTTAGCACAGAGATTGATAGATAGTAGGTGCTACATGGATAGTATTATTTTTTCTTAATATCATTAGTGCAAATTGGATTATATGTGATCAGGCAGTGGGTCATTAAATATTTATTAATGCCTACTATGTGCCAAGCATTGTGTTAAGTCCTGAGGATACAAAAAGAGGCTAAAGACAGTTGCTATCCTCAAGGCTCTCATGGTCCAGCTGGGGAAAGGACAAGCAAGCAAGTATGTACAAACCATATACAGGATAAATAGGGGTTAAGATAGGCTGTAGAACATGAGATTTTACTTGGAACTTAAATGAAGTCAGGGAAGCCAGCAGGTGGAAATGAGCAGAGGTGCAAAGCATGGGGGAACCGTAAGAGAAATCACTTTATGGAATTCATTATTTACCCTAGGAACCTAGCTTTAATTTCAGATATGTTAAAAATCCTGCAAACCTTTCTGTGTAAATTAAAATATCTAATACTTTGCATATAATAATTTCAATTCAACAAACCCTAATTAAGTAATTGCTACCAATGAGTCACTATGCTAGGCATTAGGGGTACAAAAAACAAAATAACCACAGTCCCATCGCTTAGGAAGCTTACTTTATACTGGTGGGCACAAAGGGACAACAAGTATACAGTGCTATTGGGATGTTTAAAAAGTTCAAGAGACATAGTCTCTGGGTACTTGCTTTATTAATAATGCTAGCACTTTATTAATAAAAGGAATGCTCATTTGGCCATCTCTCTTGCACCAAAGACAAATCATGGTGATGGACTCACAATTTATATGACCTTGGAAGAGTGGGTGTTCCGAAGGGTGACAATCAACTCTGATTGGTTAGCAATTAACAAGGGTGAATGAAGATTATAATGAGAAATGAATCTATTCTAATGAGAGGCTGAGGGATGTAACTTTGAATGTGTCGTTTACTTCCAAATCGCCCCAGCCTCGGGAAATCTAGACAAAGGATCCATATCCCCCACCCAAGTCTGAGCAGATCACATGGAACCAGAAGTTTCACCTTAGATTAAATTATTTGTAAGGTTGGGTGGGGCAGCAATAACTAGGTTAAGGAGAATATTAATCATATCTGTTCTCCTCATTCCTGTCCTTCAGAGGCTGAGCCTTGAAATAAGAACTTTAGAAAAAAGGGGAGAACTCTGGATCTCCCCAAATCATTGGTTAGTAATAATCATTTCTCTCACTATGTTTGGAGAAGCTCATCACCAAAGAGCTGTCTGCCAGGTAATGAATTCTTTTGACAGTAGTGTAAGAGTCCTTACCTTCAGCATTGGTAGACGGAGTGCCTATGATTAAATATATCACATATATCCTTAAGTTTGTATAAGGACTGAGGAAAAGTGGTACAAAGAGGTGATATTATGAGAAAGAGCTAGCCAGAGAGAAGTTTTCTTAGAAGAAATAGCTCCAGAAAACATGTTTTGAGTATAGGAATGCACATGACTGGGAAACAGCATAAGGTAGTAGTGGAAAGAACACAAGACTTGAACCCGGAAGTACAGGATTCCAGAGCTTACTGACCACAGGAAAAATCACTTCTCTGAGCTTCAGTTTTCCCTTATGTAAGATGAAGATAATGAAACTTGCATAATTTGTCTCACCAATTAATGAAGTGATTGGGGATCGAAGCATTTTGCAAATTGTAAAGGGCTAAGTATCTTTGGACTATTGTTTACTTTAATTGATGGGGGTATAAGTCAGGAGGTGATGGAGGTGGGAAAGAAGGTGAAGACTATTCCAATCAACCAACACTTAAACAAATGGGGTGATAAATGGGAAAACAGGAGCAAGCCCCCTTGACGTACAAACCATTTATTTGTTCTTCATCCTTAGGAACTAATTCTCCAGTTAAGCTTAATGATCATCCCTTAATCCAATAGAAGACATGACTGTTGGAGAACACATGTAATGGGGCAGATACAGGTCAATTGTTCAAAGATGCTGCCTTGGACATTGTGAACCATTTTCTTCCTCCACCTCCTCCACTTCCACCTCACCCCCACCCCTCTGCTTAAGAAATTTGCTTTCAGTTAGGAAGAAATTTTTGTGAACTAAGAGAATTCTAGGTCCCCTCTATGAATTCGTTATTCTCTTCCAGGATAACTTGAAAACAAGAAAATCTTGGACCAGATGGTCTTTCCCATGTTGGATTAATTTTTAGGTTCCACCTCTGGATCAAATGTAAAGTTTTTTTGTTTTTTGTTTTGTTTTTTTTGTTTGTTTGTTTGTTTTTAAAGCAATTGGGGTTAAGTAACTTGCTCAAGGTTACACGGCTAGTCATTATTTATACGTGGGTGCTCATTTTCTGAGGCCGGATCTGATCTCGGGTCATCCAAACTCCGAGGCCGGCGCTCTTACTCACTGCGCCACCTAGCCGCCCCTTTAGGGCAATTGGGGTTAAGTAACTTGCCCAAGGTTACACGGCTAGGTTTTTGTTTGTATGGATTAAGTGTCGGAGGCCGGCTCCGCCGGTTCCGAACTCAGGTCCTTCTGATTCCAGGGCCGGCGCTCTATTCACTGCGCCACCTAGCCGCCCCCAAATATAAAGTTTTAATCAGTAAGCATTCTACTTGTCTGAAAATGTATTTAGTAGGTCGAAAACAGCAAGGAGGAAATAATCCACATAGAACTCTCCCACAGCAGGTGTTCAGCAAGTTCTTCCAATGTAAGTGATTCTCCAATGTTAACTTTTTTTATGCTTTGGAAGAAAAGAGTAATTGCTTCTCAGGGATTCATACTAATAACTTTTTATGTGGTGCCAAATGATGGAGCACACTGTCACCAATGAAAAATTTATTTTGGACAAAACAGTTTCCTTTTTTAGCCTGTTTTTTGTTGGAAGGAAAGGTGTCCATGAGCTACAAGCTAATCTGCCTCCCCTTCTCCATCCTTCGACAATGTCATAAACCTCTGGTGTTGCCTCGGCAACCTGGCAATTGCTTTCTGGCCCTCTGGAACATCTGTGATCTTTCAGGTTGCCTAATTCTTTTTGATGTTTTTATAATTTAGGGAATAGAAAACTCCAGTCCATGTGCTAAAACTTGGCCCAGCATTAGTCATAGAGTCTAGGATGGGTAAAGGGGAATAATACAAAGTGAGACTGAAAAAGTAGCAAGGTGACTAATTACAGAAAGTTTTAAATGTCAGGATGAGGAGTTTGTATTTCATCCAATGGGGAGCCACTAAAAGTTCTGGAGTAAAGGGGTGAAAGACTTGGTCAGACTTGTGCCTTAGGAAACTGATCTTGTAAGCTGTGTGGATGGTGGATCAGATAGGGAAAAGCCTATAAAGAGGAAGCCCTGGTAGAAGGCTGATCTATTGCACACATGTGATAAGTGCTAGAGTAAGGATGGTAGCCTTGTGAATGTACAGAAGAGGAAAAATAGGAGCGCTGTTATTATAGAATGTCTCCAGCTCTTCACTTTTCTTGAAAATGCCATAGTTAATGACTGATATCTTATAAATTTATTGAATCCCCTATTCCATTCTCCTTGATATTATCTTTGATATATGGGTACCTCCCATCTCTTTGAATAGGGAATAGCTTCCCTATTGTCCACCTAGCAGCCAGTAGTAATATTCATGTCTCAGAAGGGTCATAAGACTAAAGAGGAGCTTTCCATCACAGACATATGGCAGGACCCTCTTGATCCAAAAATATTGTTCTCCAAAGTATGAAGTGGAATGGATAAGAGAAGTAACTTTCTGTTCACTTAATGGGAGTCAGATTTACATTGTTTCTGACTATGTACACTGGCAGTACTTCCACTGGAGATAGACAATTCTATTCCTATATTTCTCTCTCTTCCCTACCCACTGGCTAGAACAGCGCTCTCAGTCAACAGGGGTCAAACACTCTGTGCTAAGTGCTGAGAATACAAAGAAAGTTAAAAAAAAACATGGTCCTAGCCCAGGATATTGGAATAGTATTAGAAAAGTAACAGCCAACAGTGGAGAGAGTGCCTAGGGGTGCAATTATATTTTAGAGACCCAAATTTCTATGATCAGATAATGGAAACAGTGTGAAGGAAAGAGTGCTAGAATGAAAGGGGTTCAGTTAATATAGGGGCAGTGTCCATATAGCACAATGGAAGTAGGATGAGGGAGGGACTGACCTGAGTGGGGACGAAAGGATAAGAATCTTTAACAGGGAAGATAAAACACACACACACACATACATACATATACACACATGCATGTATGCATATGTATACATGTGTTATATGTTGCATTCTATATATTGCCTACTTACACATACATGTATATATGTGTGCATATATATACCTACATGTATGTATACATGCATACTTATATTAATTATTTTATAGCTATCAGTATAATTATGCTATAGAAAAAATAATAATTTTCCAAAGTCTCAAAAATCCTCAGTAGCTGCTTCTGGCCTCTAGGGTAAAACACAAAGTACCCAAGCTGTCATTTAAAGCTCGCCACATTCTGACTCCAGGCTTCTTTTCAGCATTCTGGTGGGCAAAGAGGAGGCTCCAGAGATTTCTGAGCAAGAGTGATATGGCTGAGATCAATGCATAGAAAAGATTAGTCTCACAGTTTTAGAAAGTGGTATGGAAGCATCAAGTGAATAGAGAGAGGACAAGAACTTTTGGAGACTAGAGTAACAATCTGGTTAGGCTTCAGGAAGTTCCTTTGGGAAGGAGTAGCATTGAAGAGTCTTTGGACCAGAGGAAATGCCAAGAGGGATCACAATGCTGGTTGTAAGACTTGATCAGATTCTATTAGGCTGGTTTTTGTTTTTTATTCAAAAGATTCTGGCTACAGTCATTGAACTTGGAGAGGAATGCTGAACTGTGCCCGTTCCCATAGGAACCTAACTACCCACCTCACTTCTGAAGAAAGCTGGAGGTAGAAAGCCAAAGAGATGTCTAAGCTCATGGGAGGCTAAGAAGGGCCCCAATAACATCTTAAGTGGCTGGAAAACCTCTTCACTGACCAATTTACCCAAGCACTGTCCTTGCCCTCTGTCAGTCTCAGTCCCTTTGTAGGTCTTTTGGCTGATACGCACCCAAGGAATCTTAACTGTATATCCCTAAACCCTCCTCCCTCCACCCTTGCTGAGGACTCTGATGAACTCATCCCTGGGTGTTCTGAGTGAGTAGTTCATCTGGTTGATTCAAGATGCTAATGAATCTTGAACTATGAGCTTGGATCCTGTATTCATCATAGCCAGATGCTATGCCCACACCTTTATGCCCACAGCAAGGTGCACCAGCAATAGCCAACGGGATGGCAATGTAGAAGAGAAGTAAGAACACTAAGCTAGAGGGCAGAAAGTCTTATTTTGAGTACTGCCTCTGCAAATCACTAACTACATAACCTTAAGTGGGCACCTAGGTGGCATAGTGGATAGAGCACCAAGACTGGAGTTAAGAAGACCTGAGTTTAAATCTTGCTTCAGATACTTACTAGCTGTATGACCTTGGGCAAGTCACTTAACCCAATTTGCCTCAGTTTCCTCATCAATAAAATGAACTGGAAAAGGAAATGGCCAATCACTCCAATACCTTTGCCAAGAAAACCCCAAATGGTGTCACAAGGAGTCAGACACAACTAAACAACAACATAATCTAAAGTATTGATAACTTTTGTTTTCATATCAATTTTATTTTCAAATGTATCCTTCTTCCTCTCCTACTCAGAAAACAATCTCCTATAACAACAAAAAAAAAAACAGAAAGAAAAAAATGAGTTCATCAAAACTAGGCAATACATCAACCAAGTCCCATAGTCTATGAAATGTTTTGCACCCATAGGCCTTTGCTTCTGCAAAGAAGGAAAATAGGTGCTTTTTCTTATCTCTATTTTCTGGACAATCATGGCCATCATAAGGTGTTGGTGGTCTCATCATTACATTTTTGTAGTTGTGTACATTTTTCCTGGTTTTGCTTAGAACCACTTGGCAATCCCCCATGTTCTTTGAATTCTTCCCACTCATTGTTTCTCATGGAATTGTGCTATTCTATTCCTTTATCCCCAATTTTAGTTTTTTTTCCCATAATAAATATTTACTTTATATCCAATTCTTACTGTATAGCCTTTTTGATGATAATCTTAAGACTTTATTTTATCTATAAAAAGAATATCATTCCCAAGGATAAAATGAGGTAAAGTCTACCAAATCCTTGGTAACTAACAATAAAGCACTAAGCAAATATTGTCTTGTATTTGTTCTTTTGTGTGTGTGTGTGTGTGTGTCTTTTCTTCAAACAAATTGTAAGCTCCTTGAGGGCAAGGGACACATTTATTTTCGTTATATTCCCTAAAATCTTAGCTGTGAGTAAGGGGACTATAGTAGTCACCTGTACATTCGTATTGACTGATTGATGTTCAACATTTATGAGTACAGGAAAAATAAAGCAAATGGCATATCCTCCCAGAAGAGGCTGAGTTTTGTCATTTTCTCATATGAAATACAGTAAAGTATGTCTTTTTGTAGGATGTTCATAATGGATATCTTGGCATTACTTTTTTGCTGGGACGTTTCAGACAAAGAGCATTAGTAATCAGGACACCTAATGTAGCCTAATGGAAGCATTAATTGTATGTGCAGATAAAACCTTTGTATTCTGTTCCTCAGACCCTGCCCTCATTACCTTCACCCTGTAAAGGACACATTTTGTTGTTCCCACATGCCCTATATCCCTCTCTTTCTGCTATGTGACAGTGTGTCTCTCAGTAATCTCTTTTAATTCATTATCTTCATGCAATCAGACTCTGTGATCTGGATGGGTTTGGGGCTTTGTGGAGTGAGGATTCCTGGGGCCCAGGTGGAAAACTGTAAATACCTGAATCAACTCCTACAGAAAGCAGCAGCAGCTTTGCTTTGCCCAGAATGGTTGGCATGCTTTCTGAGTGCACATTTGGGATGCTTAAAATACCAATGCAACCCACATAGCAAGACAGGCTTGTCAGCGAAATCCTGACAGGTTGGAGCAGCTGACATTCTTGAGAAGGGCTTGTCTTTCCTCTATATTCTGCTGCCATGTGGAATTCATGTCTGAGGCCTCTTTAGTAGTCACAAGGATGCAGGAAGCAGATAATGAAGTGAGAGGCCAAGAATCTCATAGTGAATTTGATGTTTGTGTTGAGAAAATACTGAGAAGGGAAGGAAGAGAGGGGGTGCTGTGACATGGGAAGCATTCCCAGCCTGCAGTTCCTGGGGTCAGAGCTTCCAAGTTTCAAGCCAAGTTTCAACATCTGATTTGTTGCTGACTGTCAATCTTGTCTGAACCTACAGACTGGGCCTGGGACTGGGACTGGGCCTGCTGGGATCAAGGCAAGTTATCAATGAGTATTTATTTATTTATTGAGCATCTTCTGTTTACCCAGAACTGCAAAAAGGAACTTGTAAGTCATGGCCATTGAGTGGATAGAGCACTGGGCTTGGAATCAGGAAGACTCATCTTCACAAATTCAAATCTTATCTCAGGCATTTACTAACAGTGTGACCCTGGGCAAGTCACTTAACTCAGTTTGCCTCAGTTTCCTGTAAAATGAGCTGGAGAAGGAAATGGCAAACCACTCCAATATTTCTGCCAAGAAAACCCCAAATGGGGTTATGGAGAGTCAGACACAACTCAACAACAACAAATATTAGTCACACTCCCAGACTATAAAAGATAATCATGAGAGGAGATACCCAATATACATGAACCAATCAGGCTATTTGGTACAATGAAGGGAGTGCTCACTAGCTCAGAAATCAGAGGACCTAGATTCAAATCCTGATACTTATTACCTCTGTGTCCTCAGAGAAGTAACTTCACACCTTTGGGTCTTGGTCTTCTCATTTGAAAAATGAGGGGTTTGAGCAAAATGCCTCCTTCTAGCTCTAGATCTATGATCCCATGTATGAGAGTGAATGTGGTGTCACAAAAAGAGCACTTGAAGAGGAGCCTAGGACTTTCTAGATCCTTCCAGATCTCTGCTGAGGCATGTCATTTTGCCTTTAGTTTCCTCACCTGTGAAATGGGCAGGGGAAGTCAGTAAAGCTAAGTGAACTCTTAAGTCTCTCCCAGTCCTAAAATTCTATGCTACAAAATTCTGAGGTCTAAATTTTGCAGTACAGAGGGTCTAATAAGAGTTCAGACAGTAGAACAAACTATTGTAGCAGCTGGAGGGGAGTTTAGCAATGATATAATCCAGTTCCCTCATTTTATAGATAGGAAAACTGAAGCCCAAGATGTATCAAGTGGCTTCTTCAAGGTTATATAGCTAATGAATGAGAGAGGTAGAATTTGACTCCAAAGCCAAGAGAGGCACAGTGTAAGAAGCATGTGGCCAAGGCAATCTGCACCAGTAGTGCTAAAGCCTCCCCTTACTCTCCTATGATGCCTTGGCTCTGCTCTTCACAGGAATGGCATAGAATTGGTACACCTGGATTTCAGCAAATCTTTTGAAATACATTTTCATGTTCATCTCACACTCAGAAAATTGACAAAGATAATAAAATGTGGGAATAATCAATGTTAGAAGGGCTATGGAAAAGCAGGTGTATGAATACATTTTTGGTGGAACTGTGAATTGGTTCAAATGTTCTGGAAAGCAATTTGTAATTTAAAGAAAATTACTAAACATCCATATATTTTAACCAGGAGGTCCAACTGCTTGGCATCTGTTTTCCTACCCCCACCCCAAGAATATCTCTTGAATGAAGAAGGAAAGATAACATATAAATCAAAATATTAAAGCAGCATTTTTTTTAGTAATAGCAAAGAATTAGAAACAAAGTAGATGTCTACAAATTGGGGAATGGCTTAGCATATTATGGTACATTCATATAATGGAATAGTATTATGGCAGCATGAAAAATATGATTATGAAGAATAGATGGTATATTATTATACTCTTATTTGAACTAATCCAAAGTGAAAAGAATACAATGAATACAACAGTGTAAATGGAAAGACCAGTAACCCTGGTTGCCATATAGTTACAATGACCAAGCTTGTCTCCAAAGAAGAGATGAGAAAATGAGCCTCTCTCTCCACTTTACAGAGGTAAGATACCCAGTGAGAAATTTACTATACCATTAGATATGTTAGTCAATTTTACTGAGTTATTTTTTTCCTTTTCTGTTCTCTTTGTAAAAAAATTAATTTTTTTGGATAAGAAGAGCATATTTGTAAATAAAGTGATGTAAAAATAAAAGATATCAAGTAAAAAAATGTTTTTTATAAAGAACAAAGCCTTTCAGAAGATCCTCATTGATAATATCTATGGATGTATATTGGAAAAAATGCAAAGAGATGTACACTGTAACAAATGTACTCAGAGTATTGATTAATAAATCTCAAACAGGAAGGAATCTTCTAATGGACTTTTATAGTATTCCATCCTGGAACCTCTTCTGTTGCATACTTTTTATCAATAACTTGGATGAAGACAATGATGGCATTCTTACTGTATCTGCACATTCAACAAAACTAGGAGGGATAATTGCTAACTTATTGAATGTCAGAATTAAGACCCAAAAAGATCTCTACAGATAAGAATAATGAGAAAAACATAAGATGGAATTTAGTAGACCTAAATATAAAGTTAAGTTCAAACTATCAAAAGTGAAATATTAGAGGGATTTCACAAACAATTCATGTGAAAAAAACTTGTGAACTTTAGCAAATTCAAAATGCAATCAATATACACCAATAGTATAACATGACTGTCAAAAAATTAAAAAACTAATCTTCAACCACAATAATATAAAGAAAAAGGTAAATGCTCTTATTTGACCACATCTGAATTATTATTGAATTTGGGGAGTCATATTTGACAAGCTGTTATTGATCATGATCTTGGCTCTAACAAACCAATTTCAGCATTACTCCCAGATCAGGAATCAGGTCTTTCTCAGAATTTAATCTCTTTTATTTAATGGATTTTCTGTCCAGTACTTTCTGAAATGCTTCTTAAAGAAAATTAATTCTACATGTGAGGTTCTGTATAGTTTATATGCCTTTTGCCATTCATTTCTTACTCATAAGCATGAAAAATTGGCATTATTCTCAATGTCCTCCCCTATTCACATCTGCACGTTGAATTCATTGAGTGTATGTTGACTTAACCCAGATGGCTTAAGGGCATCTCTCATAAAATGTTCTACACTTTCATTCTCTCCAACAGAGATAGGTATATATAGTCTGCAATTTTTTCTGACAGTTTTTTTTGTAGGTGCTTATTTTCACTTATTTGCAGTGCTAGTAGGCATTATGAAACAAGATGGTAAGACATTGTTGCCTCAGACATTTGATAACACCAACTATACTAACACTTGATTTGCCTCTACAAGAACCAGCAAGTCATCTTTTCATTCCACCTCAATTTGCTTTTGTCTTCTACTCACGCTGCTTTGTTTTTAGGGAGAATGACAAGCTATATATGATGCAGTCAATATTCATAATCTATTGCCATAACAATAAACCATACCTGAAGCTTTTTCAACATGGTAAAATATGCCTTAGCTTTTAGTGATAGACTGAGGGAAGGGAATAGCCATTCAAAAATTCTGTGTCATTTCCCTGATATGATAAATCACTGGAATAGAATCTATGGTAAAAACAAACAAACAAACAAATAAACAAATAAATGAATGAATGAATAAGTAAATAAATAAGAGAAGATGTGGCAAGTTATTGAGACAACTCCAACCTGACATTTAAATTGGCTGTTGACACAAAAATGGGAAATTTATCAAATATATTAGCAATAGATATTGGTGCATATTATCACTATTTCCTAAGAAAACTTAACTGATTGAAATCATTTATAAGAATGAGACCAAAAGAGTATAGAAATTGCCCCATCCAAGAAACACAAAATCTCTTTGACAAACAGGAACCAAGGTCAACATTGATTTGGAAATCTTATGGAGTAAGCACAATGAAATATTATTTTTATAAACAGTTTCATTTCATAAAATAGTCAAAAGCATGGAATATAAAAATAAGTTTATAGAAGAAAGCTTGCTGAAATCTTCAATTAAACTACATCATTGCAAGAACATCTAATGATGAAACTATAAAGAAGAAAAGAAAAAATAGAAACCATCTGTCAATGTCTTTAAAATCAAATATTTGTCTTGATCCATGACAGTGGAGCCACCACATTTGGACTCTAACATCAGAGAACCAAATGTACTACATGAAGAAGTAAAATTTGCACTAATGAAAAAAAAAAGAGATGGAAAAAGAAATTGAACTAGACCAAGTAGACAAAGGAGGAGTCTATAAGAAGGCAATCCAACCATAAAGGCCTTATGGAATTGATTCCCATAATATTTGAAATATAAAAAGATACCAAATGTTTGTAAAATTATGAATTGTATTGGTATAGAGAGGAAGTGGCCTTCTAGAAAATACTAATATTAATACCAATGTACAGATCAATTTTTAAATTTCTATATGATAACTATATGATAATGAGAATAATTCACATTTATGTCTAAGATTTAATAAAGTATAAGAAGGGAATAGGCAATCTTTCATAAGTGATATTTTATGGGAGACAATATCTTTTTAGTAACATTGTTTACTGAAAGATGCAAAGAATATGATATCCAACTGTGTTTATTGTTTGATATAAAAATATTCATTTGGTAGAGAGAAATGTTACCTTTAAGTCTTTCTTCCAATAAGTCTCCCATACAAATGTTAAAATCTTGCCAACTTCTTGGAAAATATGGAGATAATTTTGAAGATTTCTTGATCATTAATATAAAATGAAACATAAAATGAGGAGACATGTTCCTGACAGCTGTTTGCTTTTGTAATGTTGGCTATCCAATGCAAAGTGAGGGAGTCCCTAAAGAGGAAGTCCTCTGAATATATCAATTTGCCAATGGTATTGTACTTATCTTATCAAGACCTGTAAAACTGCAAGGTCTCCAAAATGGGATCTATAATCACTAAAAAGATTTCCACTTGATTATCCATAGTGGATGAATAATGACTATTATTGAGTAATCATCATCATCATCTTAGTAACAACAGCTAACATTTATATAGCACTTCAAACTTTGCAAAATACTTTACAATATCTCATTTTATCTTCACAATCCTGTTAAGCGCTATTATTAACCCCATTTTATAGATGAAGAAATTGAGACAAGCAGAAGTTAAACAACTTGCCCAAAGTAATACAGCCAATAATTGTCTGAGGCTGGATTTGAATTCATGTCTTCCTGTCTTCCCATACCCTACCCATCACACCACCTTAATGAGGGGATTAAATGGGGTCACCTCTGGGAAATACTGCAATATTTTTTAAAAACCTCAGCTACTCCCTGAATGAAATATCCATTTTTAACATTAGTCTTCTTCCAGTATACCTACAATATACCCAAAGGGAAATGGAGAGAGTTATGCAAAATAACACAAAGGATGTCACCAGACAGATTTATGACCAGAAAAGTAGTAGACTGGTCATAGGATGAAGAATATCCAGTAGACAACCTATTTGCTCCATTGGTATCTGCAAAGGTTCAAGAGACATAGAGCAATGTCTCCAGCATGTTGGATAGGCTCTCTGTGGAAGATTTATGGTAGGATGCAAAAAATAGTTATACCAAATGAATTGCGATCTCAACTACTGGAGGAAAAAATTCACATTAATGAGATCACAAAACTATTGAAGTATGAAAGCATTAATAAGGGCAACCTGGACACTCTTCAATGCAAAGATTGGTTAAGGAGAGAAGACATGTGTGACCTAAAAATAGAAGAAAAGATGAAAATCAACTTTTTACAAATATTTGAAAAGATATTGTACAGAAGGGAGAAGATTCACAAAGGTAGATTTCAGGTCAATATATTTTAATATATCATAAAAATTAAAACTATTAACAACTAAAAAATTAAGTTAAATTAAAACTATCAAAAACTAAAAAAATAAAACTATTAAAATCTGGTCTACCTCAGAATATTTTTCTTATAGAAACTTTTGCCTGTTATTTCTGGTTCTGCCCTCTGGCACCAAGCAGAACAAAGCTAATATTGTTTCTATATGACAACTCTTAAAATATTTGAAGACATCTATCATGGTCTCCTAAATCTTCTCTTCTCCAGTCTAATCATCCATCCCTGGTTCTTCTAATAATACTTTATGAAATGGACTAAAGGCACTTTGCCATTTTTGTTGCTCTCCCCTACATATTCTCCAATTTATCAATACCCTTCCTAAAATATGTCACCTAGAATTGCACATAAAATTTCACTTTGGGAATGATCAGAACAGAGAAAAGTAGGACGAGGGTCACTGCCCTTGTACTGACCATTATTCCTCTCTTAACATAGCCTAAGGTGACGTTAGTTTTTTTGGGATGCACTGTTAACTCATCTTGAATTCACAGTCTATTAAGATTTCCAGATCTCTTTCAGAGGAATTGCTCTCTGGTCAGGTCGCATCTACATTCAACTTGTTAAATTAATTTTTGGCCACAAAAGTTTCAACTTTGCATTTATCTCTATAAATATCTTTTTATATTTAGCACAACCTTCCTGACTCTCTAATTTGATGCATCTTTGCTAGTCATTTGTCTTCAGTAAATTTAATAAGCATGCCATCTGTGCTTCTATCCAAGTCATTGATAAAATCTTTAAGCATCATAGGACCAAGCAGAGATCTCTGGAGCACTAATATAGAAACCTCCTTTCAGGTCAGCATCAAACCATTAAATACCACTCTTTGGATCTGTCTACCAAATCCACCAAAACTATAGATCCATCAACCTGTAATCCTGCACCCCAGACCTTCAAACTTGTCAATCTTGTCAGTCAGCAAATAAATAATCAGACAGTAGATAGGAAAATATTGAAGATAAGTGATAGAATCAGGGTGAGAGAGGAGGCAGTCTGCTAGAACAAATGATATAGAATGGCATCACTTATACAAGTAGAGGGATTTTCCATGGCAAGGAGAAGGGACTGCCTCATTATGGGAAACAAGAGGGAAAGAAAAGATAATGGTGGAAAGTATCTGGGTGATGTGAGATGAGGGAGGTGAAAGACCTCAATTTTCAGTAAAATATGATGCAAAATTCTCAGATAAGGGTGGGGGGGGCAACCATAGAAAGTTTGAGGTTGGATGAAGAGGTTTAGAAAAGAATTACCTTACTGGGGTATAGAAGCCCATCTTGCCCTTCTAGAAAGTTAGGGGGTGATGGGGGAGGATGTAAGAGAGAACAGATTGGGGGAAGGGATCAGTAGGATAGATATTTTGGGGTGGGGGTAGGAGAAAAAATATAACTCAAAATCTTGTGGAAATGAATGTTGAAAACTAAAAATAAATAAATAAATTAAAAAGAAAAGAAAAGAATTACCTTGCAGTTAATCCACTATCCTACCTGACACAATGTTCCTCATCATTGACAATGACGCTCATTGCAGTAAGTGGGACAATAAGTATAAAAGGATCGCCTATAAGTAGTGAGGGCCCAGTTGGGGTTATGTAACATAAATTAGTAGTGGAATTAATCATAATGGCTTCATTAATTTCTCCTGCTTTGTTATGCAGTGTCTGTGCAAGAACAAAGGCAGAAGATAGTAGGAATGATCCAAAGTTGAGACTTGGTAGGGCACAATCAGTAACATGATAAGGGGGTAAAGGACTCAGAAGAGAGCAGAAGAGAGTTGTTTCACTGAGTGGTCAAGATGGAGAAGGGAGGAGAAGGGAGAATATGGAGTGAACTGGAAGATATGACTGTTCAGTCATTCTCAGTGATCAGACACGACTGAAAAAAATGACAAGAAGATATTGTCTCTCCCATGGAATGTACATTCCTTCTTTGAGGGTAGAAACTCCCTTTTTTTCCTTTTCTTTGTATCCCTGGTGCTTACTACTATGCCCAGAACATAGAAAGTGCTTAATGAATGCTTGTTGATTGAATTTCCAATTTAAATTGTTTTTGGTTAAATGTTTAAAGACCATAAAAATACATTTTAGGAGTCCTAATAAGTCAGGTAGGTGGTACAGTGTATAAAATTTTTAAACTGGAGTCAAAAAGACTTGAATTGGAATCCTGCCTCAGATACTTACTGACCTTAGACATGTCATTCAAACTTTCTCAGCCTCGGCTTCCTCATCTGTAAAATGTGGATCACAACAGCACCTACTTCACAGGCTTATTGTGAGGATCCCCTGAAATAAAATGTAAAAAAAAAAGTACTTTGTAAGCCTTAAAGTACTTACAGTACTTTATATACTTATATATTTAAACTTTGTATACTTTATATAGTACTTAAAATACTATATAAATGGTAGTTATTATTATAACAAAACGGCACAAGTGATCATCATGGAATCTGGAAAACCTGAGGTGGAATCATGCTTCAGACACTTATCAACTATGTGATCTTGGGCAAGTCACTTAACCCTCTCAGTCTCAGCTTCCTCATCTTTAAAATGGGTATAATAATAGCTCCTACCTCAGAGAGTTGTTGTGAGGATCAGATGTGAAATACATACAAAACACCTTGCAAACTTGAAAATGCTATATGAATACTACTATTATTAATTGCTATTTTGTTATTACAAATATTATTAGCATTTCATCCCTGACAAGGGGTCCATCTATCTTGTGTTTTAAGCTATCCTATGGAATTCCAGATTCTGTCTTCTGATACCAACTTCTTACAAGATTGTTCACTCCCTGAATATCTGTCTTTCTCTTCTAAAGTACTTGCCCATAATCAACAACAACAATGAAGACTCCACTTCGACCTCCAAGGTCTTCATTTTCTAGTTCAGGACCTCACAGTCCTTTGGAATTCTTTCTTTGGAAGTAGCATTTGTGCCCACTAGAAGGGGGTAGGAGTGATTTTGCTTTGACCCAGTTGGAGAGGTTCTTTGTTTCACCCTGAATACACACTCCAGCAAGACAGAAAGTCTCTTTATTTCCCCCTCCCCATTACCTTTTCATTTTCTATTCAAAACCTTTTAAAAATTTCTTCTATTCAAGAATCTGATAGATAGTTTTCTCATTCTCCTTCAGCAGGAAGTCACCGACCACCTCGTACCTCCCACTCATGTCCTCTCACCCTTTCCTGGATGTCCACTCTCCTAATAACACCTGTGGATTCACACCTTCATACCTTGGGGGATAAACATATATGCCAGTTCAGCAAAGGATCCAGCCATCCCCTATATAGGAAGAATCTTATGACCATCACTTAGCTCCAAGTGTATAGTGGATTTTCCTCGTCCCTTCTTTCTGTTTCACATTGTTCCAACTTCCATGCTCTTGGGATAATCAGTGAAGATTACCCTCTACAGCCTCTTGTGCCTGATTTTTTCCCCTTGAAGTACTTCTGTTTCCTCCATTTAAAAAAATTGCAACACTTGCAGCTCTCTGGCAACCTGAAGTATTGAGAGACATTTCTTAAATCTCATTTACCTTGTCTTCTAGGATGCTGACCAGCCTGCATAAATAGCATAGAGGGCAGTTTTTGGCAGAATGACAAACATCATAGACAGTACCTGATGCATAGTAGGCATTTAATCAATGTTTATTGATTGACTACTTTATGCAAGTCACTGTGAAATTCTTCTTCATGTCCATACTTGCTAGAGACAAGAGATTATAATCCTCTTTCTCTTGTATTCTTGGTAGGCATCCTTGAAAGAGAGTATAGTAGGTAAGAGTACAGTAGGTGTGTGGAAGATATGTTGGATTTTAAGTCAGGATGTTCAAATCCCACCTCTGGTAATAGCTGTAAGATCCTGGGTAAGTCAAAGTTTCTCTAAAACTCAATTTTCTCATCTGTAGTAATAGAGACTAGACCTGTAATCATTGGGACAGGGAACTCCCCATATGAGGAAACTTCCCTGTAAGTCATCTTATTAGAAGTGCCCAGAGCACTGAAGGCTTAAGTAACTTGTGAGTTATGCAGTCAGTGTGTATCAGAAGTGGTGTAAACCCTGGGCCTCCTGGTTTTGAGGCCAGATTTCTATTTGCTGTCTCATACTGTGTCTCCACCATATGCAAAAGGAAGAATAATTTAAGCACTTCCCTTACACAGTAGGTGAAAGGCATGCAAGGTTTGAAGTGTTGTGCAAATCCTAAGATGCTAATATTAAGAAGGAGCTTGGTATAGTGGAATTGCGAGTCAGGAAGACTTGAGTTCAGAATCTGCCTCAGATACTTAATAGCTCTGTGAGGCTTGATAAGTTAGTTAACCCCTCTGTACCAGCTTCCCTATATGTAAAATGAGGGAGTTGGACTCAATGACTTCTGAGGGCCCATCTAGCTCAAATTTGAGTATTATCAGTAGGAGCTCTCATGGGAAACTCCTGTGGCAAGCTACAGTTCTTCCCCACTGGCATCCCTGTAGCTCTAATTATCAGTACCAGACCTGCCTCATACATCCAATTCACTCCCCAGTCAAGACATCACCCTCCTGATGTCATTGGTCCTCTTCAAGATCGAAGGATAAACATCAGTACCGATCATCTAGCAACACTGAAAATTATAAGCTTCTCTAATAAAGGAGTGGGTTTTATACCCTTCATGCCCTGCATAGGATGGGCACTCAGGTGACTGATTTCTTTGCTTGACTCTAAGCAGGACAATCCTGCAGACCAGGCACCATACACCCTTGCAGTGGGAGATCAGCAGGCTTGGACAGCACTGCTCTCTAGCTGGTAGAGTTGCCTCACAGGGCTTAGGACTCTCTCTTTAGGCCTCTCAATGGGCATCTGATACTTGGTCTTCTCTCTCCACTTTTGCTCCTCCCCAGTCCTCTCATGAACCAGCTCAGAGCCCCAAGAGATAAAGTAACTAGGGGAGTCAATATGAATCTCTTTGCTTCTCTAGAGCTTTGGGGCAGCATCCCCATCAGTGAAGTAGAGATTTGCTCCTTGCTATGGTAACAGTGGTTGGGTTAGAAAATAAGGCTTGAGTTTTGCAACCTGGGGGTGGAGTGGGAGTAACTGACTTCAGAGAGCAGAGCTGTAGTCTCCTGATAGGCCAGGGCTTGCAGGATGCAAGGAGGTACAGGGTACCATGATGCATTGCTCTTCTCTTCTCCCTCTGCAATCCAAAAGAAGCATCATTAGCCAGCCCAGAGCTGATGTTCATAGTAGATCATGCAGTAGATCATTACAGTGGAGATTAAGGGTCAAATGAGATCATAAAAGGAGAGGTAAGGGTCCAGGAGGGCAAGTGGAATCCCTCTCTCTTCTATGATTTCTCCTTCACTCCTTTCTCCTTTCACAGGTCCATAGGGAATAGCATTCAGCTGTCTGTCTCAGTCATGCAGCCCCCTGACTGCCTACATTCCTAGACACCACCAGATGATGAAAAAAAACTATTCAGGCTTAGCAGTTCTTTTTTTTTCTCAGTGTCACTGCAGCCCCTGGTGGGAAATGCACGAGCCAGTTAGATGGATTTCTATATCAGTCCCTTGGATGGAAAAATGACTAATGGCCTGATGAGTTATGTGCTGAACTCTGACTTTCAAGGCACTAAATATAGAAGACACACTCGGAGGGAACTATATTTAGTGAAGCTGGGATGAGGAGGGAGGGCATGCTGGGGCTCCTGCAGGAAGAAGGATGGAAACAGTTCTGAGTGGTGCCACAGCAGCAGCTCCTATTGCCGGAGGCTGATCTCTTGGTTCCCATCAGGGAAGGAGCTGAATTGAATATTGCATTCCAAGTTGCTTTGTTGCCAGGAAGAGAGTATTGGGAGTCATTTTCCCTGTTTAAAAAAAATCAGATTTCAAGCGCTTTCTATGACACAGTCTGATTGCGGTTACCTTCTCCTTGGGTTTTACAGCGTCATTCTGCATGCTCTGGATCTGACAGCTTCCTTCTAATTTCGTAGTAGGGTGTCCTAGATTTTGCTGGTTTAGATAGATGAGAAGTCTTGAATTATTTAGATTGAAGGTCAGAATCAGAGTGGAGCTACAGGACTGACAGACAGCAATGCCCTTAAGTGCCCTATCCCATTGACAATATTGATAAGCTGGCATAAACCAGGAGAAATCACTTAGCCTCACTGGGTCTGAATTTCTCTCTTAGCAGAGAGTTCAGGAAGGGGAGCATCATGTGGTTTGACCTTCTTCTTGCCTTCTAGAACTGAAACACCAAAAGGAGACAGAATGTGGAGGTCTTGACTTGGTAGGAAGGTGTTCAATCAATTAAAGTGGCACAAATAGAGTCTGCCAGTCATAGCACTGGTATGATGCAAATATTATGAGATACCCCGAATCTACTATACTCTGCTACAGGGGTTCTTAACCTTTGTTTTGTCATGGACCTCTTTAGCAGTCAGAAAAAGCCTATGAATCTCTTCTTAAATGCTAAATTTCAGCTAAAGGTTAGTAAAAAAAATTTCCTATACAAGTTCAAGGACTCCTTGGAATCTATTGAGGGTTCAAGCTAAGAACACCCACTCCTCAGGGAAACAAAGAAAGGAATGGTCATAAAATGCATGGGGCTCTCATCCCACTGGATTTCTTTCATCAGAACACTTGTTCCACTGTAAACTGCAGACTGACCAGCACCCTCCTTCATTTAACAGATGAGAAAGCTGAATCTAAAAGAGATGAAGTAACTTGCCCAAGGTCATCCAGCTGATAAGCATCTGAGGCAGATTTTTAACTTGGTTCTTCCTGACTCCCAGGTTCAAAGCTCTAACCATTATACCACCATGCCTTAGGCTCATAGCTTTATTGTGAGGGGCATTATGCTTCATGGACCCTGGATCTGAACCAGTGACTCCCTGCTGGGATTAAAAATGAATTCAATGATTTTTACTCCTAGGAGAAAGTGCATTATTATTCAAATAACCTTTCTGAGCTAAAATTGCCTAGGTATGTTCATTGTTAGAATCTTCAGTAGTGTTCCCCAAAGATCCAACTGGTTAAAAGTATCATTATTCCAATTTTCTACTTTTCCCCTTGAAGGTTTGTTTCCCTGGCTAGAATTGAGTGTTGTTAAGGTAGCTAATGACAGTAACTATGAGAGAGTGCATAACTATGGCCCTGATACTAAAAGAAATTAAATGGGAAAAAAATCTGCTTTTTTCTATATTGAATTAGCCCGGCAAGGTCTAGGGGGTCAATACCCCGGTCAAAGCATTGGCAAGCAAGGTCTGGGCTCCTAGATCTGTTCTCAGTTACCTGGAGAATTGAGGGCTTTTTTCTTTCAGGTCTCTGTGCTTCAGTGCATGTGTAAAAATGAAACATTCCCCAGGCTTTCTCTGAGATGCTGCAAGCATTCAGGAGGAGCCCAAGCTAACAAATTAGCATTTGTTTTCTGCAGTCACTTCATTTGCTGCAAGAGTACCTGAAACCCAGCAAGAGCCCAAGGGCCCACCAAGTGAGTGCTTTGGACACAGGTATACCTCCCTTTATGCAACAGACAGATCCTCGGGAATGAATCAGTCTAACAACCAGGAGTGAAGCACCTGATATCTGCCAGTTACAGCCATAGGTGCTAAGGATACAGAGACGAAAAGGGAAACTATCCCTGTAACAAAGTTTACATTCTATAGGGAGAAAGTTACATTGGTGTGTATATATACATATACACACACATACACATACCCATACACATACACATATATTGCCAGCTGTAACTAAAAGGAGGTGAGGCAGAACAGAAAGCAAGTTGACCTCCAAGTCAGTAAGACCTGCCTTCAAATCCTACCTTTGATAGAAACTGGCTGTAGGACCCTGTGTAAGTCACTAACTTCTCAGTGCCCTGGGCAACTCACTAAGCCTTTAAATTACAAAGAAGATGCTGACCTGAATTTGGAGAAGGAGGTTCCTCACCTGGAAGTGCCTTATACCAATAAAATAAAAACTGTAATGCCTATATGTTATATTTTTTGTTGTTTGTCCTTTGTTCTCAAAGACATCAGGAAGGTGATGCAATAAATTGCAAATGAATTGGATTTAAGTGGGGGAGGGCTCTGCAAAGTCACCAGCCTCACTCTCTCCTCCGAAGTCATCTGGGTCCAGCAGCAAGATAGAGGTCGGGACGACCGAAGATGGCCCCCTATATATTTGTTTATGGGTACAGGAAAGTTGGTATTCCATAGTAGATAGGGAGCTGACATCAGAGCTCAAGAAATAGCATTTATATAGCAATTTCAGATTTGCAGTTCTCTTTCAGGTCCCACTTCTGATACATATCAACTCTATGTCCTGGGGAAAGCCTTAACCTCCCAGGAAAGCCTTAACCTCCTCACTTAACCTACTCTTTGTTGTTGCTGGGTCTGACTCTCTACTGGAGTGGTTTACCATTTCCTTCTCCAGCTCAATGCTCTAGGCAACTCTATGAGATGATTGCTTGCAAAGAAGGTGCCCACCTGCATTGGTAGAAGATTCCTATGCCAGTGATGTCACCAGTCCAGTCCTTGTCTATATGTGTGTATGCACACATGTATGGGGATATACATGTACATACACATATAATGAGGACAAGGACTACATATACACATGCATACATATATATTCACATATACTATATACACATATAAGTATTGTGTATATGTATATACATATATGTATATACACATATATGAGGTTATACATGTATATACACATATAATGGGGACAAGGACTATACACACATATACTATATACATATATATGCATGTACATATATGTATGGTATATATACATATATACATATATACATATATACATATATATATATATATATATATATACTACACTCATACACACTTTCTTCCCAATAGAATGCAGGTAAGCTCCTTGAGGGTAGGCACTATTTCATTTTTGCCTTTGTGTACCCAGCATCTAGTATAGAGCCTGGAACAAAGTAGACATTAATAAATGCTTGTTGATAACTTGACCCTAGACTGTTGGAAAATTGGAGCCCCACAGAGGAGCTATTCTGGGACCTCTAATCATGGGGAGTGAATGTTCTAAAACAGATCAGCATTTAGAACGCTGTACCCTTTAACCTAATTCATATTGACCTCTCCCTCTATCTTGTGAGGGTATATATAGATGAAAGGAGATGGTATAATCCCAATTCCAATTACTCTGAAAGAATTAGCCCAAGTCAGACAGCCTTAGCTGTGAGAATTTAGTCCTTAGCCAGGAAAAGTTCTGTCTACCAGGTGATATCCAGAGGGTCTACAAGTATGATAAAGACCCATAAGATTCTGGATCCCCTTGGCCCACTGGGAAGCTAATTGCCTTTATGAATACTGTTCTTTAAGATAAGAAAGAATCTGGAAACCTAGAGTAGAAGCAGGGGAAAGTGGTTTAATTGTGAGGTGGAAAGATGGAAGGGAAAATAGAGATGTGGATGGAGAAAAAAATAAACCACATGAAACCAAAAACCCAACAGAGAAATCTCTTAAAATGCGGGGTCTCCTTCCTGCAAAAATGCTGCTCCTTTAATTTCCCCCACTCACCCCACTGCAGCATAGGAGCACTAGGCCTGCTCTTTTCTTTTCCTCCCTTCTTTCCCAGCCTCTACCCTTCTCCCCATCCTTTGCTGCAACTTCGCCGACGCCCCCAGCCCCATCACCACCCCACAGCGTTCCATTGCCAGGTCAGCCCATTGCTGCATGATTCCAAGCTTCTCCAAAGCCTGCTCCCCCTCCCACCAGCCCAGCCTTCGTGTTCCATCCTCCAAAGCTCAGCTCTCTGGCTGGGACGCACTGCAGCATTACTGCCGGTACGCTGTTCTGGGCTAGGCTTGCCAAGCTCCGATCTGCACTGCAGAGGTAGCACGCGCCTGCTCGCCTCTCCACCCCCGCTCTGCCTCGCCTTACATAAGCCACGCATTCCTGCAGTGAATTCCCGCACCCCATTTTCCAATCTCCCAGGGGGACAAGAAAAACTGAAACGCTGCTCTCTAGTTCACTCCCTCAGGGCTTCCAAACAGCCCGGCTCCTGGTACAGGGGCATCCTCCCCACAGGCATGTTAGAAAGAAAGGCAGCCTTAGCACCACCCAGCTAAGCCCTTCATTCTAGAACTAGGAGAATGTCTCCGAGGGCTTCGCTGTGTACCTTTGAGCAAAGCACTTAACCTCTCTCTTTGTCACAGTCACCCCAGCCAAACTGGAAAAATAATTGGGCCAGCTGCAGAAGTCTGGGTAAGGCCTGTAGAGCATGCAAAACTGTCCTTTGCTGCGTTAATGGAAGGAAACAAACAAGTTTGATCAGGATTTTCCAGATTCATTCTCTCTCAATATGGAGCAGATAATCGCTAATAAAAAGCACCGGGAGATTTGGGGAAGGGGGGGAGAGAAGGAGAGATCTATCTATGAGAAAGTCACATTTTTGTCTTTGTGAACCTTATTAGTGGCAACTAATTACAATTGCATTACTGCCTGACTTTATTCCTTAGCAAAAGCAGAAGGAAGCATTTGTGAATCCAAGATGATAATTGCTTGCCTACTATATACAGGTTTACAAAGTGCTTTACCTACATTCTAAAGTGATTCTCATGGCAGTGTCATTTTATGGCTGAAAGGAGGCCCACAGAGTTTAAATGGTTTCTGTATTTACAGTAACACAATTAGAAAGTGGCAGAAATGGGATTCCAACCCAGATCCTGACTCCAGATCCAGCACTGTCCTCTGTACATTCTGCCTCCTGCATTCCAATCCTTTTCCTTCACAGAGAAAGAAACTGAGATCCAGAGAAGGGAAGGAATTTGTCCAAAGCCTCACATAGCTAGAAAGATCATTGTCAAAATTCGCATCCAGGTCCTCTGACCCCAAGCCCACCTAGTACTCTTTCTACTAGCTATGTCACAGTGCCCCCTAATAAGGTTAGGAAATTACATCCCCTGAGTTCATCAAGCTTTCACTTGTAACACACACAATTTGATTGCTCATAAGATTGGGCATAAAGATCAGAATTGTCTGGTATTAAGAAAGGATGTGCATTCATAAACAATAACATTAAGAACTGTCCTTCCTTGCCCCCTGACAACCTCTATTCTTATGTCATGACAAAAGACAGTTGCCTATTTTGCTCCTCCCTAGTCCTATCTTTGTACCCTAATAACTTTTTCTAGAATATCACTAACCTCTAGAAACCTGGTCCTCCAAAGACCTTCTCCCACTATCCCAGTATCCAGGAACCAGAAGTCTGTACTTAATTACTTAAACTGGTCAAACACATTCAACCTTGTTCACCTTGTCACCTGCCAAACCATGGTTTGCATATGTGTAATTTCTCTCTAAAAACCTTAAAGTTTGACCTGTTTCCAAAGATCAAACCTTTCTATTCCCCAAAGTAAGTTATTACTCTGCATAGCTGAGGAGAATCAGGGAATAGGACCAATCTACCCTATAAGCTTTCTTCTATTTTTAAACCATTGACTAGAGGCCCCTGTTGGCTACTGTCCTGTTCAGAGTTATGACCTGCCATCTTGATCAGATTTCTATCATTTCAGTATGAAAATATAGGTGAGGGAGGTAGGAATGAAGAGATTGAATGAGAACAGAAGGTGGGAAACTGCTTCTCTGGTTACTTGAATACATTTTCCTATGGTGGTGGTGTTTTCTTCTTCGCATGTTAATGACCACAGGATGACAGGCTTTTTTCCTCCTTGTAGATTGACAAGGAAAGGAGTATTATTTTATGAGTTAGACTCTTAAAATTTGACAGACAAATAGAACTTATAGGAAATCTAATCAGGACAGAATTCTTAAGACAGAGCATCAAGAAATCAGAAGCTCTGATGCTTAGGAACATTTAATCTTCAGCAATGCTCTCCTCCTGCCAGTGGAAGTGGTATTGCACTGTAATGCCCATGGCACAGGCGTTCATACACAGAGGGGCTCCCCTACTCCCCCACCCTAAAGAGATTCCTCTCTAAACTTAGAACAGGAACAACTTTCTGCAAGGCATTTCCTGGGGACTGAACACAGTTCCTGATGTGCTTTTTGGATGCCTCTCAATTTTTCAACTATTTCCAGACAGCCCTGGATTCGTAGAAAGTGCCTTCACCATTCCCAGTTCTGGACTATCCCCAATTTATTTTTCCTCTAATCTTCAAATTCAGTAAATCCATTTTAGTGGGCTTATTTGTGCCATTTATTCTCCACCTTGAAATGAACTTCTGTGTGAACTTTGATGGCCCAACTTAAATCAAGTTTCAGTTGCATTTTGGCTAAATTGCCTATGCCCTTGAATAGAGGCTTGGCCACTGTCCCAACCCTCAAGTTTGATGTCAGTCAGTCTCTTAGAAAACAACCAGGGTTAGACCGACTATAGTTAGCAACAGAAATATAAAAGGAGCTGTTTCAGCTGCCAGTGAGAATAATGCTTAGTCAGTTTAGCTAATGATAAGTGTTTGGTGAGTTGACTGCATGTGCCCTGGGAGTAAAGTAAGAGTTTTATGTCCCCCCAAAAGGGTAAATGCATCTGTATGTGAGATGATCCAAGAATCCTTGATGAGGATTCTTCTCTAAAGCACCAGTCTCAGCAAACAAGATACTGAGGGGGTCAACATGGGATAGATCTTGTGATTTGGTCAACATCCATCATTTTTGCCTTGAACATATGAAAAACCTAATTTTAATTCATCCATTCTAGGTGCCCATAAAAGAAATTACTTAATCAAAAAAAAAAAAATGGAGTCAGGAAATAAGGTATTGTCTCAAGAATGTTGGACTTGGCATCTTGAAAACTAAGACTTGAAAAAAAGAGTAATATTTTTTGTGTGGACCAGATGAAAAAAATATGAGAGCTAGACTATAGCATAATTGTGTGTATTTAAAAAGTCATTGAATTTCCTGACCCAAAGAGTGATCTTTATTGAAAGACAACTTGCAAGGAGTTCCCCAGAGGTGTGTCCCAGGGATCTGTGCTCACTCTATGAAAAGCAACATTTTTATCAATGATTTGGATGAAGGCATAGATGACATTTATCAAATATGCAAATGCAAAAACTCTGGTAGGGATGCACTGGATGAGAGAATTAGTATCCAAAAAAGACCTCAGCAGGCTAAAATGTTGGAGCAATTCTAATTGAAAGTGATAGAAATAAAAACAAAGTCCTATACTGAGTTTCAAAACTGAATTTCACAAATATAAATGGATGAGAATGGCTAGTGGAACAAATGTGGACTGCAAACTCACAAAATGACATGGCTGCCAAAAAACATAATGAAATCCCGAGCTATATTAAGAGAATCCTTATGGCCAAAACGAGGGAAATGATGGTGCCATTGTATGCTATCCTGGCCAAATCAGGACTGGAGTATTGTGTTCAGTTTTGGGTGCAACATTTTTGTAAGGACATCGCTAAGTGGAATGTTTCCAGATGAGGATGGCCAGGACCATGAGGAGGCTCAAAGACTATGTCATATGAAGATCAGTTGAAAGAGCTAGAATTATTTTGCCTGGAGAAGACTTAGGGGGCTAATTAGGGGGCCCAAAATAGGTGTCTTCAAATATTCAAAGGACCATCATGTGAAAGAGAGATTAGACCTTTTCTGCTTGGCTTCAAAGGGTAAAAGTAGGAGCAATGAGCAGAACTTGGCAAGAGAAAAGTTGAGGTACCACATGAGGAAAAACTACCCAACAATTAGAGCTATCCAAAAGTGGATTGGACTGGCTCACTACGGGTCTTAATTTAAGGTTCAGATGACTATTTGTCAGGTATATCATATAGTGAATGCCTACTCAGGTATAGGTTGGACTTAATATTCTCTTGGGTCTCTTTCAGTTTAAGAATTATATGATTCAGTATGCTTTCATGAATTCTAGCTTTGCTACTTATTAGCAGCATTCCCTTGGAGAGCTCCCCTTACCTCTCTGGGCCTCAGTTTTCTCATCTGTAAAACCAGGTAGTTGTACTAGGTGATCAAAGGATCATGGACTTGGAGGTCTCTTCCAGCTGTGACATTCTTTCATTCTGTAATTCTATCAGAGTTTGGGAATCTCATAAGTTGTCCCTTCTTCTCCCTGTTGCCATGGTCAGAGTTTTGACCTTCCCAGTTAAACGACTGTAAAAATTCACCACAAACCTTGAGGTAGGGAAGTCCATGCAAGAGGGTTAAGGATTTGGATTATCAAGATTTTCAAAGCCAAGGCACAGGAGGCACAGTGAATAAAGCCATGGAATCAAGAGGACCTGAGTTCAAATTTGACCTCAGACACTTGACACATTTACTAGCTTGTGACCTTGGGCAAGTCACTTAACCCCAATTACCCTGCCTTTCCCCCTCCCCTCACCAAAAAAAAGATTTCTAAAGCCCCAAAACTTAGATGTCTGTTCTATTTCTCATTCTCCCAAAGAAATAACAATGCCAAGTTTAGTATTTTACTGTCTGGGTTTAGGAATCTGATCAAAGCCATGTTCCCTTGCTTTAAGTGTCTACTGGATACCTAACCTTTTACTGTTTAAAAGCTCACATTCCTATGTGCTTTAAGACTTAGCTTTCATTGTGCAAGTGTTATTACACTCATTTGACAGATAAGTAAGCTGAAGACCAGAGGCTAAGTGACTTCTGCAGTATCACATGGCTAGGAAGTATGGGAAGCAAGATTTGTTATAATATGGTCAGTGCAATTTCCATTACTATGTGCTACCAGTTTTGCAGTTTTAGTTTCTTTTTTCCTAATCAGAACACAGTTTCTGTGTGTGTGTGTGTGTGTGTGTGTGTGTGTGTGTGTGTGTGTGTGTTATGTTTTGTCTATGTCAGTGCAGTGGCAGGGATACAGGGATGTCTGGTAAGGGGTGGTGTTAGTATAGGGGGAATAATGGGACAGAAATGGGAATGAAAGTAGATATGGAAACTGAGCGTAAGATGAAGTGAAGCTGAGCCCAGTGGAAGGATAACTTGCCATGTAGAGAGATAGAGGAAAAGAGGGAGGTAGGGAGGGTGAGAGGGAGAGAGAGACAGACAGACAGATAGACAGAGACAGACACAGAGACACAGAGAGAGACAGAGAGACACTGAGACAGGGAGACACAGGAAAAAAGAGAGAGACAGAGAGACAGAAAGAGACAGAGAGAGACACACACACAAAGAGAGACACAGAGAGAGATGGGGGAGAGAGAGAGAGAGAGAGAGAGAAAGAGGGAGAGAGACTGAGATAGAAAGAGTGAAAGAGAGAGAGAGAGAGAGAGAGAGAGAGAGAGAGAGAGAGAGAGAGAGATGTAAGGAGAGCCTACTAGGAATCAGAACTTTGGGTTTCCAGCCTTTAACCAAACGAATTAATCATTTTTTGTTTAAATTCACTCATCCATAAAACTGGTATCAATCACAACCCTTGCTTATCTGGCCAGGGAATTTGTGAGATTTAATTAGCTTAATTTTCAGTTTCTAAGCCCTTAGAAATCCTTATATGGGATGTGCTGGATGTATTCAAAGCCATAATCAACCGGCCTTGTACACAGGCCTAGGTTCATTGATGAATATCACATCATTAAGAGCTTTCCTGATTGTTCCAAATTAATTGATTGTGTTTGGATGATGGTTGTTGCATTTATTACAAGTTCAAGTGCTTATGTGAACTCAGTCCAGGCTTGTCATCTTACTTGCCTTCTTTCTTCTTATTCTTGATATTAATATCAAATGAGTGAGCAGCATCTGACCTTCTTCTCCTTTCTTCTAATAAAACACTAGAGGTCAAAGTGACCAACCCTCCTTTCAGCACCCTCATCAAGTCTATCAACACTATGAAGAAAAATCAAGAAAAGTAAAAGAGCTTCTTCATAACCCTAGGAGTGTCTGCTAGAAGACCACTCTTTCTCATCCTAAGTTTCCTCATCCATAAATTGAGTGAATTGGGCTACATTCATTTTATTCTGATTCAATTCGACACATTTATATTAAGCACCTGCTATGCACAACACACTAGAATTATAAAGGCAAAAATGAAATAGCCTCTGCTTTCAGTGAGTGTACATTATACCCAAGGGGGCAGGGACGTTGTGCATATGTTAGTAAATAAAAAGTATATTTACAAAGTGAAAAAGGCAGACAAAGACAGGAAAAGAGGAGAGAGAGAGAGGGAGTGAGTGACAAAGAGAGACAGAGACACTGAGAAATAGAGAGAGACTGAGACAGAGGGAGAGAGAGACTGATAGAGAAAATTAAGAGAGGGGGAGAGAAAATTAAGAAAGCTAACAACTAAAGAGATTAGGAAAGACATAATATAGAAGGTATATCATGCTAGGGATACTATAAAGTTGGGTTTGAAAAAGGCACATTCCAGGCATGGGACAACCTGGGTAAAGACATAGAAGCAGGAGATAGAACATCTTCTACAAGACATTACTTAGCAAACCAGTTTGATTATAAGAACAGAAGATGAGATCATCTCCAAGGTCCCTTCCAGCTATGGCTTCATGAGCTTTTTATCATTCTATAAGTGACATATTATATTTTAGGGGTTTTTTTTGCTTTTTGGAGGGCAGTTGGGGTTGTGACTTGCCCAAGGTCACACACTCCCTGGCTTGAGAGGCTATTGGTTTCCTAGAGCTCTACCTGGAGAAAATGTTATATTTTGTTCTCTCCCCAAGGGGTAGCCAGGAGATACTGCAAGGGGTGTTCTCCAATGAGGAGCCTCTCTGTTCTTTCAGTAAACAATCATCAAAACCCATAACTTGATTCCCAGCAGTCTCAAGCCCTCTTTGCACATGTATCAACATAAAAACATCTAAGAACAGATCCAGAATCCAGTTTTTGTACCTGACTTCATCTTTCTTATGAGTACAGACTGAGTACTTCCAACATGGGTTATAAGTCCCTAAATGGATAGCAAATACGATTTTGTTTATTTCTTTTTTCTCTGCTCATAGTATCTAGGGGCAGCTATATAGCACGGTAGAACACCAGATCTAGAATCAAAAAGATCTGAGCTCAGATTTGACCTCAGACACTTACTAACTGGGTGACTCTAGACAAGTCACTTAACCCTGTTTGCCTCAGTTTCCTCATCTGTAAAATGAGCTGGAGAAGGAAATGGCAAGCCATTCCAGTATCTTTACCAAGAAAAGTTCAAATTAGGTCACAAAGGATCAGACATCACTAAAACAATTCAATAATAACATCTAGTGAGATTCTCAGCACACATTAACTACTAATAGTAGGTATTACTGAGTGACTACTGTCATCTAAAGCATTGCACCAGGTACTATGACATATATAAAGAATTATATGCTGCAGTGTGAAATGTATGAAAGAAGGCTAGAAGGCTAGAAAGACCAGAGAATGGATTGTCTCAAATGCCAAGTTAAGGAGTTTGGACTTCATCTTGTGGGCAGCTAAGCGGCACAGTGGAGAGACTTCTAGTGGCAGGGTCAGGAATTGACTAAGAAATTGAATTGAGTTCAAATCCAGCCTCAGACATTTTCTAGCCTGAGCTAGACCCCTGGCAAGTCATTTAACCTAGCTGCCTCCCTCGGTTTCCTCAACTGTAAAAAGGAGGGGAAAATAACACCTACCTCCTAGGATTATGATGAGAAGCAAATGAAATTATATCTGTAAAACGCTTAACACATTGCCTGGCATATAGTAGGTGCCTAATTAGTGTTTATGCCTTTCTTTTCTTCCTAGGAAATGCAGATCATGTGATTTTTGAGAGGGGGAGACATATGGTCAATAATCACAAGATTGAAATCCAAGGCTCCTCCTTTGATTCAACCAGGAAACACTTAGTATGTAAGATAATTCTCTTAAGACTGTATTTTATGGTCTGGTTGTAATCTGCATTGGTGGAGGGAGTTGAAAAAAAAATCACAGGTGATTAATGTGTTGATATATGTGCTAGATGTTGCCGGGGACACGAAGATGAAATAAGGCCCAGTCCCTGCTTGTAAGAATCATAGAGTCTAGACTTTGATAGACTAAGCTCTTCTCAGCAATGCAATGACCTAAAACAACTCCAGTAGACTAATGGTGGAAAATCCCATCCACATCCAGAGAAAGAACTATGGAGTCTGAATGAAGAGCGAAGCAGGTTATTTGCTCTCTTTTGTTTGATTTTGTTTTTTTCCTTCTTGTGGTTCCTCCATTCATTCTAATTCTTCTATACAACATGATTAATGTGAAAACATGTTGAATAAGAATGTATATGTAGAGCCTGTATCAGACTGCATGCCGTCTTGAAGAGGGGGCAGGGAAGGGAGGCCAAGAAAATTTTAAACTTATGGAAAGAATGTTGAAAACTAAAAATAAATTAATTAATTATAAGAATCTTACAGTCTAGTAAGGAATTCAACAAACATTTCAATTCAACAATAGAGTCTTGGGCTTAGGGTCAGGAAGAACTAAGTTCAAATCTAAACTTAGACACTTACTCATTGTGTGATGGTGGGCAAGTTACTTGGCCTCTGACTGCCTCAATTTACTCAACTATAAAATGGAGATAATATTAGCACCGCCTCCCAGGGTTGTTATAAGAATAAAATGAGATAATATTTGGAAAGTGCTTTGTAAAGCCCAAAGCACTTTATGCATGCTAACGACAGTGTCACTGCTGCTGCTGATGTCACACTTATGTACAAAGGACATAAAGAGCATTTCTTTCCCTTCAGTAATATGTTATTTGTTGTTTTGATTGTTCAGTTGTGTCTGACTCTTCGTGGCTGTCTGGGGTTTTCTCAGCAAAGACACTGGAACGGTTTGCCATTTCCTTCTCCGATTCATTTTACAAATGAGGAAACTGAGGCAATCAGGGTAAAATGAGTTGCCCAGGGTTACACAGGTAATAAGTGTCTAAGGCCCAATTTGAAGTCAGGTCTTCTTGATTCCAAACCCAGCACTCTGTGCACTAGAGTGCCACCTAAATGCCCAGATAATAGACATCATCAAAGACATATATGTCTGGTGAACCCATGGAACTCTGTTCAGAATATTGTTTTTAAATGCAAAAATAAAATACATGGATTACAAAGGAAATGATTCCATTGAAATACAGCTATCAATATATTTTAAATAAATTATGAATCACTGCTCTAATATATTGGTTTGATCTTCTATGGAGAATTCAAGGAAAGGCATAGTTTGACAGGGTACCATAGTTTTCCCCAATGTAGGATAGATTGACCCAGTCCCCACTTCATTCCCTTCTGTGCCAGAGATTAGTTGTCCCTAAAAGGAGACAAAGCTGTCCCCTGGACCTAAGTGGCCCATACTTCTCTTGGCACAACTTCCTCCCTCATTCCCTCCCAGTATAGGATAGACTAGGACCCCTCTTCTGGCAGGGATTAGCTTTCCCTAAAAGAGCACAAAATCATTCTTGGAACCTGATTGACCCCAGTCTCTGATGGAACTTCCTGGTCGTTAGAAGACATAGAAAGTCCCAGTCACACGGATTCTAGGCCTCTCAGATTTGGTGATTGTCTAAGACCACAGGCCTCACTATACCCTTCATCATATCCTACTCTGCTGATCAGACACATCTTCATATGGAAACAAGAGGGGCCATGTCTAGAGAAGCAAAAACACACAGGACTAGGGCAAAGTAAACCTCTTTTTGTTAACTATTCAATGACTTCCTGTAATAGTAATGGAGTTTAAAGATCCCCCTGTATTGGCTTGGTTTTCAGGTTGAGTATTAAAACCCAGAGCTGGTGAATCCCACTTGTGGAATGAACTTGTTGACATGAAAAGAGAGGGCTGAAGTGGGAGGAGCTGGCACTGTGGATTTAGAGAGGCACAAGTAGAGGGAGAGAGAGAGAGAGAGAGAGAGAGAGAGAGAGAGAGAGAGAGAGAGAGAGAGAGAGAGGCAGAAGAACTTTTGGAAGTGTGGAGGCAGAGAGGATTGCTGAGGGCCAGTTCAAGCTGCCCAGGACTTTTGAGAGCTGCTACCCAGAGCTGCCAAGGACCGAGGAGACATGGCTGTGATCTGGTCTGTTTTGATGTTGTTTTACCAGATTCATCCACTGGTGAAGGACAGTGCTGTTGTTTCAGAGGTCCTGGAACCTTGCTGTTGGTTCAGAAGCCCTAAAGAAGGATTTTCTTGTTGTATGTTTATAGAAATCCTGGGAGAGGGTCTTGCTGATGTTTTCAGGGGTCCTAAGATTGTTCTTCAGGCAGAGAATGAATTAATGAGGACATTGGCAATGTATCTTGTGGCCTTGTTAAGCTTTGTCTCCCCAGGAAAAGAGATTGCTGAGAACTTGCCTTGGGTCAAGATGAAGAAAAGACCTCTCTGGATATTAAATGCTGTGATGATATTTTAACCTTGTTGTAGCTCAGGAGTAGATGGCCTTTGTGCTCTCTACTGCCCCTTTTGAGAAGGTGCTTGGTGTTAACCGATGATCATTGTAATTCAGTTATGATCCAGGGGTGGGAAACTTTTGACTTTTTGTGCTCTGTGGCAGACCAAATGAATCTACTTTGTTTATGATTGGAAACTAATCTCTATTTGAGAAGAGGGACTTTGTGATTGACTAAAAGAATGTACTGCCCAGGGGTGGAGTAGTACTTGGAAATTATTGAATTACACTTGGTGAATGCTGTATTTTGATTTTCACTGTTCTTAATTTGTCACTGAATAAAATGGAGAGCTGCTATGCTGGTATTCTGAACTTTGGAAGTTGCCTTTGCTTGGCATTACACTTCCCAATTCCATTGTTGAAACTGAACCAAGAAAGTGCTGGTATTAAGGCCATCTCCAATACATGAGCAAGAATTACAGAGGGAGAAGGCTGGGATGCTTTGGGACCTTTGTCAAGAGTAGGCATGCCCATGTAAAGGAATTCAATGATCCATCTAAGTATGTTGAGCAATAAATAATTGTACTAGGTGTCTAAATAGAATGTGTCTTTCCTGATTCTGACCATGCACACTTAGGTCTGTGGGGGAAGAAAAGGCCTAGTGGGATTCTGACAGTGACAGTGTAGAGAAAGGAAAACAGGCACTCACTACATAAGGGACAGAGGATATACCTAACCTGTCATCACCACCGCCATCACCACCTCTACACACATACATTTCTGAAGGCACTTGAACATATCTGTGAGTGCTTTCCTGTGAATCCACTATGATAGGTCTTAATAAATTTTGTTTTGATTCAATTTTATTTTATTTTTAGGTTCATATTCTCTCCCTCAGACCCCCCCATTTCCTCCACTCTAATTGAGAAAGCAAGAAAAATAAAACTTATCACAAACATATATAGTTAAGCCTCTGTGATGCTCTGCAGGGGCGGGGAACCTGCTGTCTTGAGGCCACAGGTGGCCTTCTAGGTCCTTGGGTGTGGCATTTTGACTAAGTCCAAGTTTTATAGAACAAATCTTTTTATTAAGGGGATTTGTTCTGTGAAGTTTGGATCCAATCAAAAGGGCCATATGTAGCCTTGAGACCATAGGTTCCCCACCCCTGTCTTAGAGAAACAGAAAAATATCTACAAGTCAACAAGTATTTATTAAATGCCTATATACCAGGCACTGTGCTAAGCATGGAAATGCAAAGAAAGACAAAACATAATTTTAATAGTAGTAATTCTTGCCCTCAAGGACTTCACAGTGTAATGAGGAAGACAATATATGGAAACACTGTTGTTTGTTCGATGTACAAACAAAGTACATATAACAAAAATCAGAATGGATGTGTAGGTCTGGAAATCAGAGAAAACCTCTCAAGGACTTCATATCCCCCCATCCAACAAGGTACCATAAGACCAAATGATTTGTCTAACACAGAGCAAGGTGGGGCCTGGTCTGCTTGTCTCCAACCAGAGCCCCTCAGGACATTCTCCTGATGCCAGACTGAAGCCTGCGAAAACTTTACTCAGACCAATTTCAGCCACCAAATTGGACTGTAAATCTCGGAACAGCAGCGAGCTCTCCTTGTCAGATTGTTAACTTCCCATTTTCCCCACCTCTGCAGAACCATCTGAAAAATCTTTCTCAGGGCCCGGTAATTTGACAGTTCTGTTCTCAAAGTGAGCAGGAGAGAGAAGGTGTTAAGGTCGGCCAAATTAAAAAGGAGGAGAGGAATGAAAAGGTCACTGAAGCCCTGTGTGGGTGGGGGTGCCCATGGAGACAAATATAGATCTCTCTATGTGGATAGAAATAGACATGGTGATGTTTTAAGGGATATGTGACTTTGTGGTGTGGGTAATAATAAGAGTTATCATTGATAAAGCACCTACTATGTTCCAGGCATTGTGCTAGGCATTTTACAAATACTATCTCAAGTGATCCTCAAAATGACCCTGGGAGGTAAGCGATATTATTATTCCCATTTTACAAATGAGGGAACTAAGGTAAATAGAAATCAAGTGACTTGTCCAGAGACAAACATCTAGTAAGTAAGTGTCTGAGGCCAGATTAGAATTCAGGTCTTCCTGAATGCAGGACCTGGGAACTGTGACACCTAGCTATCATACCATACTCCCTCTGCCCTAGTAGAGGGTTTGTCTAAATTAATTTAACTAAAAAAACTAAGTGAATTACTAATAGCCAAATGCTATTGCTAATGTTCTGCAAACTGAGTGAAAGACAACACACAGTCCATCATCAGGCCCATACTTGAGGTCTTTTAATCATGGTGGTGCCCAGCTGTGATTGGACTTCAGGGACATAGGGCTCTCTGAAGAACCCAAGGGTACATCCCTTGACACAATTTGGCATAAGACAGAAAGAGAGAGAGAGTGAGAGAGTGAGGTGGGTGAGTAGGAGAGGAGGGGGAGAGAGAGAGACAGAGAGCAGAGATAGAGAGAGATGGCTGGTAAGTGAGAGAGAGAGAGAGAGAGAGAGAGAAGAGGTAGGGAAAGAGAGAGAGGAAGTGAGGGATGGAAAAAAGAAAGGGGGAGAAGAGAAAGAAAAGAAGGAAGAGGAAGGGGAGAGATACAGCAAGTGAGAGAAAAGCAGAAGAGAAGAGGGGAAGAGGAAGAGGGGAGAGGAGGGGGGGAGGAATTCCAAAATTTTGTAAAATAAGGGGATTGGAATAAGGACCATTATGGTTTCTTCTGGTTCTGGATCTGAGACCCTGTGATGTCACACTGACTCTTATCCATCCATAATTCTAAATTCAATCATTAATATAACCTGGAGGAATATAACCTGCTTCACTAATATAACCTGCTTCACTGTTTACTGGTTGGCCTAGCCTTCTTGCTAATATCTAATTGGCTGACAGTATTCCCAACCCCTCAGTCATTTGCCTTCTTCTGATTATCATTGCAGAAAGAAGCAATCCCTTCTAGCAGAAAGCAAGGAACCGACACTTGAAAGAAACCAACCTGCTATCAGAAATATACTGAGAAGGTCAGCTTGAGAAGTAGACAGATATTGTCATCATAAATCCCCTTTTCTCAATTCTCCTGAAATAAGAGATAGGCAACAGGGTTCAAAACACACATGAATCACTTTTGCAATGTCCCCCTTGGGTGAAGATGGGATTTCTGTTTAAATCACAATTATTGATGGACATTTTTTTTATTTGTCTCTCCCCCAGATTCCAAGGTCAACAGGTACATTGGAACCACAATTGTCTGTGTCCTCAGGTCAACTCTTAGCAGTTGGCATGGGAAATAAAAATGGCAGATAGCTATATGAGGGTAGTTACTAAATCTTATTTATCCATCTGTTCCCTGGAGCCTAGCACAATTCTCTGCACACTGTAAGCCCTAAAATACCTGTTTAATTGAATTTAATTACTTGCTTACATAGAGTATAGTCATAGTCTATGGAAAAGGTTAGGTTTTTTAAATGACCTACTAGGATTTTAGTGAAAATAGAAATTTCATTTTATACATAAATTAAATTCATGCCATTGTATCTTGCTAAGTTTCTTAGACCATATTATTCAATGAAATGACCATAGTAAAGTCTTTAAGGGCAAAATTTATATATTTGTTACAACAACAGTGGCTTGGGAGGTGGCATGAGAAATATATACCTCAATATTTAAGGGTTTCACAACCCATCTCTACCTTCATATACAAGTTACAGTGAGGGTTGTGGGGCTCTCAGGAGTTAGGTAACTGGTGCACAGTCAGTTAATAAATGTCAGAGGTGGAGTTTGAATTCTGTGCTTCCTGACTCCAAATCTACCTCTCTATCCACCATGCAGTGCTGTGGCTGGGTGGGGAAGGGAAACAGAATGAGTGGAGAACAGTACATAGGGTAAATGAAATTTCGAAGGAAAATGAAGAAATATTGAAAAGGTTTTGTACTTTATTATGAAAGTCATTAAGATGACAATGGGGAAAAACTGTAAATCCATTATTCCTAGTCATTCATTATATTATCTCCCTTTCCATATTAAAATCCATTAGGTGGCACCATGGAATCAGGAAGACCTGAATTCAAATCACAAACACTATCTGTGTGACCCTTAGCAAGTTACTTAAACTCTACGTGCCTCCTTTTCCTCAGTCATAAAATGGAGGTAATAATTGTACCTTCCTCCCAGGGTTGTTGTTGGAGATCAAATGAGGTGAAATTTGTAAAGCACTTAGCAAATGCCTGGCACGTAAAACGTTCTTAATAAATGTTGTTCCCTTACCCATATTCAATTTTAAAAACCTAAAGGATTTATTTGTGCATGGGTCTAGAATTATTGGTTTGGCAAATAAACTCAGTATGTTAAGGTTTAAGGAGGCCAAAATAACATCTTTGATGCTCTTAAGAGCCAAGTAATTCCATGCAGGGGAAAATTACACTGCCCAGCCACAGTTTACATCAATAATTACAGAAGCTAGGTGTCACGGTGAATAAGGCACTGGACCTGGAGTCAGGAAAACCTGAGTTTAAAACTAGCCTTGAACAGTTACTAGGTGTACGGCCTTGGACAAGTAACTTAACCACTGTCTGTCTCAGTTTCCTCATTTGTAAAATAGGGATAATAACAGAACCTATTTGCTAGGCTTTTGAGGGGATCAAATGTGGTATTATTTGTGAAGGTCTACATAAATGCTAGCTATAATTATTAGCTGTCCTGTTGCCCATGATGGGTGAGTGATTGAAAAAGTATGATTAATTAACCCTAAATTTTACCCAACTCATTGGTGTCCTTTTATCTGACCTTTCCCCTTCCTCATCCATTCTCCATTACAGCTGTCAAATGGATATGCCAAAAGCACAGGCTTGACCATGTTACCCCCATGCTAGAGAGGCTTCAATGTCTCCCCATTTCATATTAAGATAATCTATCAACTCCCCTTTCAATCTGTCTGACTACAGTCTCTCTTCCAAGCTAATTACACATAGAATCTTCTCCCACACCCTACTCCAGTCAAACTGATCTACTTACTATTGTTTCCTATACATGGGAGTCTATTTCTTTTCTCCATGTCTTTGCACAAGCTGTCCCCCAATGCCTGGAATAATCTCCTCCTCACTTCTGACTCCCTTCAAGGCTGAGCTCAAATACTAATTCAAGAGACCTTTCCTGATTCTGTTAGCCATTGGAGTGATTCCAAAATCACTTTGTAATTATTTTATATACAACTAATATTTCCTTATTAGCATTACTATAATACCTGCTACATAGTAGGTGCTTAATAAGTATTTATTGACTGACTGTTAATGAATATGTTCTATCTTACCTATAAAATGTAAGATCTTAAAGGCAGGAACTATCTTGTGTTTGTCCACATATCCTTGGTACCTAAAATAATTCTTGCCATACAGAAGATGCCTGATGAATTCTTTTTGATGGACTGATGTAATTTACTCTCATTACTGGAAAACAGCTTAATGGCTTCATCTTCTTATCCCCACAGAAGTACATTGGGTACTGAAGTTCTTATGTCCAAATGCAGTGTTCCTCCTTCCCTAGAATTAAAACTAGATCACATTTTCACCTGTTCAAATATAGGATCTTATATCAAATTTTGTGCAAGTTGGTCTTTCCTTAGACTATTTCTGCTCCCTGAGATGAAGATGCTTGCAAATCTTTCCCCATATTCATTCATTATATTTTGCAAATTGCCTTATATGCTAAATAATTCTTGTCTTTAGGTACCAAGTATCTCCACTTGGCAAAGACATCTGTGAGTATTGAGCTCCCGAGTTATGGCAACTATTTTATATGTTATACTTTTCAAAGAAATCAGAATCAGTATCTTTCCTTTATCTATTTTCCATTTTCATTCAAAAGCTTGTCTTTAATAGTTTGGATTGGAGCTGCTTTAATTCCACACCATGTCTTTTCACTTAACTTTTTTTTCTAAACTTATGTGGGTTTCAACCTTTGCTTTAACTATGAATGCTTGTAGACACTGATTTGGGAGTGATTCATCAGGAACCAACCTTTTCTTTTAATATGTATTTTTTGTGATGTTGCACAGTGCTCACCATATCTAGCTTTACCTAACTCTTTTTTGTAGAACAATAGTCAAGATAAACAAACTTTGAGGTTTCTGAGTGGTCCAGTCTTTTATTTCTTGGATATTTTCTAGCATAAACTTCAGTTTCCTCTATGCTAATTTTCCCAATGAAGACATCAAGTGTCAATGACTTGGTACGAAGAAAGGGTTCTTAGCCATTTTTGTGGTGTGGACCCTTTTGGCAGTACAATGAAGCTTATGAAGTTGATCTCAGAATAATGGCTTTAAGAAATGGAAGGAAATGCTAAATTTCATTTGGAAGTTAATGAAACAAAGATGCATTTTTCCCATACAATTTCATGGATGAAATATCTCATCATGAATTCCTGGACCCAAATTTAAGAATCCCTGGTTGAGAGGTTCTTGTAAAGACCTTCACAGAATCTATTTCTTCATACTTTGCAACAGATATTACAGTATGAATTGTAATTACCTTTGTGGTAGTCTCTTCTTGCTTGTGCTCATAATCAACATTACAGTTACAGAACAGGACATACTTTGCCCACTCCCCAATTATCCAAGAAAAACTTGGAGACTTTCCATGAAACTGTTAATTTCTTTATGTCTTTTGGCTTCTTTCTTTGAGGAAATACCAATAGTGATTGGTCTTCATTCCTCCAACATAATAGCAATTCATTGGCTTATGGATAAAGTTCTTACATATAAAAGTCAATTAAATTGTTATTTAGAGAGATATGGACTAGACCTGTAATACTATAGTTACCACTGGTATTCCTTCTCAGGTAAGGAAATGCTCTCTCCCAGAACCTTTTCTGCAATTTATACCCTTGGAAAGTTGTCAAGAACATTGAGAGTTTAAGTGGTCATTCAGCTCGTATAAATCAGAAGCAGAACTCGAACACAGGTCTTTCTGGTTTCAAGTCTAACTAAAAGATTGAGTCCATCCATTGTGATTAATCCCCCTCTTCTCTCTAGTTCTATACTGGGGAGCTTAAAATTCCACAAAGATTTTTGAGACACTCTACAAATCACCTGAGCAGCATCACTTATTTTCTCTTCCTTTAATCTAGTCTTAGAGAAAGACTCTCTTGTCAATGACATCCATTCTACTAGTTCCTGTACTATCATGTCCTGTCTAAGAGCTTTCCCCTTCAATATCCAATCTGTTCTTAATTTTGAATTTCTCTTTATCAGCTAGTTCCTTTCCTATTGCTTAAAAACATGCCCAAAATGACTCATAAAAAAACTTCTTAGTTCATTCTACCACCCTTTCAAGCAATCATCCAGTATTTTTCCTTCCTTTAAAAGCCAAATTTCTTTTTAAAAACTATTATTTATTGCCTCTATTTTCTCACTTCTAAAATCCTTGCAATCTGACTTGTGTCACAAATACTTGACTGAAACCTCTCCTTCCAAAGTCTTTAGTGATCCCATTATTACTAAATCCATTGGCCTTTTCTCAGTCCTCAGCCTTCTTAGCATCTCTGTAGTATGTCACTGCTAACCTCCTTCCCCTTTTGAGCACTTTCTCATTCCCAAGGTTTGGCAATAGTACTATGTTGTGTGATTCTCCTACCTAGATCTGCACTTCTCATTCTCCTTTGCAAGACCATCACCCATGCTATTCTAGGTTGGGCTTGACTCAAGTTGACCCTTAGTGGTATAGGTACAATATGGGAACAAAATGAGACTCTTGGAGGTCACTCAACAATTAATAAAAGGATATTTGCAAAACCATAGAAGGAGGAAGATATTCACCAGAGACAGATATGGAGGACAACAGATGTGCACCTAGCTAAGTGCGGCTCCCTTGCCTGAGCTGCCCATTCTCATCCACCAGTCAAGTGTCAGAGAGGGTGCCTAGAACTCCTTGTGACTGTTTCGTACTGTGGAAGTGAAGTCCTCTAAGTCTTTAGGATGGTCTCAATACCTTTTTATTTTTGGAGGGGGGAAGGCAAGGCAGTTGAGGTTAAGTGACTTGTCCAAGGTCACACAGCTAATAAGTGTGTCAAGTGTCTGAGGCCAAACTTGAAGTCAGGTCCTCCTAACTTCAGGGCTTGTGATCTATTCATTGTGCTACATAGCTTCCTGTCTCAATACCTTTTAAGGGGAAACTTGCTTAACTTACATGGAGGCAAGGATGAGGTTATTGTTCCCACCACATATGGCCAACTCACCTCAACTGAGTGCATTCCAGGACTCTGTCCTGAGTCCTCTAGTCTTGTCTGTACAACTAAGTGGGGCAATGGGTAGAGTGCTGGGCCTGAAGTCAAGAAGACCTTAGTTCAAATCCAGCCTGAGAAATTTACTAGTTGTGTGAGCTTACACATGTCACATAAGCTCCATATACCTCAGTTTCCTCTTGTATAAAATGGGGATAACAATAGCATCAACCTTCCAGACTTCTTGCAAGGATCAAATGAGAGAATATTTGTAAAGTATTTCTCCTGCCACATAGTAGGTATTATATAAACACTGGCTAGCTATTATTATTATTTCTTGCAGTTACCTCACTCATTTCTATGGGTTCCACTATTACCATTATGCAAATGAAGTCCAAATGGAAAGCCCCCATCTCTCTCCTAAGTTACAGTCCCAAATCCCTATTGGCCTGATAGACATCTCTAGCTGAATGTTGTCCCATAGGCTTCTGAAACACAGTATGGCCAAGCTAGGACTAATTTTCTTTTTCCTAGACCCCTTCCTCTCCTCATTTTCACTATGAGAGAGGAAGGAAAGGAGGAAATAGCCTATCTTCCTAAGAGGAGGAGCTCGGAATAATGACAACTTCAGGTTATCTTTGGTATAGATCTCCCCCACTTAACCACCCACCGTCCTTATTTCAGCCAACATTCCCATCCTACTCACGTATCTGCATTATATTCACCTGGTAAAAATTCCAAACTACAACATTTCCAGGTGTCTTCTAAACCATTAATGGAGGCATTTCTACAGCGATCTTTAGGTGTTGTCCAACCACTCTATTTCATTAACAGCATAGCTTTGGGAAGACTCCAATCAGCCAACCAAGAAATATTTATTAAACATCTATTCTTCAACTTAGCGCTAGATATCCATGAGTCCAGGGGTTTGGTGGGGTAGAGTTGCAAAAGAAATAGAGATGTGGTCCTTATTTTCTTAGATCTTATAAGATAGGTGGGTAAACAAGATATGTGGACATGAAATAATTAGAAACCAGTTGAATTCCCCAAATCTCAGAATCTCAGAATCCATATAGTCCATATGGGACCTGAATAAGATAAAACATACCTCAAAGGTGGCCACCAGCCTTTGCTTGAATATCTCCAGCACAAGGAAGGCCTCTAACTCCTGAGGCAGCCTAATCCTCTCTGTGATCGATTCACCTTTGCAAACTCTCTCATATGTGCACCTTTTTCTCCACCTAAAAAAGCCAGACCTGGTCCAGGCCTTCATCTTTCCATCCTTGGACTATCTCAATAATTTACAAGCTGCTCTCCCTACTTCAATCTCTCCACTTTCTGATTAATCTTCTGTTCAACTTTAAAGATGACTTTTCTAAAGCTTAGATCTGACCATGCCACTCTCAATTCAGTGGACTCCAGTAGCTCCCTAATCCCCCAAGGATCAAATGCAAATGCCTCCATTTGGCATTGAAACCATGACCACATCCCTCCCTAATTTTCCAACCTTCTCATGCTTTACTCCCCTCCACAAAGTCAGCAATCCAGCTATAGTCCATCTGCAACTCCTCAAAGAGAACTTTACACCTCCTGGCTTTGCCTTTACCCTGGGGGGGCCCCTGTGCCTGGAATTCTCTGCCCTCTCACCACCATCCCACCATCCTTTAGTTTCTCTGGATCAAATTCCACCTCTGTCAAGAGTATTTTCAGTCCACTCCTCCGGCCATGCCTCCCTTTCACATTAACTTCCATCTACTCTGCATATATCTTATTTGTTTCTAGTTATTTACATGTTGTCTCTTCCATTAAAATGTAATCTCCTTAAAGCTAAAGATGACTTTTGTCTTTCTTTGTATCTCCAACACTTAGCACAGTCCCTAGCATATAGTAACCATTTAATAAGTAAATGTCTGTTGATTTACTGGCTTGTTGACTTTACCTGAAACCTAAATCTTCTATCTTCTACTTTTCATTGCTCCTTGATCTGTTAGTTTATTTATTTATTTGGGGGGGGGGGGAAGAGAAGGAAAAGACAAATGTAGCCCCTCTTCCATGTGATAATCCTTTATGTGTTTATACAGCCTTTCTTGAAGATCTGCAATGTGGGAGAGAGATCAATATAAATTCTAAATTGGGTACTGGCTCTAAATGTATCAGAGTTCAGGGAAGGAAGAGCTCAATATAGGCTGATGCAACTGGGAAAGAATTCATGGAAAAGGAGACCCTGTAGGATGAGTTAGATTTAAATGAGGGAAGAGTGTGAGAGAAGATCTTTCAGGGAGAGATAACAGCTTGCGCAAAGTCCCAGAGGGGAAACCTTGAGCACAGTATGGGTAGAGGACTATGAGGAAAGTGACCTGATTGGAGGGGAAGGTCTATGTTGGAACAAAGCTATAAAGTAGCATTCGGGGAATGGGGTTAAGTAATGGGCCAAATTTAATCACTGTAAATTAAATAGTGATGAAATTAATGTTCCACAACTGGGCTGAAACTAGCAGCTGCTTGAGTAAAGGGTTTGGAGCATGGCTAGTCAGCATTATGTTTTTCTTAAAAATGGATTTAGTACACTGCCATCTCCATGTCAGTAACACTGACAAAATGGCAAGAAAAGCCAACACCCATAAGCAGTATTGAGACCCATACTGTCTTGAATAAGAAGATAGTTCCACTGTGGTCTGGGAAGATCATATACATGGTGTACTGTGATCAGGTCTGGGTGCCATATTTAAGAAGGACATTAGGAAGCAGTGAACAAAAGAATAAATTATAGGTTTATAAAACTAGAGGAGTTTATCATGGAAGTTCAGAACTACTGGAAAATGTTGTTGTTGTTGTTGCTGTTGTTGCTAGTGTTGTTGTTCAGTCATTCAGTCTCTTTGTGGATAATGGCATGCCAGGACCTTCTGTCCTCTCTCTCTTGAAGTCTATCCAAGCTCATATTCATTCCTTCCATGACACTGTCCATCTCTCTCATCCTCTGCCGACCCCTTTTCCTTTTGCCTTCATTCTTCCCTAACATCAGGGTTGGGAACATCACACTATAAAATACAGAATGGTTATCCTTAAACAGCATGAACTTTTTGGTCAATGTATATTATGTAAAGATGTAGTGGGAACTATATCACATCACTACTGACCAAAAAATGTTTAGCACCTACTCAATTCCTAGCTACACGGAACCTTATGACTAGAAGTACATATCAAAAGCTTGCCATCAGGGCATCTAGGTGGCACAGTGAATAGAGCACCAGCCCTGGAGTCAGGAGGACCTGAGTTCAAATATGACCTCACACACTTAATACTTACTAGCTCTGTGATCTTGGATAAGTCACTTAACCCCAATTGCCCTGCCTTCCCCCCTCCAAAAAAAAAAAAAAAACAAAGCTTACTGTCTTTCATAAATTGTCAATAAATATTTTTAAGTACCTACTATGTGTTAGGTAAGCACTGTGCTAAACATCAGAGGATACAAGAAGAAAGGCAAAAATCATCCCCATCCTTAAGGAGCTCAAAATCTAATGGGGGAAAACAAAATAAATTGACTCTATACAAACAAGATATATATGTAACATATGGAAAGTACTGTGTAATATATACATATATATATATATATCTCGCTTGTATATAGTTGATTGCATGTTGTTTTATATACATATATGTATATATGCATGCATATACATGTATACATGTGTGTTGTTTGTTCTTTATTCTCAAAGAGAACCAATGACATTATGCGGGTGATGCCTTGACTTGTATGTGAACTGGATTTAAATGAGGTTTATGTGAAGATAAAATGAAGATAATCAACAGAGCGCAGGCACAAACATTAAAGAAGACTGTGAAAGAATTCTTGTAGAAAGTGAGGGAAGCTGGGGGCAGAGGTGAAAAGGAAGGGGAATTCCAGTCATGGAGGACAGCCAGTGAAAATGCACCGAGTCTGGGGAATAGAAAGAAGGCCTGAGTCACCCCTGGATTTGGATTAGAGAGTATTTTTGTATTCATGTTGCATATAGTCATTTATTTAATATAGCATCCTAATAGAATATAAGCTTCTAGAAACAATATTAAATGAATGACTATATGCAACGTGTATACAAACATGCAAGATAACTTTTAGGAGAAAGGTACTAGCAGCTTAGTACCTTTGAGTACCATGGAGAGCTGCCCATAGAGGCAGTACTACTGTACTTGAACAAAGTTTGAAGAAATTAATGGACTCCTAGAGGTGGGAGTGAATGAATTCTGAGCATAAGGAACAATCATTACAAAGGAAATGAGGATAGAATATCATTTATAAGGAACAACATAGAGGTCTGTGTGGCTGGAATATACAGTGCAGTAAGAGGAGTAAGGGATAACAAAGTTGGAAAGATAGATTGGGGCCAGGTTGTGAAGGAGAGCTAAAACTCTGTCGATAACAGAAGAACTAATAAAAAAAAAAAAAAAAACCTCGGAGGACTCTAAGGATAGTTTTGTCCTCCAAAGGGCAAAGAAGGATACCGCTATTAGATACCACTTTATGACTACCTAGAAGGAACTGGTAAAGAAGAAACAGTAAGAATTTTGTGGGGAAGAAACTGCACTTAGAAGGATTCATAATAGAGAAGGAAGAGAAAGCAAGACATAGTCTAGCATATAGCTTAGATTTTCAGAGAACTTGTTTCAAAGGGTGAAAATAAAGAGCAGCTAGAAGTCCATATCCTAAAATTTTATAGGAGAAATAAATCCAATAACTAAATGAAAACAATTTCAATGAGAAGGGAAAAGGGGAGAACTGGTTTATCAATGTTTTGGAGAAAGAAGTACTTGGCATGTTTTACAAATTTCAAATGGTACAAAACTAAAAGATATAGAGATTATGTTAGATGACAGAATTAGGATACAAAAAGGTCTCAACAGACTGGCATGATGGACTGAACTTACTGAACTGAAATTTAATAGAGATAAATGGGAAGTCCTACACTAAGACTGAAAAAACAATCAATTTCACAAGAACAAAATAGAAGAGTCCTGGTTAAAGAGGAGGTCTCCTACAAGAGATATGGGAGTTTTAGTGGACTGCAGGCTCAATACAAGTCAACAATGTGATTTATCTACAGGAACAACACACACACACACACACACACACACACACACACACACACACACACACAAAACCATGATCTTGGACTGTATTGAAATCCATGATGTCCAGCATATAGTAAGTGATAGCCTTACTTTACTTTGTTCTGGTTAGACTAGATCTGGAATATAATTAATAATAATCTTAATTATAATAGCATTTCTATAGTGCCCAATATCTGCCAGGCACTGTGCTAAATACTTTACAAATTTTATCTTATTTGATACTCACAACAACTCTGGGAGGTAGGTGCTGTTGTTATACTCATTTTATAGTTGAAGAAACTGAGGCAAATAGGTTAAATGACTTGCCCAAGGTCATACAGCTAAAAAGTGTCTGAAGCTGAATTTCATCTCAGGTTTTTCTGGGCACTCTTTCCACTGTTCCACCTAACCCCAGGTATATTGTGTTCAGTTCTGGATGACACATTTTAGGAAGGACAATGACAAGTTGGAATAGGTCTAGAAGTAGATGACCAACATGACTAAGGGCTTCACACTGAGCCATTCCATATGAACATTGCTTAAAGAAATAGCCCTGCAGGAAGGACCAGCACAGCGGTCTGGGAGCAGGCAGCGAACAAAGCACAGGAAGCTGAGCCGAGCGGAGCCCAGGTCCGCATGAGCCGAGGTTTTAGCCCCAGGGCGGCAGGGCCAGCAGCTGGCTGGAGGAACCCCAGAACACCAGCAGCCATGGCGACTCCAGAATTATCAACATAGACATGCCTAGGACAAAGTAAGAGGTTAGTGTCCTATGGACTTTGGGACTTGTATTCGGGGGAATGCATCGGCTCCCTCCCCTGGGGGCTAGAAGCCACTGAGGAGACACGCCATTTTGGAGTTTTCAGAGGCAGCACCAGCTCCTGGCCTGCAATTAATTGTAGGGAGATCCAGCGATCAGTCTTGGGGGGTAATCGCTCTTGCTTTAAGCTCCCTGGATCTGGATTGTGATCTAGGGTGGAAGTCGTGGGTGGGTTTACAGCTTGCCAGAAACGGAAGTTGCCCCCCACACGTTCGGGACGAAAATTCCTCTATCTGGCCTTAAAGCCATAGTGTGGCAACAAGCCCAAAAGTCAAGTAATTAAGTGGCAACATGCCAAGGCAAGGAAACAGAAAAATGCAACCCTAGACTCCTATTTTGGGGGCATAGAGTGGGAAAAGGACTGTGAGGTCAGAAGTCCTGCTCCAAAAGCCCCAGGGAAAACATGAGCAGGTTGCAGGCCATAGAGGACCTTAAGAAGGACTTTAAAAATCAAATAAGAGAAGTGGAGGAAAAATTGGAAAGAGAAATGAGAAGGATGCAGGAAAAGTATGAAATGAGGGTCAACAGCCTGACTGAGGAAAACAACACCTTAAAATAGACTAACTCAAATGGCAAAGGAGGCCCAAAAGGGCAATGAGGAGAAGAATGCCTTAAAAAGTCCAATTTGCCAGATGGAAAAAGAATCTCAAAAGTTCACTGAGGAGATTCATTCCTTCAGAGTTAGACTGGAGCAAATGGAAGCTAGTGACTTTATGAGAAATTAAGATGCTGTTAAGCAGATCCAAACAAACGAAAGATTAGAAGGCAATGTGAAATATCTCATGGGAAAAACCACTGACCTGGAAAATAGATTCAGGAGAGACAATTTAAAAATTGTTGGACTACCTGAAAGCCATGATCAAAGAAAGAACCTAGAAATCACCCTTCAAGAAATTCTCAAGGAAAACTGCCCTGATGTTTTAGATCCAGAGGGCAAAATAGAGGTTGAAAGAATCCACCCATCACCTCCTGAAAAAGATCCCAAAAAGAAAACTCCCAGGAATATTATGGCCAGGTTCCAGAATCCCCAGATCAAGGAGAAAATACTCCAAGCAGCCAGGAAGAAACAATTTCAATATTGTGGAAACACAATCAGAATAGCCAGGACCTGGCAGCTTCTACACTGAGGGATCGAAGGGCATGGAATATGATATTCCAGAGGGCAAAAGAACTGGGAATGAACCCAAGGGTCACCTACCCAGCAAAACTGAGTATTTTGTTTCAGGGGAAAATATAGTCATTCAGTGGAATAGAGGACTTCCAAGCATTCTTGAGGAAAAAACCAGAATTGAATAGAAAATTTGACATCCAGACACAAGAAGGAAGAGATGCCTGAGAAGGTAATCAGGGAAAAGAAATCAAAGGAACTTATCAAAGTTGAACTATTTACATTCCTATATGGAAAAGCAATAACTGTGACTGATGATATCTTTCTCACTATGAAAATAATGGAAGAAGGGTGTGTGGTCATATGAATACATATGTGAATGTGTGTGTATATGGATAGAGGGCATAGGTTGAATTTGTTGGGAAGGGAGAATACTCAAGGGATGAAATTATGAGGTGAGAGAGGAAAGTGGCAAGAGGAGATGGGGAAAAACAGGGTAGGGTAAACTATCTCATGTAGAAGAAGCAAGGGGAAGTGGTTGCAAGGGAGGAGGAGAATAGGAAAGCAAAAAAGGCAAAACCACATTCTCATTGAATTTGGTTCAGGGAGAGAATGACATACATACTAAATGGGTTATCTCAACCTGCAGCAGAATAGGGGGAAGGGGGATGAGAGGAGGGATGATGGATGGGAGGGAATCCTTGGGGGGAGGGGAGGTTGGAAGTACCCACTATAGAAGAGGGACAGGATCATGTAGGGAATGGACCAGGTGGGGAGTGGGATGAGTGGGAGGGAATTATAAGCAGCCTTGTACAATATATCTACTATGATAATGTTTTGCATAGCTAGACATGTACAGCATATACTGAATTACTTATCTCCCCAGAGGGAATGGGTGACAAAGGAGGAAGGAAATGGATCTGAAATTCGAGGTCTTAAGATTAAATGTTTCAAATATATATAAATACTATTATTAATACTCTTTTGCTTATAATTGGGAGATAAGATGTGCAGGCATTGGGACACAAAGATTCACCTTCCTCTAATGGAAAAGTCAAAGGGGGTATGGGAGAAGGTATGGGAGAAAGCAGATTGGAGGAAGCCATATCTTGTGGGACAGCTATTCTGGGAGGTTGGGTAGGGGAATAACGGGGGGAAAATGATTGTAACTCAAAATCTAGAGGAAATGAATGATGTAAAACAGAAGTTAATAAAGCATTTGTTTAAAAAAAAGAAAAAAAAAGAAATAGCCTGTTTAACCTTGGAAATAATAATTGTGATTATATAATAGCTGTCTTCAAGTACCCAAGAGATTACCAAATGAGAAGAGGGATTAGTCTTTGTATTTCAACCCAGAAAACAGAAGCAGAAGACACAACTAGGCTGGTTTAGGCTGATACAAGGAAAAGCTTCCTAAATGAAATGGGCCATCACAAGAAATGGTAGAGGAGGTCCATTTCACTAACCGTCTATGACTCAAGACTGAATGACGACTTATTTAGGATGTTGTAAAGAGGATTTCAGATCAAGGACAGGTTAGGGCCAATGGTCTCTGAAGTTTCATCAGACTCCAAGATTCTGTGTTTGTTTCTTGATTAAAAACTGCTTATGGGTTTTTTATTATTTTTGTCTTTGGATGCTTTCCATTCAACCAGTCGATAAGCATTCATTAATGACCACAGGTCTTTGGACTTTCTAGAATCAGCTAAGACTCAATGATTCAGAGACTATACCAATAGTCTGAGGGTCACCAATACTGAACATACTTTAAGATAACTTGAGATGAGAACCCAGTTATTGAGATACCTCCAAAGAGTCAGGATCAGCGAGAGATAAAGGGATCACAGAGAGGTCCCTTTCTCTTAGATTCCTGGATTGCTGGGTCTGTCATTAAATGACTTTATCTTTGTCCCTCTTGGATCTTAGAATTGAGTAGATTCACACATACACAGATATTGTGCAGACCTCTCATTTTTACAAATTGAAGAATCATAGAATTTTGAGATGGAAGGAACATTGGAAACCAATAGCCCTACCCCCTCAGGAAACTGGGGCCATAGAGATGTTGCCCAAGGTCATGTAGGTAGTATGTAAGAAAGAGAACTACCCCCAGCCACAGCTCATAAAGATTATGTAATCATTCTTTCCCCCACTTTCCTCAATGCCTAGCAAGCTCAAGTCTTTGAGAAATGAAAAATAACCAGGTGTTCAGGGAATTGCTGGGGATCCTGATGATCCCTATAGGATGCTCTACCTGTGGGGACCTGACCAGAGAGCCTCACATTTATTCACTCTGATATGAGAAACCCTTTTAGAAACACACTCTGGGAGAGACCACTAGAATTCCTTCTTTATTGCATAATGTAATAAGAAAGCAAGTAACAAAAGTGGTTTGCATTTGGTTGATAATTCCTTATCCTAAGCTTTCTCTTTCCCACTTTCCAGATTCATCTCCCAAGAGGCTGCAGGTCATTTTACCTCAGAAGTCCATCCAGATGTTCAACAATTCTTCTTAAGGGAATGCTGTAGCCTTTCTTTCCTTCCATCCTCTTCCCTCATTAGGCTCCTTTCCTTTCAGTTATGTCTCAGAGCTTCCCCTAAAAACCTCTTTTCCTCACCTTGCTTCTCTCTCTCTCTCTCTCTCTCTCTCTCTCTCTCTCTCTCTCTCTCTCTCTCTCATAATTGCTTTATTTATCTGTTCTTCTTTACCTCCCACACCCCTGTGACAAATCCATTTGAAAATAACTCTGGTGAATCACCCCCAAAAAAATATTACATTCCATTTATATGTACCTTTCTTTCTCCAAAGGGCATAGAGAGGTTAACACAGATACAACCTCTTTCTGGTGCCCATCCTTGAACAATATAGACTGTTATAAGAAGATTGGAGAATTCTTTGGTCTGTGGCTTCAATTACCTGCTATGACTCTACACTAAAAGAGACCCATTTTCTACTTTGTAAATAAACCAGTCTTCAGAATTCTTCTCCTGCGGTCCTTTTCCCATCAATAGTAATGATAACAATAATTAATAACAAAAACAATAATAGGTAGACATTTACATTACTTTAAGGTTTGCAAAAAACTTTACACATATTATCTCATTTGATTGTACCAGCAATCCCTAAGGTAAGCCCTTTACCTCAGTCTATAGATGGGGAAACTGAGTCCAAAAGAAGCAAAAGGGCTTGTCCAGGGAGATATAGCTAGTGTAGGAAACAAAAGAAGGAATTCTGTTTCTACAGGATTAAAACTACTCCCAGCTTTAAGTAATAACAGACTGTAAGTCAGAGGTAATGGGTTCTAATCAGAACTGTGACCTAGCAGAACCAGGCTCCTGATTGAGTAAAAGGTCAGAAACTTGTACACATGCTTAAAGAGGTATTTGCGGAAGAACATATCAAGTAAGAGAACAGGAAGTGGACAGTTCAGGAGGTTGCACCTAACCAACAGAGAGCAAGGGAGGAAATTCAAATTGGAAACAGAGCATAAAAAGCCTTGCATTTGTCTGAACAAATGCACTCCATTAGGGAGCGACCCATTCACTAGGAATGTAAAATAAAATGAGAACTCTCCTGGCTTCACAAGTATTGTTCTTTCTAGAGTGAGCACATTTCTCCCATTAAGAAGTATTTGAGGCAGGATTTAAGCTCAGGTGTCTCTAATTCCATATCCAGTGCTTTACACAGTACACTACCTACCAATACCCTCAGATGATGGACAAAGGAAATAAAGATGAAATTCCAACCTCAATCACACACTTGTTACCCACATGACTAAGACTGGGGAGGAGGGGATTGAAAACATTTGCTAAATTTCAAGGGTTTGGGTGGCTGTTTCTTGTTGTGATTGTTATTGTTTATTGTCTATTGTTGTTTGTCTGTGGATTCTGAACTGACCATTCTCTCCATATTCCTCTGGACTGTTAGCCAGAGTTATGGCTACCTTAGAGTGAGGTGTTCCCTGAGAAAATGCCAGCTCAGCTGAGAAGTAATGAGAATGACACTGCAGTTCCTCTTAGAGTGATTTTTTTCACAGTTTGTCCTTAGAAACCTTCCTCCAAGAAAATAGGTGTTCACCTTAAAGGACTGCTAAGATGGTAGTCAAGGCTGTTTGTTCCATGCTGAGGAGGGGATGGAAAGAAATCTGCAGTTTGAGTCAGGGGATCAAGCTTTAGGGATGAGTTTCCCGGCTTTGGGGTGCAAAGTCTGTGAGGAGAAGGGAAGGCAAAGAGCCCACAGAAAAACTCTATGGGGGCTGAGGGGCTAGGTGGTACAGTGAATAGAGCACCAGCCCTGGAGTCAGGAAGACCTGAGTTCAAATCTGGCCTCAGACAGTTAACACTTACTAGCTGTGTGACCCTTGGCAAGTCACTTAACCCCAATTGCCCTGCCTCCCCCCCCCCTCCAAAAAGCAAAAAAAGAGAGAAAAGGAGAGGAGAGGAGAGAAGAGGAGAGGAGAGGAGAGGAGAGGAGAGGAGAGGAGAGGAGAGGAGAGGAGAGGAGAGGAGAGGAGAGGAGAGAAGAGCTCTAAGCATCGCTGGATCTGAATCCTCCACTTTACTTAAGGAGTTTTTGTTGGTGGAGTGGTGGTTGGTTGATTGGTTTTCTGGGTTTGTTGGTATTGTTGTTGTTTGCTTTGAGACTGAAACCAGTCAATCACTGCAGTTTCTTGGGTAGGAATCATGTGTTTTTTTGAATGTTCTCTGTAACCATCAACCTCATCCAAATGCAAAGGACTTCTCTAACCCCTGTGTTCCAGCCATAGGAAGGCAGTTTTGTGGCATTCTATAATGCAAATGGGGCTTCTGTTGCCTCTTCCTCCCTCCCTGAATCTAGGACCACAAAAGAGTATCTATCAGAAACTGGGGGATTTTATACTTTCAGGACACCCTAGCTGAGGAAGACAAAGACAGATTTTTTTGCCTTAGCTTTTGTGCCAATCCTGGAACACCAAGAAAAGATGAGGGTAAAGACAGTCTAACTTGACTTTCAGGGTTGCTCTGAAACACTTCTCAATTTAGCCAATGTATAGTGTACAACTCAAAGCTCCCTTCTTGATTAAAATACTGCCAAGTCAGGGCCTGAGCCTATAGCATATTTATAGGAAACTTACTACTTCTTTTTGTATTTTTCCTTCACATTTCATTTGTAGTTCTACTCAATTTTATGTGCAAGTACCTTAAAAATGTAATGTGCTCTATAAATGCAAGGGGCTATGATTGTTAACATGGAAGAATTTTATGGTTAGAAACAGTTAATGATTGTTCCATTCCAGCCCATTCCAATTGAATGCCAGATATTTATAAGAGAACAGCTCTGAAGCCCTTTGACATCTTACTTTGTTCAATCATCTAAGTTGTGTCCGACTCTCTGTCACCCCACTGGGGGTTTCCTTGGCAAAGATACTGGAGTGGTTTGCCATTTCCTTCTCCAGCTCATTTTACAGGTGAGGAAACTTAGGCAAGTAGAGTGAAGTGACTTGCCCAGAGTCATACAGCCAGTAAGTGTCTGAGGCCGTATTTGAATTCAGGTCTTCCTGACTCCAGGCCCGGTGCTCTCTCCACTGTGCCACCTATCTCACCTTATTTAAGTCCCAGTAAAATCTGAGAAGCAGCTTAGCCTAGTGACCCAGACTCAAATCAGGAAGACCTGAGTTTAGGTTGTGCTTTTGACACACACAGCGACTCTGCTCACTCTGGACAAACCCCTTATCATCCCAGTGCTCTCCCTATCCCCACCTGAGAAATCCTTTCAGACCATAAAATGCTGAGCAATGGGTGATCTGCATTGGTACAGTGGTTTTCCTCATTAGCAGTTCCTTATGTCAATGAAATCACAAGTTCATTACCACCACCACCCCCAATGCATATATATATATATATATATATACATATGCACAGATAAAAATAGCTCTCTTGCGTAACCATTTGCAAATCATGTTTCTCTGTGAGGTAGGAATTGACTTATTTCATATAGTACTTCCAAATAGTATGAATCTCATTTTGCAGATCAAGACACAGGACTTCGGGGGTGGAGCCAATATGGTGGAGTAAAGAAAGCATTCAACTGAACTTTCCCAACATTCCCTTGCAAACCACTTACTTCAAACCAAATTTTGGAGTGGCAGCATCAAGAATAAGTCAGAGTTCGACATCCTTTCAAAGACAACCTTGGAGGTTGGAAAAAGAGATCTGTGACAATAGGGTGGAACATGACCCAAAGCCCACATGGATAAAACACCAGTGGTGGGAAAAGGTGGTGATAACAGAAGCAGCAGCATCTTTAGGAGCTCTCGATCCAGAGATGGTAAAGGGACCTGGCAAATGATCAAAAAACAATTACAGGACACCCCTGTGCTAGCACTAGATGTAGGACCAGAGGTATTTATCAACTCCATTGTCTATACCCACTTCTGGGTCACAGTTCAATGGCAGAGAGGAGTACTTTTGAGTAAGAGGGAGCAGGAGCTCTGAGGGGCAATATTGCTTTTTCTACAAGAGATCAGGGACCCTGAGAACAGTATTATTTCTGGTCCCAAGGGATCAGGGGCCCTGAGAAACAGCATTGATTGCAATACCAAGGGTTCTGAGGCCCTTCCTTGGTAAAAACCAGAGTACAGACCAGGACAGCATTGACTATACCTCTCCCCAGATTATACCACCTTGGAAACACTAAAAACATCCAAACCTCTAGAAGTAACTCTAAGAAAAAGCAACACCAAAAAAAAACCCTAAGACTTGAGACAGTGCCCCTACCTACCCCATACCAGGAACAGAGGCCAAACTTTAACATAAAGTTCAAAATCAAGAAAGAGAGTAGAAAATGAGTAAACAAAAAAAATGAATTTGACTGAAAAAGGCTATGATGGTGAGAGGGAAGATCTAGACACAAACTCAAAAGAAGACAGTGAAATCAAAACAACTACAAAGAAAAATTATAAACTAGATACAAGCCCAAAAAGAATTCCTGGAAGGGTTAAAAAAAACTATTTCAAAATCAAATAAGAGTTATAGAAGAAAAATTGGGTAAAGAAAATAAAGGGATGGAAGAAAAATTGAGAATAAAAATAACAGGTTGGTAAAAGAATCACAAAAAAGATACTGAAGAAAATAATACCTTAAAAAGGAGATTTGGTCAAATGGAAAAGTTACAAAATTTAACTAACGAAAATAATTCCTTTAAAATTTCGATTAGGCAAGTGGAAGCTAATGACTCCATGGCATATCAAGGAACTAAGTCAGAAGAATGAAAAAAATAAAAGAAAATGCTAAATATTTCATAGGAAAAACTGGCCTATAATAATTTAGGAGATATCCTTTAATAATTATTAGACTACTTGAAAGCTGTGATGAAAGAAAGAACCTAGACATCATATTTCAAGAAGTTATTGAAGAAATCTACCCCAACATCCTAGAACTAGAGGATAAATAGAAATTAAGATTTTCCAATGTGCTCTGCCCCACACAAATTTCAAACAATGTGAAAGGGAGCTCCAAACAACTTCTGGAGCCACAGCACCCACAGAATGGCACAGAGAAGCTAACCTCCTGCTGAGGACAGCCCAGCAACCCTGCAGGGAGTGGCCAGCACAGCGCTCTGAGAACAGGCAGCACAGCCCACTGGGAACCGACAGCGCAGCCCACAGAGCCAAGCCCAGGTCCGCGGTTTTAGCCCCAGGGCGGCCGGGCCTTCAGCCAGCTGGTGGAACCCCAGAACACCAGCAATTGTGGCGATTCCAGAATTATCAGCACAGATATGCCTAGGACAAAGTGAGAGGTTAGTGCCCTATGGACTTTGGGACCAGTATTTGGGAAACACGTGGCTTCCTCCCCTGGGGGCAAAAAGCTGCAGAAGAAACAGCTGCACAGAAGCCATTTTGCAGCCTCAGTAGTGGCTCTAGCTCCTGGTCTTCGAACTACTGTAGGAAGATCCAGCAATCAGTCTGGGGGTTAATCGCTTTTGCTTTAAACTGCCTAGATCTGGATTGTGGTCTGGGGGGGAAGTTTGGGGTGGGTATCCAACTTGACAGAGTGGGTGGAGGCTTTACAGAGGCCACACAACTGGCGGAAGTTGTGAAGACCCCACGTTTGGGCGGAAGCTCCCCTGTCTGGTGGCAGAGTCCTACTGTGGCAACAAGCCCAAAAAATCAAGTAATTAAGTGGCAACATGCCTAGGCAAATGAAACAAAATAAACAGAAAAGTTCAACATTGGACTCCTATTTTAGGGCAAAGAGGCTCAAAGCATGGAGGAGGACTGTGAGGTCAGAACTCCTGCACCAAAAGCCCCAAATGAAAATACAAGCTGGCTACAGGCCATAGAGGACCTTAAGAAGCAGATAAGGGAAGTGGGGGAAAATTTGGGAAGAGAAATGAAAAAGATGCAAGAAAAGTATGAAATGACAGTCAACAGCCTGACTGAGGAAAATAACACCTTAAAAAATAGACTAACTCAAATGGCAAAAGAGGCTCAGAAAGGCAATAAGGAGAAGAATGCCTTAAAAAGTCGAATTTGCCAGATGGAAAAAGAATCTCAAAAGCTCACTGAGGAGATTCATTCCTTCAGAGTTATACTGGAGCAAATGGAAGCTAGTGACTTTATGAGAAATCAAGATACTATTAAACAGATCCAAACAAATGAAAGAATAGAAGGCAATGTGAAATATCTCATGGGAAAAACCACTGACCTGGAAAATAGATCCAGGAGAGATAATTTAAAAATTATTGGACTACCTGAAAGCCATGATCAAAGAAAGAACCTAGAAATCATCCTTAAAGAAATTCTCAAGGAAAATTGCCCTGATGTTTTAGACCCAGAGGGGAAAATAGAGGTTGAAAGAATCCACAGATCACCTCCTGAAAAAGATCCCAAAAAGAAAACTTCCAGGAATATTATAGCCAGGTTCCAGAATCCCCAGATCAAGGAGAAAATACTACAAGCAGCCAGGAAGAAACAATTTCAATATTGTGGAAACACAATCAGAATAGCCCAGGACCTGGCAGCTTCTACACTGAGGGATAGAAGGGCATGGAATATGATATTCCAGAGGGCAAAAGAGCTGGGAATGAACCCAAGGGTCACCTACCCAGCAAAACTGAGTATCTTGTTTCAGGGGAAAATATGGTCATTCAGTGGAATAGAGGACTTTCAAACATTCTTGATGAAAAAACCAAAGTTGAATAGAAAATTTGACATTCAGACACAAGAAGCAAGAGATGCTTAAGAAGGCAATCAAGGAAAAGAAATCAAAAGGAACTTATCAAAGTTGGACTATTTACAGTCCTACATGGAAAAACAATAACTGTGTTTGATTAAACCTTTCTCATTATGAAAATAATTGAAGATGGGTACATGGCATATGTTCACAGGTATACATGGATAGAGGGCACAGGTTGAATTTGATGGGAAGGGATGATTATTATTTTTTTTTTGGAGGGCAATTGGGATTGAGTGACTTGCCCAGGTTCACGTGGCTGGGTTTTTGTTTGTGTGTTGGGTGTCTGGGGCCGGATCCGAGCTCGGGTCCTTCTGGCTCCAGGGCTGGCTCGATGCTCGCTGCGCTCGCTGCGCCACCTAGCAGCCCCAAGGAAGGGATGACTCTTAAGGGGTGAAGTCAAGAGGTGAGAGAGGAAAGTGGCAAGAGGAGATGGAGAGAGACAGGGTAGGGCAAACTATTTCATGTAGAAGAGGCAAGGGGAAGTAGTTGCAGGGGAGGGGAAGAACAGGAAGGCAAAAAGGCAAAAGCATATTCTCATTGAAGTTGGCTCAAGGAGAGAATCACATACATACTAAATGGAATATCTTACCCTCACTCACTCTCCTGAGTAGGGGAAAGGGGGATGAGAGGGGGGATGATGGAGGGGAGGGCATTCTGGGGAGAGGGGAGGTTAGAAGTACCCACTATCAAAGAGGGACAGGATCAAAGTAGGAATGGACCAGGTGGGTGGTGAGACAGGTGGGAGGGAAATATAAGCAGTCTTTTACAATATATCTACTATGGTAATGTTTTGCATAGATATACATGTACAACACATACTGAATTGCTTATCTTCTCAGAGGGAGTGGGTGACAAGGGAGAAAGGGAATGGATCTGAAAATCGAAGTTTTAAAATTAAATGTTTCATAAGATGTCCAGGCAGAGGGGCTCAGAGATTCACCTTGCCCTAATGGCAAAGTCAAAGGGGGTATGGGAGAAGATATGGAAGAGAGCAGATTGGATGAGGGGATATCTAGTGGGACTACTATTCTGGGGTGGTGGGTAGGGAAAAATGGGGGGAAAATGTAACTCATAATCTGGTGGAAATGAATGATGTAAACCAGAAGTTAATAAAGCATCTGTTTAATTAAAAAAAAAAAAGAAATTAAAAGAATCTACCAATCACCGCCTGAATGAGATCCCAAAATGAAAACTTCCAGGAATATTATAGAAAAATTCCTAAACTCCAAAGTCAAAGAGAAAATACATCAAACAATCATAAAGAAACTATTCAAATACTGTGGATCCATAATCAGCATCACACAAGATTTAGCAGCTATTGTGTTAGAGGATCAGAGGACTTTGGATATGATATTATAGAAGGCAAATGGATTACAACCAAGAATAATCTACCCAGCAAAATTAAGTACAATGCTTCAAGGGAAAATGTATATTTAATAAAATAGAGGATTTTCAAGCCTTTCTAATGAAATGACCAGAGCTGAATAGAAAATTTGACTTTCAAATACAAGACTCAAGAGAAAAATAAAAAGATAAAGATGAAAGAGAAACCATAAAGGACTCAATAAACTTTCTATATGGAAAGATGATGATGTAACTTATAAGAACTTGATCATCATTAGGATAGTTAAAAGAATTCTACATGGAGGTGAGTTGATTATGTTGGGATGATGTAAAAAAATGGATAGGTGAGGGAACAAAATGCCCTGGGAAAGGGGGTGGAGAGGAAGAGTGAGGAAAATTGTCTCAGATAAAAGAGATACACAAGGAAGAGCTTTCACAGTGGAGGAGGAAATGGTGCATGGGGTAGGCAGCACTTGAATGTCATTCATATCTAAATTGGCTCAAAGAGGAAAAAGTACATATATATGTGCATAAATACATGCATACATGCACACACAATTGGTAATAGAAATCTATTTTACCCCAAAGTAGGAGGAAAAGGGGAAAAGTGAAAGGGGACAGTGAAAAAAGGAGAACAGATAAAAGACAGTGGTCAGAAACAGGACAGACTTTAGAGGAAGGATGAGACAGAAAGAGAGAGAGAGAGAGAGAGAGAGAGAGAGAGAGAGAGAGAGAGAGAGAGGAAATGTACAGTTAGTAATCATAATTGGTAATGTGAATGGGATGCATTCACCCATAAAACAAAAATGGATAGCAGAATGGATTAAAAACCAAAACCCACTAATATGTTATTCACAGGAAATACAATTGAAGCTAGGTACAGACAGTTAAAATAAGGGGTTGGAGCAGAACCTATTATACCTCAGCTGAAGTAAAAAAGAAAAAAAAGGCAGAGGCAGCAATCATGATCTCAGACAAAGCATAAAAAGAAATAGATCTAATCAAAAGGGATGAGCAGGAAAGCTACATCTTGCTAAAAGGCACTACAGGCAGTGAAATAATATTAATACTTAACATATATGCTCCAAATGGCATAGCATACAAATTCTTAAAGGAAAAGTTTAATGGATTGCAGGAGGAAATAGACAATAAAATTATACTAGTGGGGTATCTAAGATAAATCTAACCACAAAATAAATTTAAAAGAAGCCAAGTATATCAACAGACTCTTAAAAAGTTAGATATGATAGATCTCAGGAGAAAACTGACTGAGAATAGAAAGGAGTATACCTTTTTCTCAGCTGTACATGGCAACTTCACAAAAATTGACCATGTATTGAAGTAGAAAAACCCCACAACCAAATACAGAAAAGCAGAAATATTATATATGTACTTTTTAAACCATAATATAATAAAGAAAATTACATTTGATAAAGGGCTGTGGAAGCATAGATTGAAAATTAATTGGAAACTAAGCACTCTAATCTTAAAGAATGAGTGGATCAAAGAACAATTCATAGAAAGAATCAATAATTTCATTAAAGAGAACGACAATAATGAGACAACATTCCAAAATTTATGAGTTACAAGCAAAGCAGTACTTAGGAGAAAATTTCTATCTTTAAATACATACATCAGTAAAAGAGAGAAGGAGTAGATCAATGAAGTGGGCATGCAACTAATAAAACTAGAAAAGAACAAATTTGAAACCCCACAATTAAACACCAAAATAGAAATCCTAAAAATCCAAGGAAAAATTTATTAAAATTACTTTTTAGAAACCCATTGAACTAATTAATAAAACAAGGAGCTGGTTTGGGGGGGGGGATAATAAAATAGATGAATCATTGTTTAATTTGATTTTTAAAAGGAAAGAAGAAAATCAAATTACTAGCATCAAAAATGAAAAGGGTGAATGTACCACCAAAGAAGATGAAGTTAAAGCAATTATTAGGAACTATTTTGTGCGATTTTATGCGAATAAAACTGGCAATTTAATGGTTGAACATTTACAAAAATATAAACTGCCCAGATTAACAGAAAAGGAAATAGAATTCTTAAATAACCCTATCTTAGGGGGGGAAATTGAACAAACCACGAATAAGCTTTTTAAGGAAAAAAAAATCTCCAGAACCATATAGATTTATAAGTTAATTCTACCAAATGTTTAAGGAACAATTAATCCTATATAAATCCTTTTTAAAGTCCTACCAAACTCCTTTTGTGACATAAATATGGTTTTGATACTCAGTTATAAAAGGAGCCACATTTATAAAAATAAGAGCCATTCTCCAGTTGATAAATTATCAAAGTATATGAATAGGCAGTTTTCAGAAGAAGAATCAAAGCTATCAATAGTCCCATGAAAAAAATACTCTGAATTGTTGGTGGAGTTGTAAAGTGATCCAACCATTTTGGAAAATAATTTGAAACTCTGCCCAAAGAGCCATAAAACTATGCACACCCTATGACACAGCAATACCATTCCTAGGTCTGTATCCCAGAGAGATCAAAGAAAAGGGATAAGGACTTATTTGTACAAAATATTCATAGTAACTTTTTGTGGTGGTAAAGATTGGAAATCAAGGGTTTGCTCATCCCTTGAGAAATGGCTGAACAAGTTGTGATATGTGATGATGGTGGAATACTTTTGTGCTGGAAGAAATAACGAGCAGTATGGTTTCAGAAAATCCTAAGATTTATCTGAACTGACACAAAATGAAGTGAGCAGAACCAAGAGAACATTGTACACAATAACAACAATATTGTAAGGATGATCAACTATGAAAGACTTAGCTACATCAAGGATCCATGATGAAAAGTGCTATCCCCTTCAGAGTGGGGGTGGGAGGGTATCTGTGTTTTCTTTTGCTAAAAGGTAATGTAGAAACATTTTTTTACTTCACATATATAGTTAGTATCAAATTATTTGCCTTCTCAAGGGGCAGGGAGGGCCAGGAGAGAAGGGAAAATTTGCAACTCAAAATTTTAAAATGATTGCGAAAATTATTTTTACATGTAATTGGGGAATATTTAATGAAATAAATAAAATATATTTTTGAAAATCAAGACACTGACATTTATGGAGAGAGGGAAGGAAAGTAATTATTAAGCACCAGTTTAACAAGCCCTGTACTAAGCATCTATAACATTGTTTTCAAAAAGCTGTTTGGCATATAATTATATCAAATTAACTAGTTTTTCAGTATTAAATAGATATAGTCTAATTCTGTCAGCCTAGAGAAGTGAATCCCCGATCCAGAGCCTGAAGATCTGGGTTTAAATCCCTATTCCCACACTGATTAGTTATGTGGCTATAAGCAAATCATTCCATCCTATTGGAATGATGGTGGTGCAGTGCTTAGAATACCTGGACCTGGAACCAGAAAGACCTGAATTCAAATACTCAGACACTAGTAATTTGACCTGTGGTATGTCACTAAACTTCTCTGCCTCAGTTTCCTTATCTGTAAAATGGGGGTAATAATAGGACTTACTGGCGTGAGTTGTTATGAAGATTGCATGAGATAATGTCTTGCCATCACCAAAAAGTGGCCTAAGATCTCGTGAGTTAAAAACAATAAGCATTTTCAATGAATCACAACTAGACTCTCCTGTAAACTTAAGTGACTTAATGAGCACATCGATAGAGGACAAAATCTTAGGTTTGGGGTCAGAGGATTGAGGTTCAATTCCTTTCTCTGACATCTACCAGTTGTGTGACATTAAGCATTTGATTTCAGTATTTGATCCCCATCTGTAAATTGGTGCTATCCTGATACAACTTCCCTCACAGGGATTCTATAAGATGCAAATGAAATCATGGACACCAATTTAAAAAAACCTTAAAGGAATACATGCCAGTTAAATAGTGCAGGGTGATAGAAAGCTTGACTTGGAGTCAGGAAGATCTGAGTTTTAATCTTGCCATGAGCAGATACTAGCTATATGACCCTGAGCAAATCACTTAACCCCCATTTCCCTCAGTTCCTCATAAGTAAAATGGGGGTAATAAAAGCAGCTACTTCCCAGGGTTTCCATAAGGACAAAAATGAAGTAATATTTGTAAAATGCTTTACAAACTTTAAAGGACTATTATTGTAAAATAAATGTGAAGATGAAGATAATGATAATGTTAGTGATGGTGGTGATGAAGGTGGTGGTGGTGGTGGTGATGGTGGTGGTGGTGATGATGATAGTGATGATGATGATGATGATGGTGATGATGATGAAGATGGGGGTGATGATGAGGGTGGTAGTGATGATGGGGATGATGGTGGTGATGGTGATGATGATGGTGATGATGATGATGGTGGTGGTGGTGGTGGTGGTGATGGTGATTGTGGTGATGATGTAACCAATTGTGATTTTATTGGGAAATAGTTGGTGGTAGTGGTGATGGTGATTGTGGTGATGATGTAACCAATTGTGATTTTATTGGGAAATAGTTCCATTCCTCACGAAGCACTGGATTTGGAGTCAAAGGATCTGAATTCAAATTCTGCTAATACCATTTGACAGTTTTGGGAGAAAAACAACATTGTTATAAAAATATGCTGTTGTACTGAATTATTCTGCTTCAGACTGAATAACAAATCCTGATTCAACTCCCTCCATGCTGTTTAGGTTGGATACACAAAACACACCCACACAAATGTGCCCAAGATGAGACAAAGAATTTTCCCAACCCAACTTCCTAAAGGACAGACTGTCTCCCTTTGGTCTTTTCAAATACCACAGAACACTGGAACATCTGTATATTCTAAATATACCTGAAGAAGATGCATAAGTCAAATCTGTACCCCAGGAAAATAAAGCTGTTACCAGCAAGCAATCATCCTTAACACATTAATAAATTTCTTTCCCTTTCACTCTGGCCACACCTTTTATTTGACTTCCAGACTCGTGGACCTGCTGGTAGAAAGAAGGTCAGATTCTACTCTGCTTCTCATGGAATCCAGGTTGAGAAATGTGTCATGATCTTGTTGGGCAAGTATCTTATTTGTTCTAAGCCTTGGTTCCTCATCTGCAAAATGACTTTATTGGACTGGATAACCTCACAGATCTTCTCCAGCTACTCCATGATCCACTAAGTCTAATGTCTATAATGATGGTGGGAGGAAGGACAGTGTGCTGTGGTGGGTATAGCTCTGGACTCCAAATGCCACCTCAGACACTTAATAGCCATGTGACCCTGGATAAATCATTTAAATTCCCTAGGTCTTCATTTCTTCATCTGTAAAACAAGAGAGCAGCTAGTTGGTGAAATGGAGTAAAGCAGCAGACTTGAAGTCAGGAAAGCCCAAATTCAAATCTGACCTCAGATACCTACTAGCTATGTGACCTTAGATAAGTCACTTACCCTTTATTTACCTCCTTTTCCTCATCTGTATAATGGGGATGATAATAATGCCTATCTCCCAGGGTTGTTGTGATGATCCAAATAGACAATAAAGTCCTTAGCACCATCTCTGGCACACAATAAGAGCTATAGTTAGCTAGAATCATCATCATCTGAGACAGGCCCTTGCAACTTGAAATCTATGATCCATTGACATTGTCATCTTGTAAAACAAACTTTGCCATAGACTGTGATTTTGTTTTCTCTTCTATTGGCTTGGAAAAATGAGTTTGTTCAAGTGGCAGGGTGAGAAAGTAAACACTTCAGACTTTGCTTAGACAGAGCTTGCTAATGGACTCTGTTCTGGATCACTAGTTTCCTTACTTAACAAGGATCAGTTAAAAAGCATTCCCCTAAGCCATACTCACACGTTTTTAGGGCTCAGGGTTGGGGAGTAGCCTCTTGAGAATAAGTAATTATTTTCCATTAGCTGAGTGAAAGGTCTTACTTTGTCTCCCCTTGAAGCTTCCAAGATAAGGTCAGTCCAGGGGATCTGAAGTCAGCCCAAACTGGATTTGTCAATTTCCAACCTCCTTAGGCTGGTGAAAGCCATTAATGTTAAACATCCAGTAATATAATGAGAACATAGGAGTACATTGTGATTTAGGTAGCTATGAACAAATTCAATTTAAAACACTATTTTTCAAGGCAAATCATGCTCATATTCAAGAAGTTTCCCAAGTTAGTGAAACAAAAGACTTTTCATGATTAGAATTTCAGCAATAGCACTCACTGTTCTTGAATATGTTGCATCTTTCATTTGAGGACTTTCCTTCCTATGCAACTTGAATTCACTCCCCAGCCCCCCACCACCACTTACCTGTTAAGATCTAAAGACCTAGCCCAGGTGCTACCTTTTCCCTGAGCCCTGACTTCCTTTCTCCCATACCTTACCCAAGAGATTAATTCCTGCTGATGTGATTCACAAGAGACTGCATGGCATACTAGCCTCAAAGCCAAAAAGGCCTAGATTCAAGTCCCACCTTAGACATATACTTACTGTATGAGTCTGGTAGCAAGTCACTCAACCTCTCCACATTCTAGGAAGCTTTCAAAGACTTTAAATTGCAAGAAAAGTGGTAATCGTATCGATAGAGGGAACCTGGGAGTTCCAATAAAATCACAAATCAGCTCCCCATCCAGACAATCCTAAGCCCCTTCTAAAAGTTAATTAGCTCTGGCTGATAAGTAAAGGTAAGGGCTCCTGTGAGAGCTCAGGAGCAATAGTATTATAAAACTTCCAGTCCCTCAAAGTTACTCCTAGAACCCTAAAAGGAATAATAGCAGTTAGTAAACTACTATAGTTGTAGTTAGTAAATTTCTATCTGAAAACTCAATAGGTCAATTTGAGTTGGAGTTGGGAAATGCTCCCAGAGTGGATACTACAAATATACTCTCAAATGCAAAGAGTTATACTCATTGGTAGAGTGAAAATGGTGGAAATAAATCTGGAGTCAGAGGATCTGATTTTAAAAACCTGTATCTGCTCATTATTAGCTATATGACCCTGGGCATGCCTCAAAATCTTAGTTTCCTCATCTGTAAAATGGGGAGATATCATAAAATCCATAGCCTATACCTCACAGAGCTGTTGTGACGTCCAACCGATACAATGGCTATAAAGCATGATGCCCCACTACCCTAGATATACCAGCTACCATTGTAGTTATTGTTTTTAGCATGACCTCAAGAGATGGGGCTAAAGAATAGGATCAAATGTAAAACTATCAAGGAGGGGTCAGTGAGTCTACGGAGCAAGAATGAGCAATAAATGACGTATAACCTAAATAACAGTAAAGACAGAATGGAAAAAGAAAGTAAAGAGTTAAAGGTCCTTAAAAGGCCTAGAGGAATAAAACATGGCCATCAAAAAAAAAAAAAAGCCTAGAGGAAGATCGTAGCATAGCTGCTCTTTAGAGAATCTAAGGGAAGAATGTGGGTGGCATGGTGTGCAAAAAACAATAAGCCCCCAAAGACCTACAAAACGGTGCATACCCTTTGACCCAGCAATATCATTACTAAGTCTGTATCCCAAAGAGGTTTAAAAAAAACCTGCATGTACAAAAGCATTTAGAGCAGCTCTTTCTAAGGTGGAAAAGAATTGTCAAATGAGAGAAATGCTCATTAATTGGAAAATGGATGAACAAATCAAGGCATCTGAATGTACTGGAATACCATTATGCTCTAAGAAATGATGAGCAGTGGGGTGGCTAGGTGGCACAGTGAATAGAGCACCGGCCCTGGAGTCAGGAGGACCTGAGTTCAAATTCGGCCTCAGACACTTAACACAAAAAAACCTAGTCGTGTGACCTTGGGCAAGTCACTTAACCCCAACTGCCCTATATTGCCCCTTCCAAACAGCAAAAAACAAAAAACAAAACACAGACATTATGAGCAGGATGCTTTCAGAAAGTCTTGGAAAGACTTTGATAAACTGCCTCTACTTTCTCACTACCCTCAAGCCCATGCATTCTGACCTCTAGCCCTACCACTCTATTGAAACTGCTCTTTCAGAGTTTACAATTCATCATTTCTCTACATGTTCCTCCAGAGTCTTTCCAGCACCATAGGATCATAGAACCATAAACTGAGTTCTGGAAAGGACCATAGAGGTCAATGAAGCCAACCTGTTCATTTTTGCAGATAAGAAAACGGAAACCCAGCGGGTGGTGACATCCCCAAGATTACACAATAGTAGAACCAGGATCGGAACCCAGGTGCTCATTTTCACTGTACCGCCCTTTCTCTCTCAGTGCTCTCTGATTTTACCAGCTTTCACGAATTGAATTATCATCTCTACAATACATGTGTTCCAAATATGTAGATTGAGCCCTAACTTCTCTCTGAAACTCAAATCCTGCCTGCGTCATGGACTGCCCATTGAGATCTACTTCAGAATGCCCTGTTAGCACCTAGAAGTCTCCATAGCCCAGATAAAATTGATCTTCCAGCAGCAAAGTTCCCTATTTCTGCTGAGGGCATGGTCAGCCTCTCAAATTCATAGCTTCATAGTCACCAGCACTCTCTCCCTCACTCCTGTTCTCCAAACAACTGCCTTGTCTGGTCTATTTTAATTCCACAACATCTCTCATACTCACCTCACTCTCTACTCTCAAAACCATCACCCTAAGCCTTTATCATCTTTCTCCTAGACTAATAGAATGGCCTCCTCCTATAACCTTCCTGCCTTCATTCTCTGCCCCTCTACAACGGATCTTTCACAAAACCACCAAAATCAACTTTCTAAGGGAGAGTTCTGGTCATATTATTCCTTTCCTCAAAAACTTTCAGAAGCTTCCCATCAACCTTAGGATAAAACCCAAACTTTTCCATATTGGCTTTTTTTTTTAAACAAATGCTTTATTAACTTCTGTTTTACATCATTCATTTCTGCCAGATTTTGAGTTACAATCATTCCCCCCCCTTTTTTCCCCTACACACCCTCCCAGAATAGCAGTCCCGCAAGATATCACTTCCTCCAATCTGCTCTCTCCCATACCTTCTCCCATACCCCCTTCAACTTTACCATTAGAGGAAGGTAAATCTTTGTGTCCCAATGCCTGCACATCTTATCTCCCTATTACAAGCAAAAGAGTATTAATAATAGTATTTATATATATTTGAAACATTTAATGTTAAGACCTCGAATTTCAGATCCATTTCCTTCCTCCCTTGTCACCCATTCCCTCTGGGGAGATAAGTAATTCAGTATATGTTGTACATGTCTAGCTATGGAAAACATTATCATAGTAGATATATTGTACAAGGCTGCTTATAATTACCTCCCACTCATCCCACCCCCCACCTGGTCCATTCCCTACATGATCCTGTCCCTCTTCTATAGTGGGTACTTCCAACCTCCCCTCCCCCCAAGGATGCCCTCCCATCCATCATCCTTCCTCTCATCCCCCTTCCCCCTATTCTGCTGTAGGTTGAGATATCCCATTTAGTATGTATGTCATTCTCTCCCTGAACCAAATTCAATGAGAATGTAGTTTTGCCTTTTTGCCTTGCTATTCTCCCCCTCCCTTGCAACCACTTCCCCTTGCTTCTTCTACATGAGATAGTTTACCCTACCCTGTCTCTCCCCATCTCCTCTTGCCACTTTCCTCTCTCACCTCATAATTTCATCCCTTGAGTATTCTCCCTTCCCAACAAATTCAACCTATGCCCTCTATCCATATATAACTGTAACCATATACACACACATTCACATATGTATTCATATGACCACACACCTTTCTTCCATTATTTTCATAATGAGAAAGATATCATCAGTCACAGTTATTGTTTTTCCATATAGGAATGTAAATAGTTCAACTTTGATAAGTTCTTTTTGATTTCTTTTCCCTGATTACCTTTTCAGGCATCTCTTGCTTCTTGTGTCTGGATGTCAAATTTTCTATTTAGCTCTGGCTTTTTCCTCAAGAATGCTTGAAAGTCCTCTATTCCACTGAATGACCATATTTTCCCCTGAAACAAAATACTCAGTTTTGCTGGGTAGGTGACCCTTGGATTCATTCCCAGCTCTTTTGCCCTCTGGAATATCATATTCCATGCCCTTCAATCCCTCAGTGTAGAAACTGCCAGGTCCTGGGCTATTCTGATTGTGTTTCCACAATATTGAAATTGTTTCTTCCTGGCTGCTTGTAGTATTTTCTCCTTGATCTGGGGATTCTGGAACCTGGCTATAATATTCCTGGGAGTTTTCTTTTTGGGATCTTTTCAGGAGGTGATCGGTGGATTCTTTCAACCTCTATTTTGCCCTCTGGATCTAAAACATCAGGGCAGTTTTCCTTAAGAATTTCTTGAAGGGTGATTTCTAGGTTCTTTCTTTGATCATGGCTTTCAGGTAGTCCAATAATTTTTAAATTGTCTCCCCTGGATCTATTTTCCAGGTCAGTGGTTTTTCCCATGAGATATTTCACATTGCCTTCTAATCTTTCATTTGTTTGGATCTGCTTAACAGCATCTTGATTTCTCAAAAAGTCATTAGCTTCCATTTGCTCCAGTCTAACTCTGAAGAAATGAATCTCCTCAGTGAACTTTTGAGATTCTTTTTCCATCTGGCAAATTCGACTTTTAAGGCATTCTTCTCCTCATTGCCCTTTTGGGCCTCCTTTGCCATTTGAGCTAGTCTATTTTTTAAGGTGTTGTTTTCCTCAATCAGGCTGTTGACCCTCATTTCATACTTTTCCTGCATCCTTCTCATTTCACTTTCCAATTTTTCCTCCACTTCTCTTATTTGATTTTTAAAGTCCTTCTTAAGGTCCTCTGTGGCCTGCAACCCGCTCATGTTTTCCCCTGGGGCTTTTGGAGCAGGACTTCTGACCTCACAGTCCGTTTCCCACTCTATGCCCCCAAAATAGGAGTCTAGGGTTGCATTTTTCTGTTTCCGTTGCCTTGGCATGTTGCCACTTAATTACTTGACTTTTGGGCTTGTTGCCACCGTATGGCCTGGTGCCAGACAGGAACTTTAGCCCCAGACATGTGAGGGGGCCAGCTTCCGTTTCTGGCAAGCTTTAAACCCACCCATGACCACAATCCAGATCCCGGGAGGTTAAAGCAAGAGCGATTACCCCCCAAGACTGATCGCTGGATCTCCCTATAGTTCGCAGGCCAGGAGCTGGAGCTGCCTCTGAAAACTACAAAATGGTGTGTCTCCTCAGCAGCTTCTAGCCCCCAGGGAAGAAAGCCGACGCATTCCCCAAATACTGGTCCCAAAGTCCATAGGGCAGTAACCTCTTACTTTGTCCTAGACATGTCTATGTTGATAATTCTGGAGTCGCCATGGCTGCTGGTGTTCTGGGGTCTCTCCAGCAGGCCGCTGGCCCTGCCGCCCTGGGGCTAAAACCTCAGCTCATGGGGATGTGGGCTCTGCTTGGCTCGGCTCGGCTCCTGCATGCTGCTGTGCACTGCCGGCTCCCAGAGTGCTGCGCTGATCCTTCCTGCAGTGCTGCTGGGCTGATCTCAGCAGGATGTTAGCTTCTCTGTGTTGTTCTGTGGGTGCTGGGGCTCCAGAAGTTGTTCAGAGTCCCCTTTTACATAGTTTGGGGGGAATCTGGGGGCAGAGTGGCTTGGATGAGCTGTTTCTACTCAGCCATCTTGGCTCCGCTCCCAGATTGGTTTTTAAAGACCTCTAAAATTTGGTACCAACCAAGTTTTCTAGTCTTATTTCTTATTACTCCCCTTCCTGCATGATATATTTCAGATAAATTCATTATTTTCCAAATTAACATCCCATTTGCCATCCCCACTCCTTTGCAAAAACTGCCCCCATGACTAGAATTCATGTTTTCCTCATATCCTCCCCTTAGAATCCCTGTCCTCCTAGCTGAGGTGGCAACTCCTGAAACCTTCTCTGATTCCCCCTAGTTGGTGCTGTTTCCTCCACAAATTACTTTGTATTAATCTACTTGTGTACATATTGTATCATAGATGGTTAATTGGGCCCCTATTTTATTCCTATCAGCATTAATCAGTTTGACATGATTCCACAAGAGTGGCGATTTTAAGTTCTGATAGTAAGCCTCAGAGCTATGAACTGCAGATTGTAAGTTTACTTGCTTAATTGTAAAAATCCAACTAGAGGACCTCCACCCTTGTGTTTCCTTGTTATGGTGACCAAGCCAAGCATGACAGAGGTAGCTCAATTACATGGAAAGTCCCCCAGCTATTTTTGTTGTCCTTCTGTCCCTTGGGACCCCTCTATTGCCTAATATGGGGTGATGAGCATAAATACTTGACCAGAGTGACCCTGGCTGCCTAACTGAAGCCTGCCTCTCTACTGGCCCAGGTAAATGTTTTGACATCTGTTTATCAGCACAGCCCATGATGGTGCTCATCAGCTTTGCAGGACTTCCTGAAAGGTCAAAGTAGGTCCATCACATCTGCCTGTCTATCAACCAATGGGATTCTGTATTTTATGTAGACCCTCTTAGAGGATCAAAGGCAAGGTCTATCAACCAATGAGATTTTGTATTTCTGGTCTGCTCCACCTCAGTTGTCTGTGTATCAAGCACTATAAAACAAAGGCCCTGGAGGAAGGGGGCATCTCAGACCATGAGGCTGCCCTCCGAGGTGCCCTTATAAGAGGGGGTCAGGAACTCTTTAATAAAGCGCTATTGACTTAGAGCTCTGCCCCACTGGTTTTTCTTGCAGACTGGACAGTTTTGGAATCCCTAAAACCTTGTATATATAATCAAGCTTAATATTTTTTTTCCTTAATGGAATTGAATCTAGGGACCCAAAAAGCAATGGTCTTCCTTTTAGAAGAACAAGGGAAAGGACAAAATTTCAGCAGGTTCATAACCACTGAGACTAAGGTTGAAAGAGTTAACTACAAGCATCTTCCAGCCTGAGAGCCTAGGTGAGTACTCACTGACATAGCAAGAGTGGAGAGAGAAGGAAAGAGTTGTTACAAGGTCAATTTCTCATATGAAGATTATGAGAATACATTAGGTTCTTAACTACCTAGCAGACTTGCCAAATCAAATCTGTCTTGGCTAGAAACAGAGGGCTGAATCTGGCACCAAGCCCAGACAGAATTGGACTAGCTAAATCCAGACAAGATGTAGAGATCAGTCTACCAAGAGAAGGTAATTCCTTGTACACTTCATGGTAGAAGCCTAATTAATGTGTCCAGTTATAAACTTTCCATTTGTTTATTTTAACCCTGTGAATACCTATACCCTATACCACTTGGTAAGAAAACCATTCAAAAAAGTCTAAGGAAGACTGTGCATTGTTTAGGATAGCAAGATAGTGGGGGAAAAGGAGAATTCTATATTATTATTAGAGTAGCAAAGAAACCAGACAGAGGATGTGTGGTGTCTATGGGAATCCTGAAGGCAACTCCTAGGATGCCGGTTTCAGGGCTTGCCTGGTTGAGGAAACAAACATGGAAGTCATGGGTATGACTGGCCACAGATACCAAAGGCAGATGTGGTCTTTCTACCACAAATATCCTCTTGTGCCACCCTAGCTGTAAAGGGAATTTGGCAAGTCCACCCACTTGGTCTTGTTAAAAGGAAAGGGAAATCAAATGTTCTTACAAAGGTAATCCAGCATGCCCAAGCTCCCACAAGTAGTCACTGTTTGATGGACAAAGAGCCAAATCTACTGACTTTACAATCACTAGTGTGGTCCCAAAAGGTGACTATCTCAGTGCTTGGTTCTCAGCTCTGTTATGGACTGGCTAAGCTTCATTTGCCTCAAACTCAAACCTTTTCAAGTCATTTATATTCAATGAGACTAAAGACACAGATTCAGTTCCAGAAAGGGCCCGTTAGCTTCCTAGGGATAAAAGCACCCTAGATTCCCTGCTGACAAAGGAGTCAAGAAGTCCATTCTATTTGACCACAGGCAGCCCATTTTGATGGCGGTGATTTGCATTGTACAAATCTAGTTCCTTAGCCTAATAATGTGTATCAAGAATGTGGCTAATCAGGAATTCAAAGAATTTTAGAAGTAAAGGAGACCTTGAAGGTCATCTGACCCAGTTCCCTTCATTTTGTCGGCAAGGGAATGGAAGTCTCAAGCTTCAGTTTTCTCATCTGTCAAAAGGAAGGGTTGAACCAGAAGACCTGAGTTAGAGCTGGTTCCTTCCACCTAGAAACTGATGGTGCTATATAACACTGCTTAACTTGACCGGCTAATTGCACTTGTTGACTGACTGTTAACCACAAACCTCTTTCTTTCTACTAGAATAACTTTTTTCCAGGTTATTCTGAATAAACAAAAGGATTCCTAATATTAAGTATTTATTAATCACAATTCTAAGATCACCTAAAAAATGAAATCGTGGATTATCTTTTGCATTGTGCATTGTCTTTTGATCATCACAACAACCCTATGAGGTAAATGCTACCATTATTATTTGACAGATGAGGAAACTGAGACAGAAGGTAAAGAACATAAGGGTCACAGAGCCAGTAAGAGTCTGAGGCAAGATATGAACCCAAGTCTAGCACATTGTCCACACCACTAGAATTCTAGGTAGATGGTGGCTACCTAAACATGGTCATGGCCCTATGGGTAAATGGCTATGATCTTGTTGGATTATTCCTGAGAGAAATTATTACTTTGGGGTATGTGGAAATTGGGGTTAAGTGATTTGCCCAAGGTCACACAGCTAGTAAGTGTCAAGTGTCTGAAGCCAGATTTGAATTTAGGTCCTCCTAACTCCAGGGCTGGTGCTCTATCTACTATACCACTCGCTGACCCTAGAGAAATGATTATTAAATAACCACTTGTTAATATTGGGGAAACCCAGGATTTTTTCCCTTCCTATTTCCTCACTTGGAGATTAGGTAAAAACTTAGTTCTCAGAAGGGCAGGGCTAATGATGACATGAAATTTTGGGTAAGACTTACCCAAATAGGAAAGCTTAGATCTGATAAAAAAAAAAAGTAGAGATTCTAGTCTAGGTTAAATGTGGCCTATTGTGTTCTAGTCAGACAGCTCTGGGTGGAGTCTCTTTGTCCAAGCCTGAGTGAACAGAGTTATGTCCCACAGACCCTCATTAGAAGAAGTTCACCTCTCATTATAATATTCATTCTCTCATTAATTGTTAACCAATCACTGTTGATTGTCATCTGTTGGGAGCACCCACTCTTCCAAGGAAATATAAGCATCAAGAGGCTTCCAGGACAGGTCTTTGGTTTATGAGAAAAGGCCAAATGACCACTTATTAATTATGTGCTAGCCATAATTAATAGCATAATTAATTACCCAGAAATTATGTCTGTCAAATTTTTCACGTTTCACAGTCCAACACATGTTTCTCTTCATTTGGGGTCTGCTGTCCACAGAACTGATGAAACTTTTTACTTTTACTTGACCTCAGGACCAGCACAAATTTTCTTTCCCTGGTTGTTGGCAGGACTGGGGAAAGAGAAGATAGGAAAGTGGTTAGTCATCTCCTCACTCTGTCAGGCCAATGGTTTTAATCAGAATGACCACAAGGAGTTTCTTACAGATTCATTCTGGGGAAGAACTAGCCAGCAGCCTTCACTGCATTGCACTGTCTTTCCTCTTGGCAGGCCATAAGATGCAGGAGGGCAGCAACCAAGCTCAGTCTTTTGGGTATAGCTGACAGTTTTTAGAATTTTCCCAGGAACCAAATTCATCATCTAACAGATAAGGATTCTACCCCTTTCCCAAATTGGAATAACTCAGGAACACAAATCTAGATCAGCAAGGGATTTAAGAGGATATGTAATTCAACCACACCCCCATTATACAGGTGAGAAAGTTGAGGTGCAGGAGATTAAATTATTTGCCCAAAGTCACAAAGGTAGCAAGCATGGGAAGTGGGCTTTGAACCCAGTTCTACTACCTCCTGTGAGGGAGAATATGGCATAGTGGATATAAAGCCAGATTGACACAAAGGAATGCTATGTTCATACCTTGCTTTTGGCACATGGTGGCTATGGGACTGGGCAAATCATTTAACCTTTCAGCATTCTAGGCAGCCTTCTGAAATTTTAAGTCTTGGAGCATGGATTGACCTGAATCCATGGAGGGAGTTTCCTAGCCTGGAGTCCCATAAAGAAATGATACCACAGGTATAGTCCCTAACAAGTTCTCAATGAATATTTCCAGAGTGAATGAATGTTAAATCAAGGCCTAAGAATTTTTAATGCTTCACTGTGTTAACCTAACATATGCTATGTAACTTCGCAATGCCTAAGTTTCAAACTTTTCATCGTTTGGTCAAGAAGTCAACCCTCATCTAACTTTCTAGTGATTTATACATATTGCTAAATGTGATGCCTATCAAGATGAAAAAAAAGTATTGATTAACAATTGGGATATTACAGGTATATTTCCCCAAAATAACTATGACAGGAAATCCAAGCCATAACACATTTCCTTATACCAAGGGGTTCTCACTTAAACTGGGCAATGTGCTTAAAACCTGAGTAGGGCCTCTCATCCATGAGTTTCACCCTGAATGTAGGATCACAGGGTCACAGATTTTAAATAAAAAGAGACTAATATAATCCCCATCATTTTACAAGAAACTAAGTCCCAAATAGGGGAGGTGAGTTGCTCAAAGACATATAACTTGTAAATCCCAGAGCTCAGCAATCTTTCCCCCACACTACATTGGTAACATTATTAGAACTCTAGTCTATTTTCCTGATTGATCTCAATACAAATGTTAATACATTCTGTATTAAACAGCTAAAGTCTGAGGATCTTTTAGAGCTTATATATTTTCTCAACACTAACAATGGGAACGTGGTTGATGTTAACCAGTGAGAATAAATTCCTACTATCTACCTAGAGAGAGATAGGCATAGTGGGGAGGTTAAGGAGTTCAAGATAAGGGGTTCATTCCTGAGGACCCATGTCTCCTGAGGGGGGCAGCATTTCTTCATCTCATCAGAAGTTTGTGGTTGCATTAACTGACATCACTGGATCCTCTTCACCGGTATATTTCTTGACTGACTTGACTGCTAGGAGCCAGCTTCTCAGGCTCACATAAAAATTCATTTTTATGGCTTCATTTTGCACATCTAGTTTCAAAAAGAAAAAGAAAAGAAACTTTGAATTTCCTATAATTAACTCATTGAAATAGAAGGAATGACTGTCATCTGAATTGATGCCAGTAGGAATGCCAATTCAGGACTAACTCCTGAATTGATGCCAACAGGATGGCCAAAGAATTAATCAAAAAACATTAAGTACCTCTTATGTGCCTGGAAATGGGGGGGGGGGAACCATAGATACAAAAAGCAAAAATGAAATAAGTCCAGCTTTCAAAGAACTTGTATTCTATGTAGTAGGAGGTTGATATTAGGAACAAAAGCATGCTTATTCCCATCACCATGACTGCTAAGAAGTAAATAGTTACTTCTGGGACATTGCGACTCAAAGTTCAAGTATTGACTTAGGACCTGACCTCTGACTATAAATAGAGTGCTCTATCCACACCACCATACTGCTTCTCCACGAAATCTTAATCTTCTTGAAAGTGGGATCTATGGGGTGGCTAGGTGGCGCAGTATATTAAACCACCGGTCCTAGAGTCAGGAAGACCTGAGTTCAAATTTAGCATCAGATATTTAACACTTATTAACTGTGTGACCTTGGGCAAGTCAGTTTAGCTCATCAAAAATAGAGGGCTTGTTCACCTTGGTTGAATTGCCCTGCCTTCCCCCCTCCAAAAAGGGGGGGGGGGGGAAGTGGGATCTATGTCTAATTTCTCTTATAGAGGTTTCCATAGTATTTACAAAATAGAAGCTATTTCTTAGGCTCATAAAATTAGAAGTGGGTCTAGTCTAACCTTTTCATTTTTTTTTTTTTTGGAGGAGGGAAGTCAGGGCCCATGTGTTTCACTTAGAGACCAAGCTTACCCTAAAGAAAGAGATTTAGGGACATAAGAATAGTGTGATCTAAACCAAACCTGATCAATGTTAGCAGTTGCCTTATTCCTTTCATGCCAGAGGCACCCACCTTTGGCCTCAAAGTGAAAAAAGCAGCTACAAAAGGATTTAATTTGTGACTGTGGCTAATGATGGCATAATTGGTATACGTATCTCTGAGATTAGAAGGCAATTCATTTAGACCATGAGTTCTTAACTTTTGTGTTTGGGTGTATACATATGTGTGTTTGTATATGTTGTGGACCTCTTTAGCAGTTGGTGAAGACAAGATATCTTTTTCAGAATGTTTTAAAATACACTGTAAGGATCTGTATACAACATATATAAAACAGCTAACAAATATGTATAGGACTAATAGCCATTCCACAATCAGTAAATGGCTAAAGGATTTTTTAAAAAATTCTCAAAAGAATTTTAAAATATTCACAACAACCACATGAAAATCTGGTCCAGATCACTAATAATAAGAAAAATGCAAATCAAAACAACCCTGAGGTTTCATCTCACACCTTGCAAACTGAGAAAAATGACCCAAAAAGCCCACACCCAATGTTGGAGGGAAGTGGAAGGCTAAGAACACTGATTCATTCTTGGTGCAGCTGTGAAATAGTACAAACTAGAAAACAATTATTTCGAATTATACAAATAAAGTAACTAAAATGTCCATACTTTTTTAATCATTGTCTCTATTACTGGGCTTATACTCTGAAGAAGCCCTCATTAAGAAGAAAATCCCCCTATACTACAAAATTGTCATAGGACTTTTTGTGATAGCTAAAAATTGAAAATAAACAAGGTTCCTCAATTGAGTAATGATGAAGCAAATCACAATATATATATATATATGTATATATACACACACACACATATATGTTTGTATATGTATGTGTATATGTATATGTATATGTAGTTATATATACACATACATACACACATATATGTATGTGTATATATGTATGTATGTGTGTATACATATATATATAGCTACAGCTACATACAAAAAATCAAAAGTAAATGTGACAAAATTATAAAAGAACAAGTAGGAGTCAAATGAAGAATTATGAGAAGACACTCCCCAACCTGAACCTTCATGGAGGTAGGAAGCTCACAGGTGTTGATCAGTGCACATATTTATGGACTTTATTAATGTATAGATCAGTTGTATTGATTTTCTTTTCCTCTCTAACATGAATTCTATTTGTCATATGTGATGGCTCTCTGAGAGGGGCATAGGAATAAATATGTTATCTATATCAACTAGTTACTTGAAATAACTATAATAATAGAAGAAAAATAAAATAACAATAAAACCTTTAAAAGTAAAAAAAGTCATAATTAAAGGAAATGGATGAATTTCAGTTAGAGGTTAGAAAAAATAATGATATTATTTTTCCCATTCAATTTGATGGACCCCTAAAATCTATCCATGGATCCCTTGGGAGATCTGTAGAACCAAGGTGAACAGGTCAGCTATTTTTGATGAGCTAAACAAAACATATCACCTTCCTTCGATTTCATCTTTCAACCCTCTCCTTTTCAGAACTCATGCCCCTGCTAAATATTCACTTTCACCCTCTCTAACAATTATTTTGAAACTGGACTCTTACAAAAAGAAAAAAAATTTGATCTTTCCCTGTTTTATTTTAGAAGAATCTTTTTTTCTTGTTTCCCCCAGTGAACTTGCCTACTGCTCCTCCTAAGACCCTTATACAAGACTTTTCCCCTGAAGGACTCCAGACTTTTCACCTCTGTTAACCTACATATCATAATCTCCCTGGGGGTCAAATAAGAGGACAGAGGTTGTCTCCCCCATTTTAGAGCTGAGAAAACTGAGGCTCAGTAAGGCAGGACAGAATACTACTAGTGATTCAGGAATTGAACAGTGGGACTAGATGGACTCAAGCTCTTTAGCAAGGTGTTTTGCACATATTATCTTGTTTTATGCACACAATAGCCCTAGGAGACAGGTGCTAATAAAGATTGAGAAATGAGCATTCTTTCCTGCTTTCCTGGAGTCCCATAAAAAACTCAGATCTGAGCATAAGCTAGATAACACTTTTTTTTCTGTGTTAAAATTCATCCCAGAACCCAAACTAAATTATATATTTAGTGCCATACCAATCAATTTACCAAAAAACTACTTTATAGAGTTAGACAAAATAGTAACAAAATTTATTTGGAAGAACAAACAGTCTAGAATATCAAGGGAATTAATGAAAAGAAATGCTAGGGAACGTGGACTAGCTATACCAGATTTTAATCAAAACTGCTTGGTACTGGCAGAGGAGTAGAGTAGTGGATCAATGGAATAGATTGGGCACACGAGATACAGCAGTTAATGAGTATAGTAATCTATTGTTTGATAAACCCAAAGACCCAGTTTTGGGGATAAGAATGAACTATTTGACAAAAACTGCTGGGAAAACTGGAATATAGTGTGGCAGAAACTGGGCATAGACCATTATCTAACACCATATACCCAAATCAAGTCTAAATGGGCGCATGATCTATAAAAGATGATACTGTAAGCAATCTGGGAAAATAAGGAATAGTTTACCTGTCAGATTTGTGGAGAGGGAAAGACTTTATGACCACAAGAATTAAAGAGCATTACAAAATGCAAAATGGATCATTTTGATTACATTAAATTGAAAAGCTTCTGTACAAACAAAGCCAGTGTAACCAAGATCAAGAGGGAGGTGGGAAATTGGGAAAGAATTTTTACAACCTGCGTCTCTGATAAAGGGCTCATTTCTAAAAATATACAGAGAATTTAGTCAAATCTATAAGAATACAAGTCATTCCCCAACTGATAAATGGTCAAAGGATATGAACAGGCAGTTTTCAGAGAAAGAAATTAAAAATATCTATAAGCATATGAAAAAATGCTCTAAATCACTATTAATTAGAGAAATGCAAATCAAAACAACTCTGAGGTACCACATTTCTCCAGTCAGATTGGCTAAGATGACAAAACAGGGAAATGACAAATGCTGGAGAGGATGTGGGCAAATTGGAACACTAATGCATTGCTGGTGAAGTTGTGAACTTATCCAACCATTCTGGAGAGCAACCTGAAATTATGCCCAAAGGTCTATAAATAATTTCATACCCTTTGACCCAACAATACCACTTCTAGGGTTATATCCCAAAGAGATCATAGAAGAGGGAGGAAGACTCATATGTACAAAAATATTTATAGCAGCTCTTTTCGTGGTTGCAAAGAATTGGAAATTAAAGGGGTGTCCATCAATTGGGGAATGGCTGAAAAAGTTGTGGCATATGCATGTAATGGAATATTATTGTGCTATAAGAAACGAGGAGGAGACGGTTTTCATATTTACCTGGAGAGGCTTATACAAACTGATGCTGAGTGAGAAGAGTAGAACCAGAAGAAATTTGTATACAATCACAAACACAACATATGTGTGATGTCCAACTATGACAGACTGGACTCTTCTCAGCAATGCACTGATATAAGTCAATCTCAAAAGACTCATGAAGGAGAGAGATGCGACATCCAGAGAAATAACTAGAAAGAACTGAGCTTGAATTCTGATGGAAGCAAACTAATTGATCTTTTTCTTTTCATTGTTTGGTTTTATTTCTTCTTTACCATTTTTCATCCCACCTAGTACAATACGCCTTTGTAACTTGACTAATGTCTAATATGAAAGTATTTGCAGATCCTATACTGGACTATATGTGGTCGTGGGGGTGGGGGGAGGGAAAGGAAATTTGAAACCCAAGGAACTATGGAATTGAATCTTGTTAACTAAAAATAAACAAATAAATTAATAAAAAGAAAAAAGAAAAAAATCATCCCAGAGCAGCCATTGATCCAGTGATGGTACCTGGACACAGGATATTGTCCAGACTCCTAGTTTCATTACTACTGAGAATAGAGTGCCCTTCCATCTTGAGATAGAGAGACCAAATGGGATACATGTCAACCACTCTGAAACAGGAGCTTTTGAGGTGCAGATGCATGTCTGTGGGAGCCTTGCATGCCTGTTTCCACGTGCAATTGTGATTTTAGAAACCTATGCATTAGAATATAAAGGACCAAGATATTTAATAGAACTCAACATAAATGAAAACATTTCAAGAATTTCCAGAGTCTACCCATTCATAATGCCATTTCAATACTTTTAAAGGGTCATATTTCCATCTGCATGAGAACTTCTTCCTTAGAAACAAATCACAAATCCCTTAAGCCTTAGTAGATAGAAACATTAGGGGATGTGACCCCAAAATTCTTATCACCTAAAATTCAGGAAGAGCTAGGGTAATGCCATGGAAAGAGCTCGAGACATAGTATCAGGAGAGACCTAAGTTCCTTTGGGACAATGACCATGTCTTCCACCTCTCTGCATCCCTAGAGTCTAGCATAAAACTACACACAGTAGGCACTTAATAAATGCTTGTCTATGTAAGTTGGACTCATATTCTCTCTGATGTGGGAGGAAAATCACTCAACTTATCTGAACTCACAGCCTTACTTCTAAAGACAGACATATCAATGCCTATATAAAATAATTACCATGGCCTTGTTAAGAGGGTCAAATGAAATTATGTATGGAAATAACTTTATAAATCTTAAAGCACTATATTGATGTCAGTTGTGATCATCATTGATCCAGCTGTCCCAGGAAGACATGGCAGATGTGTGAAACTGTACTTACAGCATTACAGCTTAGTAAGACTTAACAAAATTTCCTCATCGCTGATATGGCCTTCAAGTTCTGGGGGCCACTCATATAGATTGTGAAGCATCAGCTCCAGACCTTACTGGGAGATTTATTATTGTTATTCATGATAATAATAGCAAGCGGAAGTAAAAGAATCAAGAGAAGAGGAATAGGAAAAATAATCTGTCCCTTGAAAAATTAATGCTATTTACATGTTTCCAACATGTCCAACAGAAGTTAAGTGGTAATGATACTAATAATAGAATTAATGGAGGACGATAATTTCAAAGTGATTCAATTATATTATCTCATTTTATCCTCCCAACTACCCTGGGAGATATGTGATATTATTATCCCCATTTTAAAGATGGGAAAACTGAAACACATATAATTTTAAGTGACTTTCCCAGTCACATTGCTAATAAGCTAGCCAAGATTTGAACTCACATCTTCCCAACTCCAAGTCCCACATTCACCTAGCTATCTATGGAATGAATTTGAAATTGTTTTTCCAACAGTAAAGATGAATTGACAACAGTCTGTCTTTGCTCTCTGACTTAGTCCCCTCCTTTGGGACCAGTACTAACATCTATAAGAAGTAACTGTGTTGCTAGCTCCTTAATGACTCTTTCCATTGTGCATAGTCCCCTGTGGGTAAGGGTTATCATTCCCATTTCATAAACTGAGGACCTGAGATATTATACCTAAGTGCCTTAGAATAAGTGGCCCATCCCTAGCAAGTCTGTCCAGAACTAGATGAGATTATGGTTTTCCTGCCTCCCAACTCCTCACTTTCTTAATCCCATCCTTCACCAAAACCTAGCAATTAATCCTCCAGCTTTCCTTCCACAGTATATGCAGTGAGGCCAGAGGAACAAAAAAAGAGTAACAGGAAGAGTATCATGGCTGCTCTAGGACTGAGAGTAGTTGGGGGAGAGAAGAAAGAGTGAAGCCCCCTTGAGATTTTATTTCCTGACAACCTTGAATGTCACAAAATAGGGCTCTCAAGATTAGTAGGGAAGCTGTTGGAAAATCTTAGCAGGAGTTATTAATTAATAATTTTTTTAAATTTCTTTTCAATTGCTCATATCTTCCCAAACTCATATCCTGTGACCATACACCCACATTGGTAGTGGTTTATGAGTCTACAAAATAAATGTGTGTTGAAAAAAGCTGCAGAGCTCTCATCTCTAGACTCTAGAGTCTAAAAAGAATGCCACAACCACAGTTTGAACAGAGTGCTGCCCAGTACCCATCTGCTAAGGGAGGACAGAATCAAATTGGTGAGTAGTGAATGGGTAATAGAAACAGGATGCCAGGTTATTCTACCTCAGAAGGTAGCCCTCACTACTGGAACTAGAAACATGGTCCCAATGTGATCAAGCCTTTCTGTCAATTTCACAAGATACCATCAGGTTTTTAAAAAGTGATCAGGATCCCACACTCCCTGCAAACATATTGCCATTGGTGACAGTATAGAGACTTCCTAGGAAGAAAAAAGAAAGCAGCTGTGAGACCTTCTTTGATTCTGTGAAACTAAGATCTATGGTGGTTAAGTGACATGACATAGACACATAACTAGTTAGCCACAAAGGTAAGATTCTGATTAAGATTCTGATTCTCTTTTATTTTAGTCTGATGCGTAATGGGAAGATCACTGGACGTGAACCTAGGGAATTTGACTTTGAATCCCATTTCTGATACTTCCTAGGCATGAAATGACAAAATAAATCATTTAATCTCTCTCACTTTCCTTGTCCGTAAAAAGGGGATGAAAGAAATTCATATTCATACAGAGCATCTCCTAGTATGTTACCATAGCTTAGTGAGTAGGGAGCTAGAAAAGAAGCCAGGGAAATTTGAATTCAATTCCCATCTCTGATATATACTGGCCATGTGACTCTGACCTCTCAGTTCTCTTAGGTGAATCTCTAAAACTAAGTTTCAAAGAAGATGCAGACCTTCACTGGTAGGAGTTTCCTCTCCTAAGAATACCCTGTGCCATTGAAATCATAGGTCCAGTCTCAATGCCATTCGCATAATGCACACAGGTTTCCAAAAGTTTTTCCTCATAGCTCCCTCCTATATAAATAGGACAGAACTAAGTATCCCATGTTTGTGTCCTCTACCCCATGATCTCGTGAGGTAAGTGCATAAAGCTGAGAGTTTTATATAAATGTGTATTATTCCTAATCCCGAACAATGAGAAAACTAAGACATGCGACTTCAAAATATATTTGCTCAGGTGTATACACTAATCAATTCAGCTTGATGAACTTTGCCCAAGTGATCAACATTGGCACACATTAAATATGTGTGCACACATATCTATAAGCACATCTAGATGTATGTGCCCACAGCATTTGATCCTCTTTGTAAATTCTGCTTACATTGGCTTGTTTATGGAATGGAAGAATAGATTCAGTTTTCGAGAAGGGACCATTTGTTCTTGAGGTAAGGGAAGAAAGAGAAGCAACAAGTCTAGAAAACAAAGGGAAAGTGACACATCTTTCCCTTTTCCTTCTACATGCTATGAGCATTGTGATTCACTTGAAAATCATTTCATTACTTCCTCTCCAACATATCACCAGTGCCACAGCCCTGAGTCTTCTTTTTCCTATATACTTATTATAGTAATGCTGCTAATATATGAGAGGCAGTGTGAGGTATTGAATAGAGGGAAAGCATTAAACTTAATAAGTCCTAGGTTTGAGCCTCATCAATGACAAATGCTAGCAGTTCACATCAATTTACATTCCATTTTTATGAGGGGGTTATTGTCCTAGATGAGCTTTCAAGTCCTTCCCAAATATGAAACCCATAATCACAAACTGATTAAATAAAAAGAACAAAATATTCCCCCCAAGCCTCAAGAATATGTATTCTTGTCTAAAATCTCAACTGTAAAAATAAAAGAATTCTGAGAACTATAGCCCAGCTTTCAGACCACAGAAAATAGGTGAGAAAATTCTCCTCCTTTACTGTTGGCCCTTATTCAGAGTTTCCACTTAGCAGAAGGCCACCTATTATTCAGAACAACCTTAAATCAGGTAACTAAAAACTAGAAACAAAATGGATGCCCAGTGATTGGGTAATGACTGATTGGGGAAATCACTGTGATATGTAAAGATGCTAGAAAATTATTGGTCCATGAGAAATGAATATGAGGAATTCAAAGAAACATGGGAAAACTTTTATAAACTGATACAGAATGAAGTAAGAAGAACCAAGGAACAATAAACACAATCACTGTGATAAAAATAACTAACCCTGATCATCACAGAACAGAAGATGAAATACCCCTTCCTCCTTTTGAATTGGAAGAAGAGAACCATGGGTGCAGAATGCTATATACATTGTCAGATTCAGTCATTGTGGCAGTTGTTTTTGTTTAATTTCATATTTATTGCAACGAACAACTCATAGAATGGGCAAAGAGCATTGGGGTAGGAATGAGTTATGTCAAGTAAAAACTATAACATTAGAAAAATTATATGAGGGGTGGCTAGGTGGCGCAGTGAGTAGAGTGTCAGCCCTGGAGTCAGAAGGACCTGAGTTCGGATCTTACCTCAGACACTTAACACACACACACAAATAAAAACCTAGCCGTGTGGCCTTGGGCAAGTTACTTAACCCCAATTGCCCTCCAAAAAAAAGAAAAAAGAAAAAAAGAAAAATTATATGAATAAAACCTAATCTTTAAAAAAAATTAACCACGCACTTATTATTACTGGGGGATAAAGCAAGCAACTATACACATCAAAATAATGACATGGCATCTTTTAATATTTATATAAGTTCTTTATCAAAAGCTTTTTCTGCATCTCATGATATCAAGTGATTTTTATGGTTTTGTTATTAATATAATCTATTATGCTCATAGTTTTCCTAATATTGAACCAACCTTACATCCCTGGTATATATTCTATCTGGTAATAAAGTATTGTCTTTATGATGTGTTGCTATACTCTGCTAATACTGTATTTCAAATGTTTATATCTATATTCACTAGTAGTATTAAACTATAATGTTCTTTCTCTGACATGTATCTCCTTGATTTAGGTCTCAAGATCATATTTAATGTTTTTAAAAAATTGGTTGTTTTTACAGGCAACTGGGATATAAGATATACAGGCACTGGGGTATAGAAATCTAATTTGCTCTTCTAGAAAGTTAGGGGGAATGGGGGAGGATATAAGAGAGAACAGATTGGGGGAAGGAGTGTTCAGTAGGTTCACTATTTTGGCGTGGGGTGGGGAAAGACGGGGAGAAAAATTTGTAACTCAAAATCTTGTGGAAATGAATGTTGAAAACTAAAAATAAATTTTAAAAATGGGAAAAAACAAGATCATATTTAAATGTTAAAAAGAATTTGATAGAAAATCTTCTTTTCCTATGTTTGTAAACAGTTTAATATTGGTATTAATCCGTTTTCAAATAATGGAATTGTCTTGTAAATCTTGTCAGCTTCTTTGATGAGGGCCAGACTATTTTAGCAGTAAATAGGCAGTGTATTTTTGTGATAATTACATTGCATAAACTAGCTTCTTATCTTTTAAAAAAATTTAGACTGAGACTAATCATAGATTCGTGGAATAGTAAAGTTGAAGGAGACCTTAAAGATAATCTGATCTAATCCCCATTATAGAGGTGAGGAAATTGAAACCCTGAGTCTCATTTTCCCCTGCTATAAAATGAGAGCTTGGACCAGATGATTTTAATGTCCTTTCCAGCTAAAAGTCTATGATCCTATGTGGTATAGATTAACTTGTTGGAGGTCATACACCTAGGGAGTGATTGATTTTTGCACCCGTCTTCCCCTTCCTGCATGAAGTTTGGACACTGTCTGTGAGATGTTCTAATCTCATAGATAAATTTTGCCTTTTCTTGCCCCAAGTTAGGCGTCCAGGTTTCCTACCACCACAAAATGAACCAAACCTGTGGCCAACCCCCTTCTTTAGCCCCCTTTTCTGCCGTTTTCTCCTATCAGAATATATGCCCCTTAAAGTTTGTAAAGACCTCCTAGCTGCTATCAATGTATCCTCAGTGCTTAGCACAGTGAGTGTTTAATAAACTTGCTTTCTATCTTGTTATATAGCTATCTTGGACTAGAACAAGCTTTCCTGACTCTTAGTTCCATGTTCTTTCCACTCTTATTCTTTCACTTCCGATGTGTAGCCATAGACATTAGCAGGGATTTGTTCGTATGCATGTGGACTAGATCTGTAGATGATGCTGTGGAGCCCTGAGCAATTTTCTTAACCTCACTCATTCTATTTCCTCATCTGGAAAATGGGGCTAATGCTTGCATTGCCTGCCTGATAAAAGGGATGAGTAAAACTTGTTGTAAACCTTGGAGCAGTGCAGAAGTAGGAGCTGATAGCATTGCTTCTCATTTATCTTATTATGAAATTGGTTTGTGATATAATAAACAGCAGTCTTCATTTTTTCTGCCACTGGTTTAGCCAGTTCCCTGCTTTCTCTTAAAGATAAACCTCTTTTTTTTTTCTGACAGCATCATCTTTTCCAGGTTATTCTGAGTAAACAAAAAGATCGTTCTGAATAATAAGTATTTTCTGACCACAATTCTAAGGTGAACATCAGTAAGCTGAAAAATCTAAATGGAGTATCTTCAGGATCATAAAAAGGTAAATGGAATTTGATCGTTTGTGTGAATACAGAAATACTTTATTTCCTTTGAAGGCCAGCAGGAGACACAAGATGCTAGTAAGAATCACTAATTTGTAGCATTTTTAGATTTGCAAAGCACTTAACATATATTCTCTCTTTTTGTTTTTGTAGTAACCCTACAAGGTAAATTCTATAGGTATTGTCCCCATTTGATAGATGAGAAAACAAAGACTTAGCAAAGTTAAGTGACTTGACCAGCGTGACACAGTAGGATTCTGAGGCAAGATTTGAGCCCAGGTCTTCCTCATTCCAAGTCAATCACTCTATCAGATCCAGGGGTGGGAAACCTGCAGTCTTGGGGCCACATGTAACCTTCTAGGTCCTTGGGTATGACCTTTTGACTGAGTCCAAGTTTTACAGAATAAATCATTTTATTAATTTGTTCTGTTATGTTTGGATTCAAAGGGCCACACTTGAGGACCTAAAGGATCACAGATTGCCTTGATACTGCAGGTTCCTGACCCCTGCTGACTGATCCATCACACACCTAGAAAGATGGTGTCAACCCAGACTCAGTAATGGCCTTTTTAGTAGATGGCTCTGAGGCTGTTGGCCTGGTTGTTTTCCTCATGGTGGTTCTGCTGTCCACAGAATTCATGACTTTTTTTACCCAATTGGCCTCAGGATCAGCACAGATTTTGAATCCCCTGTGGGTGATAAAACTAAAATGGAAGGAAAAGAAAGAAATTGTTAGTCTTCTTGTCATTCTATCAGTCCAAGGGCTCAGCTCAGAATGAACACAAGTTGCTTCTCATGGCTTACTTTGGGGGAAGAATGGATTGCTCATCCCTTGGGGGGAAGCAGGACATGATGTTCAGAGAGGTGAAAGTACTTGCTCAACTTGTTGAGTTTAATGGGAGGCAGAGTTGGATGATGAGCCTAAATCTCATTCCAAGACCAATGTGCCTTCCACTATACCACACTGCTTCTCGTGGGGCAGGCTGTAAGATGAGGGCAGGGGCCAAGATGATAGATAAGTATATATGTATACATAATATATATTACATATATGTAATACATACATATGTTTACCCTTAAGCGCTTTGCCCATAATAGGTTCTCGGTAAATATTTATAAAATAGATAAATAAAATGGATAAATAGTTATTTATATGGATAAATAATGGGTAGATTATAGAATGGATATTATAGAATGGGTTTTATGGAAATTAAAATGGAGTGGAAATTATAGAATAGATATATAAAAGGGATAAATTAAAGTGTTAAGAATTATGAATGAATTGCTGTGTGTCTACCTAAGAATCTTTGCCTTATTCCTCAGTGTCTACAAGGATTTACACCTCATTCTTTGGTGAAGTGGGAGTTCCTTCATCTAACTCCTAATCCAACTTAAAATAAATATTAGAAATACCTATTAGCCAAAACGATACCTTTGAACATGAGAAAAGGACTGTTTGGCAATACATACATTATAGATAATATCGAGGTACATTGTCTCACCATAGCTTTGCCAACGTCCAAAGGCCTCACATAAAAAGGGCCATGCATGTGAATTGTGGTATGAGACTCCTGGCCATGAGTCCATTCCTGATCTCTAAGGCTCACAGGGTCACTGGTTTGAAATCAGGAGGTAATTTAGAGATCAGAGAGTCACACCCACATCATTTTACAAATCAGAAAACTAAGGACCAAAAACAAGGAAGAGATTTGCTCCAGGCCTCACAGATGGTAATTTGCAGATCTGGGAATGGAACTCAGATGGTCAGACTGAAAGTCCAGCAACCATTTCCTCACATTATGTTGCTAACTTTATAAACTGTAAAGGACATTTTCCTAGCTGACCCAATACAATATTCCTATTAGGCAGCAAACCTGAGAATCTCTTCAAGTTTTCATAGTTTTTCAACTCTCTACAGTAGGGACAGAATTAATTTGTATCAATAAGAGCAATCTCCCACTTCAAGGGAGATTGTGAAGGAATGGGAGAAAGGGACCGTTCAAAATAAGGCATTTGCTCCCAAGGATCATTTCTTATGAAAAGGGAGTCATTTTGTGGTCTCCCTAGAAGCTGATGCTTATATAAACTCACATCACTGCTCTCATGGGGCCCTCTTCAATAGCATAGGTCTTCACTCTCTTGCTTTGTAGGGGCTGGCTCCAGCTCACACAAAAACTCTTTTTTATGACTTCAGTTCCTACACCTATAAAAAAAAGATTTTTTTTAAAAAAGGAAAAAAAATCTCATCTCCTATAATTAGCTCATTAAATGAAAAGGAAATTTTATCTGTTGAATTGATGTCATTGGACTCATTGAATGATCAGCAAGCATTTATTAAGCAACTACTATATGCCAGGCAATGTTGTATACATTGGAATTGCAAAGACAAAAATGAAGCAGGAGTTAATCTTTCACATTGCCGGAAAAAATAATATTGGGGATAAGGATAAGCTTACTTCTGTCTCCATGACTACTAAAGATAATATAGTTGCTTCTGGAATATTCCAAAACAAAGTTCATGATGCTTCAGAACTCTAAATATAGCATGCAATCCCCTCCATGATGCTGCCTCTGCATTAGATTGTAGTCCCCTTGAAAGTGGAGTCTTTGTCTTCTCTCTTTTATTTAGCTCCTAATTCTGTTTACACAGTTGAGACTGGCCTTCAGGCTACATAGAATTCAACCTGGACAGATTTGAAAGAGTCCCTAGTCTTACCTCCTCATTTAACAGATAAGGAAACTGAGGTTTCCTGCACCTCAGTTTCCAAAGATAATGGGTGGCCATAACCAGAGTCCTGTGACATCCTTGAACTTTGCTTAGGATGTTTCAGAAGCAACTATTATGTCCTTAGTAGTCATGGAGATGGAAATGTGTTTATTATTATCCCCAATATCCATTTTTCTGCTATGTGAATGATAGAACCCTTATAAAGGATAAATTCATTTTTTCTTTGTGTCCCTGGTGACTATCACATGGCCTGGCATATAGTAATTGCTTAATAAAGGCTTACTGATGGTCTGATGACATCAGTTCAACAGACAAAATTTCCTCAAATTAATTTAATACTTGTACCTGTGGCATTTTTAGCAAAGTTGGGATTTGAGCCCAGATCCTGTGATTTCAAATCTAGTATTTTGTTCATAAAGCAGACCCATTTTAATGATTAATATAAGATAATTATCTGGGCAAAAGATGTCACTATAGTTAGAAATCCTTTTTTTGTTGTTCTTGTTAGTCATTCCAGTTATTTCCAACTCTTTATGACCCTATTTGGGGTTTTCTTGGAAAAGATACTGGAATGGTTTGCCATTTCCTCCCCCAATTCATTTTACAGATAAAGAAACTAAGGCAAGCAGGATTAAGTGACTCACCCAGGGTCACACAGCTAGTCAGTGTCTGAGACCAGATTTGAACTCACAAAGATGAGTCTTTCTGACTCTAGGCCTGGCACTCCATCCAATGCACCACCTAGCTGCTCCTAGAAATCTTTAGAGCTACAATGAAGATTAGCATATTTTCCTTAGAGATCAAGATTATATTGCAGAAATGGAAAGAGACTTAAGAATAGTGGGACTTAAACCAAAATTATTCAATGTTAGTATCTATTGTTTTCCTCTCCTGCCATAGACATCTGCCATGATTTCAAAGTGGTAGAACCATTTAATTTGTAACAATGGTTAATGATTTTCCAATACTTAGTGGAAACTCTTGCTGATTCTGGAGGGCTGTTCTCTAAGATGGAGCTAAACATAATATATCCCCATCCTACCTCCCCATCTCTCCCTACCCTCTCCTTTCAGCACTCCCCATACCCTTCCTGAACTTTCTCTTTTCTCTGCCAATTTATTTTGAATCTCAACTCAATGGAAGAAAAATCTGACCTTTCATCTCTGTATTACTTTAGAAAAATCCTATTTTCTTACTCTCCCCAGTGAAGCAACCTATTGCTCTTCCTAAGACCCTCAGAATTGAGCAGGATGCATAGCTATACTGCCTTTTCCCCTGAAGCCCTTCTGGCTTTTCAGCTTTTTCAACCTACTTAAATATCATGAGGTCTGTGGGAGTTCAATCACAGCAGGAATTGGCTTCCCCACCTGGGAAACTGAAAACCAGCAAGGAGAAGAAGCCTGTTGCTGGTCATTCAGAAAGTGAGCAGCAGAAATAGATGGACCCAGTTGGGTCTAATAAAAACAAACATGAGCACTCTTTCCCACCTCCATGGAGACTCATCGAATGATTCAGATCTGGACATCAACCAGATAATACATTCTTCTTTGTGCAAAATTTCTGCCCAGAGCAACAACTGATTGTTGTTGGATATAGGATATTGGCCAGACTCCTAACTACATTATCACTGAGAGCAGAATGTACTTCCATCTCAGGATCAGAGAGGTCAAGTGGAATACATATCAACCACTCTAAAGAAGGAGATCTTGAAGTGTGTGTGTGTGTGTGTATGTATGTATGTATGTATGTATGTATGTATGTATGTATGAAGGCCTTACATATCTATCTCCATGTACAATTATAGCTTTAGGAATCTGGACATAAAGTGCCAATACATTTATTAGAATTCATCACAGGTATAACTTTTTCAAAAATTTCTAGTGTATCTCTAATAATGTTATTTTTTCCTTACTTCCAAAGATTCATGTTTCCATCTGTATGTGTTCTCCTTCCTCTGGTACAGATGGACTTAGTAGATGGAAATGTTAGTTGTTGTGCAGAAAAAAAATGCGTTCTGACCTTGATTATGGTATGGTGATGGCATGGAAAGAGATCAAGGCTTTGAGTCAGGAGAAAGCAAGGTTTCTTGAGGACAGTAGCCATGTCTTATACCTATGTCTGTCCCTAGAGCCTACCATAAAACCTTGCATATGATTATTACCTAATGGCTGTCAAAGTAAGTTTAATTCAAACTCTACCTCTGATATGTATTATTTGTGTGACCATAGAAAAATAACATAATTTCTCCCAACCTCATAGCTTCACTTCTAAAGATGGACATATTAAAGCTTATATATACCACTGACCCACAAGGATTATTAGGAGGATTAATTGAATGGCATTTTCAAAGAAATCTGTAAACTCTAAAGCACTATGTCAGTGTCAGCCATTATTACTGTTGATCCATTTTTTCCTAGGAAGACCCTTACATGGCAGACACATTGGCCCATACTGGCATTCTTAACAGCTTAGTACGACTTGACAAGATTTCAGCACTATTTGTGTAGCCTTCAGGTTCTGAGGGTTACACAGCAAGGCATCAGCATTAGACCTTACTGGCAGATTCATTAACAATAACAGTAAGATAGAAGAGGATAAAAAAGAAAGAGGGAAAATAATCTGCATTGGAAAAATTAATACTGCCCATTTGATTGCAAGACCTCTAAGTCAAGAGCATAATAATAATTATGTAATAATAGCTAATATTAACAAAGGATGATGACATTTTCACACATATGTGAATTTATTCCATATTGTCCATTTTACCGATGGGGAAATTTAGGCCTGTTGAAACTTAAGTGACTTGCCCAGGATCACACAGCTAGGAAGTTAAGAAGAATTTGAACTTAGGTCTTCATGACTCTAATGGGTCAAGCACACTATCCCCAATATCACCTAACTGGCTCAGACATGAACTTGAAATTATTTTTCCAGAAGTGAAGATGGATTGGCAATAATCCATCTATGCTCTCTAGTGTGGTTTCCTCCTTTATAACCAGGACATATGTATGCAAGAATTGATCTTAGTTGCTAGTTGTTGATAGCTGATAGTTCTTTAATGATTTTCTTTCCATAGTATTTATCATTTCATGCATTGTCACCAAGTGTCTTGCAGGTAAGACTCATCGTTGCCATTTTATAGACTGGGGAACAGAAGGCAATGTGAAATATCTCATTGGAAAAACCACTGACCTAGAAAATAGATACAGGAGAGATAATTTAAAAAAATTATTGGACTGCCTAAAAGCCATGATTCAAAAAAGAGCCTAGAAATCATCCTTCAGGAAATTCTCAAGGAAAATTGTGCTGATATTCTTGAACCAGAGGGCAAAATAGAAATTTAAAGAATTCATCTATTGTCTCTTGAAAAAGATCCCAAAAAGAAAACTCCTAGGAATATCAGAGTCAAATTCCAGAGTTCCCAGGTCAAGGAGAAAATATTAAAAGCTGCCAGGAAAAAACAATTTGAGTATTGTGGAAACACAATCAGGATAACACAAGATCTAGCAGCTTCTATACTAAGGGATCAAAGAGCTTGGAATATGTTATTCCAGAGGTCAAAGGAGCTAGGATTAAAACCAAAAAGCACCTACCCAGAAAAACTGGGTATAATGCTTCAGGGTAAAATATGGTCATTCAATGAAACAGGGGACTCTCAAGCAATCTTGATGGAAAAACCACAGCTAAGTGCCTTATAATGAGGGTTTTGTTCCTAGCAAGTCTAGTCAGAACTAGATGGGAGTACTGCCTTCCCCCTTCCCAGCTCCATGCTTCCTGTAATTCCATCCTTCATCAAACCCTAAAAATCCATTTCTCAGCTTACCTTCCACCATGTATACTGTGGGGCCACAGAAACAGATAAGAGCCAACAAGAAGAGCTTCATGGTTGCTGTTGGACTGAGGGTGTTTGGGAAAAAGAACAAAGAGTAAAGACTCTTTTAAGCTTTTACACCCTTACAACAGTGAGTGGATTTCCTGTCATGAGACCAGATTATTGAGGTAGAAGGGAGGTTGCTGGAAAGTCTTTGCTGAGGCTACTAATTCTTTTTATTTAAAAAAAAAAAACACCCCAGGGCTAAAGGTGATTACAAAAATTAAGCTATTACCACAAAAAATGCACAGGTAAAGGAGAAAGAATCCAACCATAGAAAGCTATCATGGGAATAGAGGTGACCAGGGTTCATCTTCAGAAAAGGATATTGAAGTAAAGAAACCACCAAAGAGTAACATCAAATGGTCACCTGCCCAAAAAGAATTCATAGAAGATCTTTAAAAAGACTTTAATAATGACAGAGATGGAGGAAAAACTTTTAAAAAAATAAGAATTAGAATAATCCAAGAAAAACAAGAAGGGTATAAAAGGAAAGTCAACCAATTAGAAAAAGAGATCCAGAACCTTAAGGAAGAAAATGACACCTTAAAAATTAGAACTAGGCAAAGTGAAGCCAGTGAAATTATAAGAGATCAAGAAATAATTAAACAAAATATGGATAATTAAAGATAGAAAAGAAAATAAAACATCTTATAAGAAAAACAATAGATTTGCAGAATAGATCAAGAAGAGAAAATATAAAAATAATCAGACTAACTGAATGGTATGATATAAAAAAGTATCTTGATACGATAATACAAGAAATAATTGAAGAAAATTGTCCTAAAGCATTGGTAGGGGAGGAATTTTTTTAATCCATCAATTACCATTTAAAAGCAATCCTATGAGGAAAACTCATTAGAAAATCATAGTCAAATTCCAAAACACCCAGCTCAAGGATAAAATATTAAAAGCATCAAAATTAAAAATCTGAATTTAATAGAAGATTCAGCATACAAAAACCAAGAGAAATATAAGGCACATACCAAAGACTGATTATAAGGGATTCATAAGGAGAGACTGTTTACTCTTTATAAGGTAAAACATATGTCTAAAATTCTCATTGATAATTGGGTAGCTCATAAGAAAAATTGGGCAAACCTGAGTATGGCATGAATTTAAAAAGAAAAACCATTTAGGAATAGCTAAAAAGAGTAATTATTTCATACAAATGAGGCGCAAGAGGAAGAAGTAATACAGAGAAATTAGATGGGGAAGAGGACTGGTAATAACCTATTTTCATTGGGAATGGGTTCAAGAGGGAAAAATACATACATATGTGTGTGTGTGTGTGTGTGTGTGTGTGTGTGTGTGTGTGTGTGTAGAAGAGTATAAAAATCTTCCAAACTCAGAAGAAATAAAATGAAAGGGGCATAGGGAGGGGGTAAAGAACAAGTGAGGGATCTTTAGAGGGGAGGCTGAAGGAATAGGAAAAAGGGGGGTATAGAAGGATATTTAGATTTGGGGGAATGGGAGGATAGGGGAGGGATCATTGGAGGGGTAGGCAAGTAATAAGAGGGCAGAATTGGAGGTAGAAGTAAAGGGAGAAGAATATGTTTCGGAAAGTATATTTCTATATATGTATATGTGTGTGTGTGTGTGTGTGTGTGTGTCTGTGTCTGTGTCTGTGTCTGTGTGTGTGTATGTATATATTTGTAGCTATAGAGAAGCTTATCTAAACTTTATTGTAGCCTTCAGAGGGGTGGTGGGGAGAGGGAAAAGAAGACAAAACAAAAAAGGGCACAGCAGAGAACAAAAGAAAACTCACAAGGAAGCAAAGAAAAAATGGTCAGTTCTCAACACAACATGTATTATTTATCATACAGGCTTTCTTAAAATGAAAATTTCTCATATTTTGAATCCTCTCTTATATTCTGCTCTGCACAAGTCATCCTTTTTCCTTCCTTTTAAACTTTGTATTTAAGTTCCAATATTTAAATTTATCATATGTGTTTGTTTCTTTTCTTTATTCTGTATTTGTGTTCTGGCATTTGAGTCTAAAAAAATGAAAAAATAAAAATTAAATTAAAATTTTAAAACACTTCCTTTGCCCAGTTCTTCCTAACCACATTCTCTGTGGCCTTCCCCCCTACTTTACCAGTGGTTAATGTATCTGTGAAACAAAATGAGTGCTCAAAAAGTATTTATCTCTTTTATCTCCAGTCTCTTGTGTCTAAAGCTCATACCCCAACCACAGGCTGAACAGATATCAATATCACTGGTGAAAGCAGGTAGTTGGCCAACACCTATCTGTTAAGGATGGAATCAAAATGGCTGTAGAGAATGAGCAGTGTTAACAGAATGCATGGTTATGCTATCTCCTAGGGCATTCTTCATATCTAGAACTCGAAAAGTAGACTCCACATGACTGAAACCTTCTGTTCATTTCACAAAGAATCATCAAGTTGAAGAAAGTAAAACAGGGGTGCTTAAAATACAAATCCAGAAGGAGAAAATGACTCAAAACATCTCCAAAAAAGCGTTAAAGAAAACAAAGCTTGGGCACAAGTTCAAATACAATTCCTGGAAGAAATGAAGCAAAAGTTCATTTTTAAGAGTTTGTAAATGATTGTATAAATAAAATGAATGTATAGAGGAAATAATTTGGGAAAATGAGAGCTATGAAGAAAATAATTGGAAAGAAAATTAATAACTTCACACAAAATCTATAAGCTAACCCAAGCAACACATCCCTTAAAAAGTGTAATGGGTTAGATAGAATTGACTGACAACAAAACAAAATTAAAACAAATTCAAAAGACTAAAAAATAGAAGACAACATTATGTATCTAGTATCAAAAACCACTCATCTGGAAGTTAGATCAATGAGAAATAATTTAAGAATCACTGAATTACATGAAAGTCATAACATTCCCCTCCAAAAAAGAAGAAATTAGTTATCATATTTTAAGAAATCATAAATTAAAACCGACAAGATCTCTTAGAACTAGAGGGCAAAGTAAAAATGGAAAAAAACCTACTCATTGCTCTCTGAAAGAAACCCAAAAACGAAAACTAATAGGAAGATAATAGCCAAAATTCAGAATTTCAAGGTCAAAAAAGAATAATACAAGAGCTAGAAAACAAGAATCTTACAACAGAAAAAAAATAAAAATTTAATGATATAGGTTTATAAACTTTTTTTGCTTTTTGGAGGGGGGCAGACAAGGCAATTGGGGTTGAGTGACTTGCCAGTAAGTGTTAAGTGTCTGAAACTGGATTTTAAACTCAGGTCCTCCTGACTGCAGGGCCAGTGCTCTATTCACTGCATCATCTAACCACCCTGATTTATAAACATTATTGATGAAAAGACTGAAACTGGGTAGAAACTTTGAAATACAAACATAAGATTCAAGATAAATATAAAAAGGTATATATAGTTGAACAATCATAAGAAATATTCTAATAGGGGAAGGTAAGACTCATATACTCTCAGAACCTGACTATCATCATTTAGGAAGTCTAATAAGACAGAGAACCTGGGAATAATTCTGTCTTTTAATGATCATAGAATACAGAAATAGGAGGGAGAAAAGGTACCTTTTAGCAAAATGTAGTTTTGGGAAAGAGAATGAAAGGAAATGGGAAGAGAAGGAAAGGAAAGTCAGAGTGTGAGAAATTATCTCACATAATTGGAATATGCAAGTAGAAGACTACAGAGGAAGGTTGAAGTAGTGGGAAGAACCTGAACTTCACTTTTCCTCTGAAATGGTAAGAGTGTACATATATAGAATTGGGTAGAGAAATACATTTCATTCAAGAGGGGGGAAAGGAAATAAAAAGGAGAGGAGAGAATAGGAAAGGAGAGAAAGGGTAGATTAAGGGAGGGATTAGTCATAAGCAAAACAAGCTATACACATGGTGGATTGTGAAAAAATGTTTAAAGGGAAGAGGAGGAATGGATAAAAATTTGTGATTAGGATCTGGACAAGGAAAAGACAAGAAGCAGAAGCATCAAACCTAGAGTACTGATGCTTAGCACACTCTTTGCTTTCCTTTTTTTATAAAAAGGAGGAAGGGAAATAAAGAAAATGAAATATATAAGAGCATAAGATGGAAGGAAATTCAAAATTTATGATCATAACTGTGAGTATGAATGTAATGAAGTCACTCAAAATAGAAAATAATGATATAGTAGATTAGAAAAAATAATCCAACAATACGTTGTTTACATGAAGCAATCTTTTTTTCTTGCTTTTTTTTTTGGAGGGCAATTGGGGTTAAGTAACTTGCCCAAGGTCACATGGCTAGGTTTGTTTGTGTGTGCATTAAGTGTCTGAGGCCAGAACCGAACACAGGTCCTTCTGACTCCAGGGCCAACACTATTCACTGTGCCACCTAACTGCCCCACATGAAGCAATCTTAAAACACAAAGTTTCACCAGAGTTTTTTAAAGGGTGGGGGTAGAAGAAAAGTTAGTATTTCTCATCTAAAAGAGCTAAGATTTGTGATTGTGAGCTCAGAGAAGGCAACAACAAAAACAAACTTCAGTGGAAGACATGAACAGAGAAACTACATTTTGCTAAAAGGTACCATAAATAATGAACTGATAGCAATACAAAACATAAATTCACTGAATGGCATACCAACTACATATTTAAATAAAATCTTAAATGGGTAACAAGGAAGAATAGAAATTAAAATTACAGTACTTGGACACTTCAATATATCCATTTGAATACTAAATAAACACAACTGAAAAAAAATAAACTACAAAGAAATCAATGACTTGAAGAGAGTTTTAGAAAAGATATATATGATAGACTCTGAGCAGTTGGGTATAGAAAAAAACATACATATTTTCCTCCTGTGCATAATACTTTTATAAAAACTGACTATGTATTAGGGTATAAAATCCTTACAAACACACAAAAGGAGAAATAAAAACACATCTTTTATGAATCTCAATTCAAAAATAGATATTCAATAAGGAGCTATGGAATAAATGACTATAAATTACTTGGAAACTAAATTAATACTAAAGAAAAATGGGAGAAAAAACAAATATAAAAAAATAGATTATTTCAATAAGAATAAAAAATATGGGGCGGAGCCAAGATGGCGGAGTAGAAACAGCACTTCCACGGCACTCCAGGCCACCCCACTTCAAAATTATGTAAAAGGGAACTCTGGACAACCTCTGCATCTCCAGCACCCACAGAACGACACAAAAAAATGAACCTCCCCCTGAGGACAGCCCAGCAGCCCAACAGGGAGCAGTCAGCACAGTGCTCTGGGAGCTGAGCCCAGGACCTCATGAGTTGGAGGTTTTAGCCCCAGGATGGCCAGACCAACAGCCGGCTGGAGGGACCCTGGAAACCAGAAGTTGTGGTTTTTCCAGAATTATCAACAAAGAGATGCCTAAAACAAAGTGAGAGGTCATGGACTTTGGAACCAGTACTTGGGAACACATCAGCTTCCCCAGAAGGAGAGAAGTATCCAGCAATCAGTCTGGGGGATAATCGCTCTTGCTTTAACCTCCCTGGATCTGGATTTCAGTCTGGGGTGGAGGTCTTGGGGTGTGTGTCCAGCTTGCCAGATTGTGTGGGGCCTTCAAGGAGGGCACCCAACTAATAGCTCTGGAAGTTGAGAAGACCCCAATGTTTGGGAAGGAAGTTCCCCTGTCTGGTGGCAGAGTCCTACTGTGGCAACAAGCCCAAAAGTCAAGTAATTAAGTGGCAACTTGCCTAGGCAAAGGAAACAAAATAAACAGAAAAATTCAACATTGGACTCCTATTTTGGGGGTAAAGAGGATCAAAGCATGGAACAGGAGGAGGACTGTGAGGTCAGAAATCCTACACCAAAAGCCCCAAAAGAAAATATGAGTGGGATACAAGCCATACAGGACCTTAAGAAGGATTTTAAAAACCAAATAAGAGAAGTGGAGGAAAAATGGGGAAGAGAAATGAGTAGGATGCAGGAAAAGTATGAAATGAGAGTCAACAGCCTGACTGAGGAAAATAACACCTTAAAAATAGACTAACTCAAGTGGCAAAGGAGGCTCAAAACGGCAATGAGGAGAAGAAAAAACGCGACTTTGCCAAATGGAAAAAGAATCTCAAAAGCTCACTGAGGAGATCCATTCCTTCAGAATTAGACTGGAGCAAATGGAAGCTAGTGACTTTATGAGAAATCAAGATGCTGTTAGATCCAAGCAATTGAAAGAATAGAAGGCAATGTGAAATATCTCATGGGAAAAACCACTGACCTGGAAAAGAGATCCAGGAGAGATAATTTAAAAATTATTGGATGACCTGAAAGCCATGATCAAAGAAAGAACCTAGAAATCATCCTTCAAGAAATTCTCAAGGAAAATTGCCCTGATGTTTTAGACCCAGAAGGCAAAATAGAGGTTGAAAGAATCCACAGATCACCTCCTGAAAAAGATCCCAAAAAGCAAACTCCTAGGAATATTATAGCCAGGTTCCAGAATTCCCAGATCAAGTAGAAAATACTACAAGCAGCCAGGAAGAAACAATTTCAATATTGTGGAAACACAATCAGAATAGCCCAGGACCTGGCAGTTTCTACACTGAGGGATTGAAGGGCATGGAATATGATATGTCAGAGGGCAAAGGACCTGGGATTAAAACCAAGAATCACATACCCAGCAAAACTGAGTATCTTATTTCAGGGGAAAATATGGTCATTCAGTGGAATAGAGGACTTTCAAGCATTCTTGAGGAAAAAAACAGAGTTGAATAGAAAATTTGACATCCAGACACAAGAAGCAAGAGAGATGCTTGAGAAGGTAAACAGGGAAAAGAAATCAAAAGGAACTTAGCAAAGTTGAACTATTTATATTCCTACATGGAAAAACAATAACTGTGACTGATGGAACATTTCTCATTATGAAAATAATTGAAGAAGGGTATATGGGCATATGAATACATGTGTGAATGTGTGTATATATGTTCATAGGTATACCTGGATAGAGGGCACAGGTTGAATTTGGTGGGAAGGGATGATACTTAAGGGGTGAAGTTAAGAGGTGAGAGAGGAATGTGGCAAGAGGAGATGGGGAGAGATAGGGTGGGGTAAACTCTTTCATGTAGAAGAGGCAAGGAGAAGTGGTTGCAGGGGAGGGGAAGAACAGGAAGGCAAAAGGGCAAAATCATATTCTCATTGAATTTGGCTCAAGGAGAGAATGACATACATACTAAATGGGATATCTCACCCTGCAGGAGAGTAGGGGGGGAGAGAGGGGATGATGGAGGGGAGGGAATGCTGGGGGGAGGAGAGGTTGGAGGAACCTACTTTTGAAGAGGGACAGGATCAAAGTAGAGAATGGACCAGGTGGGGGGTGGGATGGGTGAGAGGGAAATATAGCCAGTCTTTTACAATATATCTACTATGGTAATGTTTTGCGTAGCTATACATGTACAACATATACTAAATTGCTTATCTTCCCAGTGGGAGTGGGTGACAAGGGACTAAGAGAATGGATCTGGAATTCAAAGTTTTAAAATTAAATGTTTGCAATATATATAAATACTATTATTAATACTATTTTGCATGTAATTGGGAGATAAGATATGCAGGCATTGGGGCATGGGGATTCACCTTGCCCTAATGGAAAAGTCGAAGGGGGTATGGGAGAAGATATAGGAGAGAACAGATTGGATGAGGGAATATCCTGTGGGACAGCTATTCTGGGATGGTGGGTAGGGGAAAAATGGAGGAAAAAATGTAACTCAAAATCTGGCAGAAATGAATGGTGTAAACCAGAAGTTAATAAAGCATTTGGAAAAAAAAAAAAAGAACAAAAAATATGGACAAAGGGGGAAGAGCCAAGATGGCAGAGTAAAAACAGAAACTCTGCTTGGCTCTGGCTCTGACAATGTCCAATACATATAAAATATGACTCTAAACAAATTTTAGAGCTACATAACCCACAAAGTGACAGAGAGAAACAAATCTCCCACTGAAGACAGCCTGGCAGGCCAAGAGAAAGGGTCTATTGCACCAAGCTGAGAGCCAAGCACAGTCCCATGTGAGCCACATGGTCCCAGCCCTGAGGTGGCCAGAACAGTGGCACAGCCTGGCCAGGGCAGACTTAAGGATAGTGAATCACCAGCAGCTGTTGGGGTTTCCAGACTTCTCAATCCATAAACACCAAAGAGAAAGTAAAAGGTCAATGGGGAACTCTGTTGGAACCAGTCCAGGGAGAGAGGTGGCTGAGGCATGTTGGATAAAACTGTTGCTACTACCATGTGGCAGCCTCCAGAGCTTCTGGCCTGCAGAGTATAGGGGGACCAAAAGACCATTCAGAGGGTAATTGCTCTTGCTTGGATTTGCTTGGATCTGGATCACAGTCTTAGTTGTTTTTCCTGGGGTGAGAGGCAGTGTGCCAGAGTTTGAGGTTTCTATAGAGAGGGTGCCCTCCTCAGACCTCTGACAACATTTGGGAAAATCCCAGCAATTTGGGACACAGTTCTCTCCATTCTGGAAACAAGAGTTCTGCTGTGGCAAAGAGCTCAAAAGTCAAGTAATTGGCTGGCAAGATGAGCAAGGAAAGGAAGCAAAATCACACCATAGAATCCTTTTGGGGGGACAAAAATGATCAAAACATAGAACCAGCAGAAGACAACAAAGTCAAAATTCCTGCATCAAGAGCTTCCAAGAAAAATATGAACTGCTCACAGGCCATGGAGGAGCTCAAGAAGGATTTTTAAAATCAAGCAAGAGAAGTGGAGGAGAAATTGGGAAGAGAAATGAGAATGATGCAAGAAAAATCATGAAAAGAGAGTCAACAGACTGATAAAGGAGACCGAAAAAATACTGAAGAAAATAACACCTTAAAAAAATAAACTAATTCAAATGGCAAAAGAGGCCCAAAAAAGCCAATGAAGAGAAGAATGCCTTAAAAAGCCAAATTGCCCAGATGGAAAAGGAATTCCAAAAACTCACTGAAAAGAATAATTCCTTCAAAATTAGATTAGAGCAAATGGAAGCTAATGACTTTATGAGAAATCAAGATACTATAAAACAGATCCAAATAAATGGGAAAAAAACAGAAGGCAATGTGAAATGTCTCATTGGAAAAACCACTGACCTAGAAATAGATCCAGAAGAGGTAATTTTAAAAATTATTGGACTACCTGAAAGCCATGATCCAAAAAAGAGCCTAAAAGTCATCCTTCAGGAAATTCTCAAGGAAGATTGTGCTGATATGCTAGAATCAGAGGGCAAAATAGAAATTTAAAGAATTCACCTGTCATCTCTTGAAAAAGATCCCAAAAAGAAAACTCTAGGAATAGCAGAGAGAAATTTCAGAGTTCCCAGGTCAAGGAGAAAATATTACAAGCTGCCAGGAAGAAAAAATTTGAGTATTGTGGAAACACAATCAGGATAACACAAGATCTAGCAGCTTCTACACTAAGGGATCAAAGCTTGGAATATGATATTCCAGAAGTCAAAGGAGCTAAGATTAAAACCAAGAATCACCTACCCAGCAAAACTGAGTATAATGCTTTAGGGGAAAATATGGTCATCCAATGAAATAGAGGACTTTCAAGCAATCTTGAGGAAAAAACCAGAGCTGAAAAGAAAATTTGATTTTCAAATACAAGAAGCAAGAGAAGCATGAGAAGGTAAACAAGAAAAAGAAATCATAAGGAATTTATTAAATTTGACCTATTTACATTCCTACAGGAAAAACAATAATTGCAACTCATAAGACTTTTCTCAGTGTGGGGATAGTTGAAGGGAATATATATGTGTATATGTATACATACATTTATATGTATGTATAAGAGGGTGTATGTGTGTATAAATGCATATATGAGTGCATGTATATGTGTGTGCATGTATACATAGACAGAGGGCACAGGATCTGTTGAATAGGAAGGATTGATATCTAAAAAATAAAATTAAGAAGTGAGAGAAATATAATAGAGGAGAAAAGGAGAGATAGAATAGGGTAAATTATCTCATATGAAAGAAGCAAGAGAAAACTGTTATAATGAAGGGAAGAGCAGGAAGGTGAATGGGAATGGGTCAACCTTACTCTCATTGAATTTGGCTTAAGGAGGGAATAATATACACACTCAACTGGGTATCTTACCCTACAGTAAAGTAGGGGAAAAGAGGATAAGAGAAGGGATGATAGAAGGGAGGGCAGATTGGGGGAGAGGGTAGTTAGAAGCACATATGTTTGAAAGGGTCAAAGTAGAAAATAGAATGATTGGGGGTCTGGGATAAGATGGAGGGAAATATAGTTAGTCTTTCACAATATAACTACTATGGAAATGTTTTGCATAACTACACATGCACAATCTATATTGAGTTACTTATCTTCCCAGTGGAAGTGGGTAAGGAGGGAAGAAGGCAAAGAATCTGGAAATCAATGTTTTAAAAACAAATGTTAAAAATAAAAATTAAAAAATTGTTTTTACATACAACTGGGAAATAAGATATACAGACATTGGAATATAGAAATCCATCTTGCCCTACAACAAAGTTGGGGGGTTGGGATGGGGAGGATAAAAGAGACAGCAGATTGGGGGCAAGGGTACTCAGTAAGCTTGTTATCTTAGGGTGGGGGTAGGGGAAAGATGGGGAGAAAATTTGTAACTCAAAATCTTGTGGAAATGAATATTGAAAACTAAAAATAAATTTTAAGAAAAGAATAAAAACTTATGGGAAGCAGTCACAGTAGTTGTTAGGCAAAAATTTGTATCTCTTAACACTTCCCTCAACAAGAGAACAAACATTAGTAAATTGAACATAGAGCTAAAAAAATTAGAAAACCAACCAATTTTTAAAAACAATTAAACACCAAAATAGAAATTCCAAAACTCAAAGAATACATTAACAAGCTAAAAGCAAAAAATTAATTAATGAAGAAAATAAATGCTTTTCAATAGTAAAATAGATAAATCACTAACTAATTTTATCTTTTAAAAGGAAAACATTAACCTTTATCAAAATTTTTAAAGTTGAATTCAAAAGTGAGGAATAAGAATGATATTGTTAAAAACAGTTTTCCTAAAACACATGCCAATAAAACTTATGATCTAAAGGATTTAAATAAACCTGTATCAAAAAAAAATTGAACAAGTCGTAAATGAGCTATTTTTTAAAGCAGGATCATACTGACATAAACAAATTAAATAAAACAAAGAAAACTAAATTTAATATCATACAAATTATATAAAAATAGAAGAGATCTTACCAAATTCCTTCTATGATATAAATATAATTCTGATACCTAAACCAGAGAAATTCAAAAGAGAGGAAGAAAACTATATAGGCCAATATTCCTTATGAGTATTGATGCAAAAAAATTAAATTCATGAAAGGCTAGATAAGGTTACAGAAAATAAAATGGACATTTTGATTATATAAAACTTAAAAGTTTTTGCACCAAAAAATCAAAGAAGTGAAAATTAGAAGGGAAATAATTAAATGGGGAAAAAAATCTTTGCAGTAAATTTTTCTTATAAAGATCTCATTTCAAAGATCTATAAGGAATTCATTCAAATTTATTATAATAAGATTCATTTAGTCAAAACAGGTCATTAATGCATTGTTGATAAAGCTATGGAAGCATCCACCCATTCTCAAAAGGAATTTGAAAACTATGCCCCAAAAGTTACTCAATTGTGAATACCTGTTGACTCAGTTAAACTACTACTATGACCATACCCCCAAAGAGATCAAAAAAGAGGAAAAAAATACATATATACATATATATATATATATATATATATATATATATATATATATATATATATATATTCATAGCAGCCTTGTTTGTGGTGGCAAAGAACTGGGACTAAGAGGTACCCATCAATTGAAGAATGACTAAAAAAAAAATATGGCATATTGATGTAATTGGAGTACTATTGCTCAGTAAAAAAATATTTCAAAGAAATGTAGGAAGACTTGTATGTAATGCAGAGTGAAGTAAGAAGAATGAGGAGAACAATTTGTACAGTAACAACATTGTAAAAACAAATCACTTTGAAAGAAGTAAGAATTCTGATCCATGAAATGACCTACTCTGATTCCAAAGAACAACCTACCTTCTGACAAAAAAGTGATGAGCTCAGGGAACAGACTGAGAAAAATATTTTTTGGATATAGTCAATGATGTAATTTATTTTGTTTGACTTTGCATATTTGTTGTAAGTATTGTGTTTTTCGGGGCGGCTAGGAGGCACAGTGAGTAGAGCGTCGGCCCTGGAGTCAGAAGGACCTGAGCTCAGTTCCAGCCTCAGACACTTAACAAACACAAACAAACAAACAAAAAAAAAAAACCTAGCCATGTGACCTTGGGCAAGTTACTCAACCCCAATTGCCCTCCAAAAAGAAAAAAAAAAAGATTGTTATAAGTATTGTGTTTTTCTTTCTTTTTTTTTTTAAGTGAGATAGGGGAAGGTATGAAAAAGGAAAGATAGACTTTTGTTCATTGGGGGAAAATACTATTTTTAAAAATCCCTCTCCCCCAGATTCATGAGATAAGAAGTCATAAAGAGTTTGTAATTGGTATCAGTAATGGAGTACAAAGATTGATAAATTTATAGACCAACTAAAGCACAATGTATCAAGGAGTTATTGAATATTCAAATAATCAGTTCACTTACAGATTCCCTTACTTTCTGGCAGGCAGCACCAGCTGCCAGGTTCCAGTGAAACCTTAAGGGCAGAACACACCCACATCCCCAAAGACAGTTGTAGATGTTATTCAGGTCATATTAAATCTTCTGGTACTCCTGACCCCCATTTCCAGAGCATGAGCTGACTTAAGAAACTCGATGGAATGGTCTAGATGATTCTGTGATTTTCATTCTCACATTTTCCAGGGATAATAGAACCAAACTACTTTTGTTAAAAAGACTTGAAACCTAGTGAGACCTCACTGAGGCATATGAACTTGATAGAGAAGGAAAGATTAATTATAAGTGGGGTGTTTTCATATCTAGAGCAAAAGTGAAAAACAAAATAGGCTCTGGAAGACCTTAGCCACATAGCAGATTTGCCGAATCAAATTGACCTCAATTAGAAAGGGATCTGCCATCCAGTCCAGACAGGTGTTTGCTGGATAAATCCAGGCAAAATCTGAACATCAGTCAGCCAAGAGACAGGAAATCAAGTCCTAATGTCTAAAATTTAGTCATAAAGGGCCAGGACTAAAATTTATAGCAGTAGAAACTTTCTATAATGGTTGTGTGGATTTTGGGGGAGGGGGGTTGTGGAATTAAGATAGGAAAGAGGAAAGCTTATGTTTTATTTGTTAGCTAAGAACGAATGACAAAGAAACTGGTCAGGGGAGATGAGAGAATACAAAATGCAGCAAAATGGAGCTCAACTGTTCGTTGGGCTGCCAAGACAGAGGAATAAATATGTAGGTCATGAGCATGGCAGAAAAATGATACCAACTTGTTCCTTTCCTGCTTCTGTCAAAACTGTTGCCTCCACTACTCCCTCTGACTCTAGGCAGATGGAACCCATGTATACTCTTGTAAAGAAGTCAAGATATTGAGCAAAGAGGCCAAGGCTAAGACCACAAATAAATGTCCCCTGTGGGTTCCATCTAATAGTTTTTGCCATGTTTGACCGGTCTCACATTCAGGAATTGGAGGAGGCCCTCAACATGATTGGCCATAATCAAGATGAAGTCATTGACAAAGAGGATGTCTATGTCATGTTGGCCTTCATTGGGAAGAACTCCACAGATCTGAAAGGAATGATGAGTGAGGTTCCTGGTCCCATCAGATTTATCACATTCCTGACCATGTTTGGAAAGAAGTTGAATGTGAGGGACCCCAAGAATGTTATACAAAATACCTTCTCTTGCTTTGATGAGGAGGTCTCAGGAATCATCCGAGAGTGTCACCTTCAGGAGCTGCTCACCACCATGGTTCAAAGATGAGGAGGTGGATGAGATGTACCAAAGGGTACCCATAGACAAGAAGGCAACTTCAACTAGGTGTTCAGCTAGATCCTGAAGCATGGGGCCAAGGCCAAGGGTGATGAATCACCTCATTCTTCCCACCCCAATCCCACCTTCCATGCTCCTCATGCCCTTTGCATTCCACACAATTGCTATCTACCAGAAAGGTTAATGAGTTCTCCCCAGGACCAAGACCCAACACATTTGCAGAGCAAGAAAGCTGAGAGCCTCTGGGCTTTGGAGATGGATTTCCATTGGTTTTTGTCAAAAGGAATGGGACCGGGCGCGGAGCCAAGATGGCGGAAAGGAAGCAGTAACCTCGCTGAGCTCCTCTGTCACTAAGTCCAAAAGGGTAAATCTGAGCAGATTCCGGAGTGAGGAAGCCCAGTGGAAGACAAGAGTGTGGCAGAATCCAGCACAGGAGGTTGCCCAGAGTGTCCGCACAGGTCGAGCGCAGAGCTCGTGGGGTCTGCACAGCTCAGACCTAAGAGCAGGCAAGCAGACTACACCAGAGAGAGAAAGCCCCAGCCTGCAGACTTACCAAGGACGAATCGCAGTCATCTCCCAGAGGGAACGGATCATTGGAGCCAGGTAGGAGAGTCGGGCCCCCAGTGGAGAGAGTGGCTTCTCAGGCTGCATTCAGCCCCCAGCCTGGAAATTTAGAAACTGCCTGCCTGTATGATACAGGGGCTGGAATGGCAAAGTAAATTCTAGCTGCTCCAATCCTCCCATCCCTCCTTCATGAAGCAGAAAACCCAAAGATAAGTCTCCCACCCAGACTGAAATCCCAAGTTAATGGAAATAGCCTCAGGCTTGAGAATCTCCAAGAAAGGGTGTAACTGAGACAGCCAGGAATCTGAAGAGAAGAGAGGGAGGGGACCCAACTAGCCCCACCTCACCTCACCAACAAAAGCCTACTTATAGCCCAGGGGTATAGAGGCAGAAATCTGAAGTGGTCAGACTCATCCCCACCTACACATCTACATTCCTCACTGACTTCCCTGACTTAGCCATAAACTAGCCACCCAGAGGTATTCAAAGTCAAGGATCAGGCCCCAAACTCATAGCCTGAGACACTAAGAAACAGGAAGTCACAATGGGAAGGAAGGAAGCTGAAAAGGAGAAGGGGAAGGCAAGAAAGTCTATTCGAGCATACTATGCAGGGCAAGAACAACAAAACACACAGGACAATATAGACTCTGCCCACACCAGAGACCACAGAAGGAAACATGATCTGGTCTCAAGCCCAAATAGCATTCCTGGAGGAGCTTAAGAAAAATTTTAAAGACCAAATCAGGGAGGCAATGACCAACTTGGAAAAAGAAAATACCTCCCTAAAAAAGGAACTTCAAAAACTTACTGAAGACCATAATTCACTAAAAATTAGATACAACCAAACTGAAACTCAGAACTCTATGATGCAGCAGGAGTCAATCGAAAAAAACAAGATGATCGAAAAATTGCAAGAAAATGTAAAATATCTCACTGGAAAAATAACTGACCTAGAGAACAGATCCAGGAGAGACAACCTAAGAATTATTGGTCTACCAGAAAGCCACGATGAGAAAAGCAGTCTAGACAACATCCTCCAAGAGATTGTCAAAGAAAACTGTCCTGAGGTCCTGGAATCAGAAGATAAAATAGCTATTGATAGAATTCACCGGACTCCTCCTGAAAGAGATCCCAAACTGAAAACTCCAAGAAATATAGTAGCTAAATTCCAGAATTATAAGATTAAAGAAAAAATTCTACAAGCAGCCAAAAAGAAACAATTCAAATATCGAGGAACTACAGTTAGGATCACACAGGACCTAGCAGCTTCTACATTAAAAGAGCGGAGGGACTGGAATTTGATATTTCGTAGGGCAAGAGAGCTAGGACTACAACCAAGGATTAACTACCTGGCAAAACTGAGCATAATCTTTCAGGCAAGGAGATGGACGTTTAATGAAGTAAGGGACTTCCAGACTTTCCTAATGAAAAAGCCAGAGCTCAATGGAAAATTTGATCTCCAATTACAAGACTCCAGAAGAACATAAAAAGGTAAACAAGGGTAACATAGACTCACACATGCAGAAGTGCACATACCCACACCCACAAACACAAGCTCATTACCTGGGATGCAACAAGGGCAAAATGTTCACATCCCTATATGTGGAGCTGATAACTGTCAATATTTGAAATCTCTATGATTATCATGACCTGCAAAAGGGTTATACTTAGAGGGTGTGGGTATGAATGCACTAACATGGAGTCTAAAAAAAAAAAGACTATTAAGGGGATCAATGGTACTGTAATGGGAAAAAGGAAAGGATGAGCTAGGAAAAGGTAAAATATGCCATCTGAAGAGGCATCAAAACACACTATAGAAGAAGGGAAAGTAAGAGGGAGAGGAACATCATTTAAACACTATTCTCACTGGTTCTGGTTCAAAGAAGGATCAAATTAATCAGTGAAGTTTAAGAATCTAACGTGAATAGACACATAAATTCATTAAATAGAGGAATTGGAGGGAGGGAGAGGGGCATTGTTTGAAATTTACTCTCATTGGTTTGGAATCAAACGGGGAGTAATTTACTCTGATAAGTATAAAAATTTGTTGTGTCCTATAGATAGTGGGAGGGTAAGGGGGGGTGAAAAGGAGGAGACTAAAGGGAGGGATTATAAGGGAGGGAAATAGTAGTAAGGGGAGAGGGTAGGTTAAGAAGGGGGGTCACTGGGTGGGAACACTGAGGGAGGGGGTGGTCAAAAGGGAAAACTTCAAGGAGGGGAAGGGAGAAGGAAGAAACAAAAACATAAACAGGGGAGGGAATAGGATGGAAGGGAAGAGACAGATAGTCATCATTACTGTGAATGTGAATGGGATGAACTCTCCCATAAAACAGAGGCGGATAGCAGAATGGATTAAAAACCATAATCCTACAATATGCTGTCTTCAAGAAACACATTTGAAACAAAGGGATACCCACAGGGTAAAGGTAAAAGGTTGGAGTAAAATTTATTATGCCTCAGCTAAAGTAAAAAAAGCAGGGGTAGCAATACTTATCTCAGATAAAGCAAAAGCAAAAATAGATCTAATTAAAAGAGATAAGGAAGGAAACTATATCCTACTAAAAGGCACCATTGAGAATGAAGCAATATCACTACTTAATATATATGCACCAAGTGGTATAGCATCCAAATTCCTAGAGGAGAAGTTAAAGGAATTAGAGGAAGAAATAGATAGCAAAACTATACTAGTGGGGGACCTTAATCTCCCCCTCTCTGAACTCGATAAATCTAACCTCAAAATAAACAAGAAAGAAGTTAAGGAGGTGAATAGAATCTTAGAGAGACTAGATATGATGGATCTCTGGAGAAAACTGAATGGGGATAAAAAGGAATTTACTTTCTTCTCAGCAGTGCATGGTACATACTCAAAAATAGACCATGTACTAGGGCATAAAAACCTCACAATCCAGTGCAGAAAGGCAGAAATAGTAAGCGCATCATTCTCAGATCATGATGCAATAAAAATTATATGCAATAAAGGGCCATGGAAAGATAGACTAAAAACTAATTGAAACTAAACAATTTAATCCTAAAAAATTGGTGGGTCAAAGAAGAAATTATAGAAACAATCAATAATTTCATTCAAGAGAATGATAATAATGAAACAACATACCAAAATTTGTGGGATGCACTAAAGGCAGTTCTCAGGGGAAGTTTTATATCCCTGAGTGCATACTTAATTAAAGCAGAGAGAAGGGAGGTCAGTGAATTGGACATGCAATTGAAAAAGCTAGAAAAAGAACAAATTGAAAATCCCAAATTTAGTACTAAATTAGAAATATTGAAAACCAAAGGTGAGATTAATAAAATTGAAATTAAGAAAACCATTGAATTAATAAATAAAACTAAGAGCTGGTTTTATGAAAAAATCAACAAAATTGATAGACCCTTAGTCAATATGATAAAAAAAGAAAGAAGAAAACCAAATTATGAGTATCAAAAATAAAAAGGGTGAATCTACCTCCAATGAAGAGGAAATCAAAAAATAATGAGGAATTATTTTTCCCAATTGTATGCACATAAATATGACAATCTTAGTGAAATGGATGAATATTTACAAAATCACAAATTGCCCAGATTAACTGAAGAGGAAGTGAATTACCTAAATAACCCCATCTCAGAAAAAGAAATCAAACAAGCTATCAATGAACTCCCTAGGAAAAAATCTCCAGGGCCAGATGGGTTCACTAGTGAATTCTATCAAACATTTAAAGAACAATTGATTCCAATACTCTACAAACTATTTGGGAAAATTAGTGAAGAAGGAGTCCTACCAAACTCTTTCTATGACACAAATATGGTACTGATTCCTAAATCAGGAAGAGATAAAACAGAGAAAGAAAATTATAGACCAATCTCCTCATGAATTTAGATGCAAAAATTCTAAATAAAATATTAGCCAAAAGACTCCAACAACTTATCACAAAAATAATACACTCTGATCAGGTAGGATTCATTCCAGGAATGCAAGGATGGTTTAATATTAGGAAAACCATCAATATAATTGAGCATATCAACAACAAAACTAGCAAAAACCACATGATCATCTCAATAGATGCAGAAAAGGCTTTTGACAAAGTACAACATCCATTCCTATTAAAAACACTAGAAAGTATAGGAATAAATGGAGCCTTCCTTAAAATAGTTGCTAGCATCTATCTAAAACCATCAGTAAGTATTATATGCAATGGGGATAAACTAGAAGCCTTTCAATAAGATCAGGAGTGAAACAAGGGTGTCCACTATCACCCCTCTTATTCAATCTGGTACTTGAAAAGTTAGCAGTAGCAATTAGAGAAGAAAAAGAAAT